>WKFP01015389.1:2874439-2899038 GCA_011057875.1 Pterocles orientalis
GGCCCCCCTCAGTGGGGGTCTGGGGGATCCCTTGATGCTTCAGGACCCCCTTGAGTGGGGGTCTGGGGGGGGATCTCTTGAGGCTTCAGGGCAGCTTTGAGTGGGGGTCTGGGGGGGGGCCCTTTAGGTTTCAGGGCCCCCATAAGTGAGGGTCTGGGAGGGGCACTTGAAGCTTCAGGACCCCCGTGAGGGGTGGTCTCTTGATGCTTCTGGGCCCCCCTGAGTGGGGTTCTGGGGGGGCGTCCCCTGAGGCTTCAGGGCCCCTGAGTGGGGGTCTGGGGCGGGACCTTGAGGCTTCTGGGCCTCTCTGAGTGGGTGTCTCTGGGGGGGACCCTTTAGGTTTCAGAGCCTCCCTGATTGGGGTCTGCAGATGCTCTTTAGGTTTCAGGGCCCTCTTGATTGGAGGTCTGGGAGGGGGCCCGTTTAGGTTTCAGGGCCCCCCTGAGTGGGGGCCTGTGGGGGGGG
Source organism: Pterocles orientalis (assembly GCA_011057875.1). Taxonomy (NCBI): domain Eukaryota; kingdom Metazoa; phylum Chordata; class Aves; order Pterocliformes; family Pteroclidae; genus Pterocles; species Pterocles orientalis. The sequence goes on from WKFP01015389.1 coordinate 2,874,905, forward strand.
CACTCGAGACTTCAGGGGCCCCTCGAGGGGGAGTCTCTTGACGATTCAGGGCCCCCCTGAGTGTGGGTCTGGGGGTGGCCCCTTTATGTTTCAGGGCCCCCTTTACTGGGGGTCTGGGAGGGGGGCCCTTCTAGGTTTCAGGACCCCCCTGAGTGGGGGTCTGGGAGGGTCCATTGAGCTCAGGGCGCCCCTCATAGGGGTTCTGGGTGGGTCCCGTGAGGCTTCAGCGCCTCCTTGTGTGTGGGACTGGGTGGTGGCCCTTTAGGTTCCATGGCCCCCCTGTGTGGAGGTCTGGGGGGGGGTCCCGTGAGGCTTCAGGGCCCACCTGAGTGGGGGTCTCTGTGGGGGCCCCTTTTAGGCTTCAGGGCCCCCTGCGTGTTTCAGTACAAGCCGCCAACACTTTTCTTTTAGTACAAAGCGCCAAAATTTTTTATTTCAGTATGAGCCCCAAGTTTTTTACTTCAGTACGAGCTGACCGATCTTTTGTTTAGTATGAGCCCCAAGGTTTTTATTTCAGTATGTTGGTAGGGCCACAGATGAAATCACGATTGCAGGGCCAGAGCTGAAATCACGACCGTGGGGCTGGGGCTGAAATAACGATCTTGGGGCACGTACTGAAATAATTTTGGCTGCTCCTACTGAAATAAAAGTCTAACCCCAGGGGCTGAATTAAACATCTTGGTGCTCGTACTGAAATAAAATTCTCGGGGCTTGTACTGCAATAAAAAACTTGGGGCTCATACTCAAATAAAAAATTGGGGGCTCATAGTAAAACAGAAATCATGGGCTTATACTGAAAAAAAAAACATGGGGCACATACTAAAAAAAATGTTGGCGTTTAGTACTGAAATCCAAATCTTGGGCCTCATGCTGGAATAAAAAAAACTCGGGGCTAACTAAAATAAAAAACTGTGGCTCATACTGCAACAAAAAACTTGGGGCTCATAATGAAATAAAAAATTGGGGGCTCAAATGAAAACAAAAACCATGGGGCTCATACTAAAACAATTGCGGCCCATATTGAAATAAAAACTTTGGGCCTCATACCGAAATAAAAACATTCGGGCTTGTACTAAAAAAAAGATTGTTGGCTCTACTGAAGTAAAAAACTTGGGGCTCATACTGATATAAAAATTTTGGCGCTTCGTACTAAAAGAAAAGTGTTGGCGGCTTGTACTGAAATCAAAATCTTGAGGCTCATACTGCAATAATAATTTTGGGGCTTGGGCTTAAATAACAAACTTGGGTTTAGCATTGAAATAATGATCTTGGGGCAGGGGCTGAATAAAAGACCTGGGAGAGGGGCTGGGACTGAACTGATGTAGACCTGGAGCTGAAATACAGGATAAGGCAGGAGTTGCAATGACGGTTGTAGGGAAGGGGCTGGGGCTGAAACATCCCAGAGCTGGAGCCGAGATAACAACTGTAGGGCTGGAGCTGATACACTGACCTTAGTGCTGAAGCTGAGACGATGCAGAGCTGGAGCTGAAGCTGAAATACCGACTGTGGGGCTGGAGCTGAAGCAACGGAGAGCTGGAGCTGAAATCAAGATGGTAGGGCCAGAGCTGAAATAATGAATAATCTAGATTTTTATTTTAAGACAATGAACAGAAAGTATTCATTAGTTTTGCAAGAGAAACTCTCAAAGATAAATTAGGAGACCAAAATCCCACCTAGAGTCACCAGAACTGAATATATTCCTTTGCTGAAATAATGAGGTAGTACCACTTTACCATCAAACAAGTTTCACTGGTAAAGTCACAGCAGTCAATAACGACTATTTTGCCATAATTCTGTTTACCCAACAAGTTTACCATATTCTAGAAGAGGGGAAATAACAAGCAATCAGGCTAACCAGATTCCATAGTCTTGGTGTATTATGTAGGCATATAAGAAAGTGTAACTAATAAAGATCATGTAAAGGATCTCAGAATTGTTACATCTTTCTAGCAATAATGTATTGTAAATATTAGGTTTAACATATAGCTAGTAACTGTTGTTAAATTATAACAATGTCATCAGAATACAAACAAACTCACTGATTCCCAGTGACGTAAGCTTTTTGTTTACATATCTGATATACCACCTAGGATACAGTTATAATCTGTTGGTTTCATGGAATTATTAAAACAAAATTATTTTATTTTCCCTTTGAAAGCAAAATAATCATCCTGGGTCCAGTTTATCTAACTTTCAAGCATAAAACCCAGGAAGCTGAAGTAATCTGAACTCAATTAGACTTTTAATGTTATTAAAATATACTTCCTCCATCCCTTTGATATTGAAACAAATTAATCCATTCTGTACATTAAGCAAAAGTGAAAACCAACCAGCAATGACATAAAATCTTGTAAACACTACACAATAAAAATAGAAAGCCTTGAAGCAATAACATTCTGCAACCTGTTTTTAAGAGATGCTTATTTACAGGCAATAAAAACAAACTCCACTAAAACCCCTTCAAGCATAATTTAGACACAATAAGTGACATGTAAACCTAACCCTATTTTTGGAAGGGTGTGGGCAGCCTTAACAGAAGCCCTTTAAGAAACAGATACATACAGATATGAGAAAGTACCATTTGACCCTCCAGTTTGTACTCTTTGATCTTTAAACGCCTTTGGAAGTCTGGTTCTTGAACATTCAAAAAACAACATAATAAAAAAAAACCCAAACCCCAAAACCCCCACCTTTTTTCCTGAAAATCCTATCAGGTCAGGATTCAGCAGATAACTACATTAAACTTTAGTTGCTCTGTCTGTTGTAACAAAGCCATGATTAATATTGCATTAACCTCACAGCTGCATTCCAGTAAAATAATCCCCAGTGGTGATGTTAAACCTTTAGCACCTGGAGATAGGAATTGGTTTCTAATTAGGTTCTTTCTTTCAATTCATCTTATTGCACGAAGCACATAGAGGTATCCAGTGCCCTAACACACAGAACTTCATATTACAAGAAGATAAGGGATTAACAGAAAAATTGCAGTAATGAAACCCATAGAAAGCATGTTATGTACTCTGGCAATTATTCTTTTTTTTCCTTCAGAGCTTTGGTCCTTTCAGTGGACATTCATGTTTAGGCAAACACAACATTGCTGGAAAGTATCGAAAAATGTATCCAACCTGCTAGCTGAGGCAAAGCGACTCACAACCATCTAACAGAATAAACCCTTTTGGCTGCGGTTCTGTGTACCGACTTCCCTCATTGATTTTATTTCTTACAGGGACAGCTCTGATTTCGTATTGGTTAAATAAATTGGTCCTTTGTAGGGATGGAGGAGGCCTGAGTGTTCAGTACATATTTGTTTAATGTACTTACATTATTGATAACAGATGGTGATGATGTGGCTCCCTCTACTGCAGAGGGAGCTATTTTCTTGCCAGTTATTTCACTTGTTTTGGATAGAGTCACTGGGTATTTGCAGCAGCAAACCTATAAAAAAAAAAAAGAGTTAAGACTCACAATCTTCCTCCATAGTCATGTCTCGTACAAAAAAAGAAAAAAGGAAATAAAATATATTAAAAAGTTTTCCAAAAAAATGTGTTTGTACTAAAGGGGAAAAGTGAAAATTGTTACATTTGTCCCAGTGAGACAACTGCAGAATATTGGAATGCGAAAATCTTAACAGTTCTGTTCAAAATTAAAAAATCTTACCTATAATAGCCAGAGTTTGTTTTTTGGTTTGGGTGGGGTTTTTTTTCCTCACTTTTAAGAGCTTTCTGTTAGCTCTGGAAGACAAATTTGTTACTTTGCTCAGCAGACACATAAAGAGGGGTAGCTCACATATCTTGTACTTCCAACACCCATCAAAGCAAAATTTCCTAGACTGCTCTTGATATTAACTATCACAGATACAGCTCTTTTGCTAATGGCTTATCAAATTGTGCCTGAAGAGCTTTCAAAAATTTGTTCTCAACAATTTGTTTACCCTGGACATCCAGCCCCAGCCTGAGTGATGCCTGCTGCAGATATCTGCCTCCTAGATAGACTCCAGATTTGATCCACCCCCTTGCCATGTCTGGGGCTGAAGTGGTTATCGGTGTCCCGCTCTGCCCAAGTGGAATGACCAAGTGGAAACCAGTAATGAGTGGCAGGGGGCTTAGACTAGATGAACTTTATAGGTCCCCTCCAACCCAAACCATTATGAGGGTAGTCAGGAACTGGAACCCCAAACCATTATGAGGGTAGTCAGGCACTGGAATGCACTGCCCAGGGAGGTGGTGGAGTCACCGACCATGGGGGTGTTCAAGAAACGCCTGGATGTTGTGTTGAGGGAAATTATTTAGTTGGGAAGTATTGGATATGGTTGGACTGGATGATCTTCTAGGTCTTTTCCAACCTTATAATTCTGTGATTCTGTGAGATGCTAAGACTCTATGATTCAGATGCTGTGGGTTTGCATCATGGTCAGCAATGGCACTGCCTGTGCCAGGAGCACCCGTGCTCCTGCTTCTCCCTGAGCCTCACCAGTTTGCTCTTGGCTGTACCTGGCAACTTCAAGAACAAGATCCCTCACCTGAGGAATGACTCTTCCTTCCTGTCAAATGTTTCTTCCACAGAATATGAGATAGCAAGCACTACAGAAGATAAACAACTAGGCACCTGGCCTCAACGGTACTTTGCTTTTCAGTTGGGGTTATTTTTCTAGGTATCCTTTGTGATTCCCACTATTTCACTTTTCTGGAAAGACCCCAGAATTACCTGGTTAGCATTTTCCTTATTCCAGAACCTAACAAGATAGAAATTATTAATTCCAAACTTTCTAGAGGAAAGCCTAATTACAGTGGAGAGTCACTGCATTGCAAGCTAGCTCTTGGATCTCTTTCCGCGATTAACAAAAGTCCATCATCCTTTTCTGTATCGGCTGTAGAGAAGGTACTGCACAATTTAGCAAAGCAAGATTTTTTTAAAATTTTGAAATATTGTCTCAAAAAAAGCCAAATCCTCGCCATTTCCAACGTTCCTCGAATGGAAATTGTTCAGAACCACTTAGGGAGCTAAAAAGCACAGTTGAAGGCTATGTGGGAGTATTTGCACATGCATTGGCAAGGAGAGAGGAAGGAAAAGAATTAAGATAAATACAGCACTTTTTGGTGCTCAGCTGAGCGTGGTGTAAAGTCTGCACTACAGCAACTTAACAATTCCTTGTGGTTTTCTCTTCAAAAGAGGATATTCAGAAAAAGGGTGAAGGACAGAGTTGTTTATAATGTTTTCAGTAATGTCACCTTTTATAACCTCCTATCAAACACCTTCAAAGACTTCCATGTTTTAACTATCCTATAACCTACCCTGCTGAGACTGGTAAAAAAACAAGTAGAATTATATCTTTTACTAGAGGGAAACTGAAGACCATGTCATAAAAGTCCACTCTGTGTGAGTTTGTGTGAACGGTTCTACAGGCATGTGTATGGATGGAGAAATAGGCACCAGAAAACAGTGGGCTGAAGAGAGGGAAATCATGTGCCAAGTGGTACCATGCAGAAGTCTGCCAAGCACTGATAAGCTCCAGAGACTAGTCCACAAAAAGCGATAAACTCTGAATGCTGAGACTCTGCCAAAAATCTGTTGAAATCCACTAGCATCAACCATGGGTCATAAAACCCAGGCTACATCCAAGAAGGCTGCTATATGCAAAATTACAAGACTATCCATATGTGTATATAAAAATATAAAATACACAAACACACACACATATATGCGATGAAACAAATCTGGAGGGACTTCCTGAGCGCCCACCAACACATGCCTCTGCTTTTAAGTAAACAGCTGGGGTTGGTCTCCCAAATCCTGCACTGCTCAGGTACCTGTCAGTGAACTGTGTGAGGGAACAGGTGAATGCAGCGTGCGACGAGTCCCTTGCTACTAATAACAGCATAATCAAAAGGCCATCTAGTAAATACTGGTGTGATCTGCATTTCCCTCATCCCCAACCCACCAGAGAAAAGGGGATATACAATAATCCAGTATTGCAAAGTTCAACTCCTACATTTTTGTGGATGTCTAAGTGCAGAGCTACCCCACCTTGGGGAGGGCACTTCGCACTGGATCCAGACTTTCTAAACTACAGACTAGGGTATGTTTCTAACGTGTCCTTTCTTAAGCAGCAGATAAATGGAGGAATGCCCAGACCCAGACATGGGGAGACCACAGACTTGGAGAACTGGTATCGCATGGGACAATTTTAAAAGCTGCAAAACGAAGTATTAATCTTCTCACAGCTGCATAGCCTAGAGAAATCCCAGAGCTACCAAAACCAACACCAAAGAGACTTCTGTGGTGCTCTTACCATGTTGGCTCAGGAGGCCAGCAAATTCAGACGACCCTTCAGGTTTTTCTGTCATCTCCATTCCTCGTACGAACTCTCAACAGTCACCTCCAGGGAGAAGCTACCAGGATCTATTAGGAGTCTGCTCAAAACAGGCTTCACCTTTAAAAGCTGAGCCTGCTTTGAACATTCTCCCAAGTTTTTCCCCTCCCTGCCTCAGCCCACCCCCCTGCTTCTACCTGTCAGGTGGACAATCAGAGTGCCATTTTACAGACAGTTACAAATTTAAATAGGGTTGCTTATTTCCTGCAAACAACTGACAAAAATTTGTACGGGTACCAGTCCTGGCTAGTGTTTTGGATATACCTGCTGAGGGGGTTATCCTGCAGCATATTCCAAGTACTTCACAGTCCATGTGCTTCACAATCCCCTGGACTATCCTCAGGAAACCAAATGCAGTTGTTTCTCTACTTCAGTTTGAGGGGTGTGTAGCAGAGGACACATCAGACTGTCTATGAAAGCAATAGATGAGAAGTTAAATTGAAATAGTTCTTTTAGAAGGAACATGCTCTTAAAATCCTTCAGTATCGTTGGGGTTTGTGTGACCTCTTGTGGTCAAACCCCCACCTTGCAGGGCCACTTTGTCACTCACGCCTGTGACATTTTTTTGGCTACAGTTGTGCTGAACGGGAGAAGTTTTGGCTCCCAATATTAAATGGCAATTTCAGGGAAAGAAAAAGCTATGCTAACAGACACCGAGTGACAGTAAATAATTTACCTCTGAATTTATGCTGATAAAAAGTTCTTTTCTCTGTAACACTGTAGCTTAAACACAAAGACCTAAGAACCATGAGATGGATTGTATTCTAATGCATCAAAAATCTGCTTTTAAAGAACACGGCCTCACCTATTAACACGAAAAGGAACCATGTAGGAAGAGCAGAGGAGGAGATCCTACTGTTTCAGTCGCCATTTCTTCGCTCTAACGCACCTCTGCCAGCGAAGCCGGCTGAGAGCTGCCACCGCGCAGCCTGGCAGCAGCTCCCCTGCCGCGCAGCAGCTCCGTTCCCACCCCTCCGCTGCTCCTGCCCTCTGCTGCGGGGGCGGGAAGGCATTCTCCAACACCGGAGGATGTTTTTTGGGGAAGGCGCCGGCTCCTCCCATCTCAACGTCGCTCACAACAATCCCTGCAGCCTCGCGGGGTCTGAGGGGCTGTCGTTACCCAGGCCTCGCTGGGCGCTGCCACCTGGGGGAAGGCCTGCCCGGGAGGCCGCGGCAGCAGCCCGGGGGCGGCGAGGAGGGCTGGCCGAGCACCGAGCCCGCGGCAGGGTGGCTCTGAGGAGCGGTTCCAAGGGGCCGGGGTTCAGCCTGGTGAAGCGGGGACGCGGGCAGCCTCTGGGAGCCACCGCGAAGTCCCTCAACAGCCCTTCAACGCCTCCCGCCCCTAACGGCTGCTCGCGTGTGCGCCGGGTGGGCGGGGCGAGCGGCGGCCACGCCCCGTGGGCGGGGCCGCCGCCGGCGGGTTTGGCGCGCGAGCCGGCGCCGGGCCGCGGTTCCTGCTGTCGCCATGTCTCGGCGGAGGACGCGGCTCCGCTTCTTCCCCAAGGCCTCCCCGCAGGCCGGCGAGGGGACACGCCACCGCCCTGCGGGGGATCAGAACGGCCGCCAGGCAGCCGCCAGCCCCCCCCGGCAGAGCTGCGGCCCGGCGCAAGGAGGAGGAGAAGAAGGAGAAGCGCGTAGGGGATGGCGCGGCCGCCAAGGCCACCAGGTACCCGGCGCGGGGAGAGGAGACCACGGCGGGGTGAGGAGCGGGCGGCCGGTATCACCCCCGCCCCTCCCCGGTTCCCGGGAGACGGTGGCCGCCCGCCGCCAGCCCCGCCGGGCCCTTCCCCCCGGCGCCCTCTCCCCCCGCGCCCTCGGCCGCAGCTCGCTGCGGGGGGGGGGTGTCAGGGTCCGTGTGTGTGTCGCCTTCGCGGGGCGGTGGTGGTCCCCAAAGCGGTGTCTGTAGGCAACAGAACCCTCCCGCCATCAGCGGCGCTGGCATCTGGGAGCAGAAGGAAGGAGCAGATAAAAGCTGCGGCAGAGGCAAAGGTGTGGGCTTTTATTGTTTTTTCGTAACTTGAGGGTTTTTGAGATCTTACTCATTTCCTTGAGGTGCCCTGTTGAGGATGGGTCTCTACAAGAAAACTTTATTTCTGTAGGTTGACAGTTCATGCTGCATCATCTGCCATCTTTTTCATTTCGTTCCTGTCTGGTTGGACCCAGGTACTCTCTGCCCCTTCCTTAAGAAATCATAGAATCGTAGAACAGTTTGGGTTGGAAAGGACCTTAAAGATCATCAAGTTCCAACCCCCCTGCCATGGGCAGGGACACCTCCCACCAGCCCAGGTTGCTCAAAGCCTCATCCAGCCTGGCCTTGAACCCCTCCAGGGATGGGGCATCCACAGCTTCTCTGGGCAACCTGTGCCACTGCCTCACCACCCGCACAGGAAAACATTTCTTCCTAATCTAAATCTCCCCTCTTGCAGCTTAACATTACCCCTCATCCTATCCGTACATTCCCTGGTGAAGAGTGACAATTCAGAGACAAGGTTGTCATGCAAGACAGTGTCAAAGGCTTTGCACGAGTCCAGTTAGATGTTCCTTCAATGACATGCCTGTTGCCTTTGCAGTGTTTCCTGTGGTTGTTCACCTGCTGACTTGGTCTGGGCCAGGATGGAAGGTTATCCTTGGTGGCCATGTCTCATGTACAACCATCCGACTGAAAGAACAGTCATCAGAGGAAAAGGGAAATCCACTCGTGTCCACGTCCAGTTTTTTGATGACAGCCCTACAAGGGGCTGAGTCAGCGTTAAATATCAGAGGGCCATATAAAGGTAAGATATATAAGTAACTCTTTTTGAAATAGAAAGATGCCATTTGTATTGGAAAAACAGGCGTGGAGTATAGGGTATGGTATTCTCCATAGAGAAAGAGCAGCAGAACCAAGATCAGTATCAAGTGGGAAAGCAATGTTTTGTGCTTTTTAAGTTAGAGAGAGCAAGTTTTTGAGTTACAGGTGAACTTATACAGTTCTTTAAACATAAAACACTGCACCCTCTTGTTTATTAGATTAGAACACAAACTTATGTTTTAAAGTTTTTTCCTTTATTTCTCCCACTAATATAAAAAAGATCTAAAATATAAACCCACTATTTCAGTTTTTAGCCCCGAAATCCTTACAATATTGGGGGTGTCCAACTCAGTTTTTAAGCAGCTATTTGGGAACCGCAGCGTGTCCAGAATCAAAGGACTAGGCACAGGATGTTAGGTAACTAAAATTAATTCTACTGTGGTGTTATTTCTTTTAAGCAATGCAGTACAGTTTTGTTAATGAAATATATAAAGCTTGAGAATTCAGAGTGTTTGTTAGGGTAGTGCTTGTAGTTACAGAGCAGAGTTGGTGTTTGTCATCTTGAAGTGACTTGGCTGACTAATGAATGTTAGATGTAATCAAGAATTAAAACAACATTTTGTATAATAAATCTGACCTAAGTAATAACTATGATCAGTTTTCGCCTTGCTTTATAATTTTGCTGTTTATGATGTCAGTGAAACAGCTGAATTCAAACAGTTTCTTCTTTTTTGTGCAAGTCAGAGTTCCATCTTGTGTGATCACAAAGTCGTCTTTTTTCGGCTTGTTGATCTTAAATGTGTGACACTTAAGCCGTAGTTAGTTCTAAGTGAAAATGGTAATGTTGATACTGTGTTAGCGTCATTTAACACAGGTGAATTTGTCCGTGGTTTGTATGTGTCTTTCCTGAAGGTATTTTAAAATAAGAATCAAATATATTTTAGCAGCTTGCAGTTGCACTTACAAGGAAATTCAGGTAAGGAGAATTGATCTGTTTACTAAGAAAAAATTGCAGAAAAATAAGTGTTCAAAATGTTTAAGCACAGAAACACTGGTCTATCTATGAGAAATATGGCTTATGCAAAACACAGTAAAAATACACGCTTTGCCTTTAAATTCAGACAAAATCATCTTGGTATACCAAGTAAGAGTGTTGGAGTCTTTGGGTAAGAAAACTGTTTCTGACTTTGTGTTGTTGTTTGTAACTAAACACAGACAGCACAGGGCTAGACTTCTAACTGTTGGGCTTGCAAGAAGTGGAGTGTTACGTACAGGCTGGTTAAGCGAATGTGCAGGTGGTGCACGCTTGAGTATGCAGTTAAATTGTACAATATTTTTCTCCTGCCACTGTTCAATTGTCAATATTAAAGTATTTTTAGATTGTCTCACTTGCCTGAAACGGAGACCTGCTTTGTTAACGTGTTGCGTCTGTGCTGTAGCTGCTTGTAACTCCAGGCTTTGCTACTGCGAGCTCAAAGAAATCCATGGGAGAAGGAATTCTGTTTGGCTTCTTTCTGAGGTAGCTGGCCTCCTACAACTCAGCTGCCTTTTGTCTACCCTTGACGTGGAGTTGAAGCTCCGATCAGTCTGTAGATTGGTTGGCTTTGTTTGTGTCTTTATGGACAGGTCGTGGAAGGAGGAATTGTGCTGCTCAAGGGATGTGAAAGAGGATGAGGGAGCGGTGGAGTTATTAATAGGGCGCTTTGCTTGATACCTTGCAGCGTCAGGGTGAATTGCCAGCGTGGCTGGTGATCAGCTAATCTGGCTAATGAGCTGGTGTTGGGTCTGGATGCCTCTGGGCGCTTACAGGAGGAGTTTGAGTGGCCGGCAGAGCTTTAGCCAAGAGGTGAATGTCACAGATGACTGATGCCTGTCACTTGAACTGAAATAGCCGAGTGGTCTCAGTCAGGTCCGCTGCGCTGCTTGTATAAAGTGGTGCTTCTCAGTGGTAACTATAGTGTGAGGGTGTTTAGAGCTTCTCTTTAAAATGTTGGGATGTGGAAATGTATCACAGAAACAGAAGCAATTCTGTCTGCTATTCATATTCCTAGTTCCCCTAAGTTCTGAATCACAAATTTTCATTTGTCATAATGTTGAAATGCTGAAGTAGTTACCTCAAAAAAACCCAAGCAAACCATAAGCAGAAGCCATGTAGGCTAGTACTGAAAGGCAGCAAAACCTAATCACATTGGAAAAAATTCCAGCGTGGAGTTAGCTTATGGAGGCATTCTTCCTTTGTGCTGGATTTCGTATACCATATGCCTTTTTTCGTCAGCATCACTTAGGCAAAGTAACAAATGAAGGTGTAAAGAATACAAAGAGGAGTAATTATGCGACTGGCTGGTAGCAGTCCCTTATCTGAGAAAAAAAAAATTCTGTGAAGGTAAATGGAATTGGCTGTGGCTCTGCTTGTCTCTTGCTTGAAGTGTCACAGCTACTGCATTATTGCACATTTTTGCACTTCTTTTTGAAGCAGCAATACTCTACTTTGTAGCCAGAAATTCTTACAGGTAAAAAATTTATTTTTCCAGCAGGTGGGTGAAAGTGCATCAGGCAACATTGATGACGGCAATAGCGAGGAGGATGTGAAGAGTAATAAGCGAGAACAAGCAGGAAAGTGCCATAAAAGCCAAAAGAAGAAGAGTGTTGGATTCTGACAGCGATCATGATGGCTCTGACGTAGAGTTTAAATCTGATGTGAAAGAGGCGGCAAGCAGCGAGGAAGCTAGTAGTGGGGTGGATGAAAATTAATCTACTGACACAGAGACAGACGCAGAATCTGTTGCAGAAAGTCCCGTGAAAATCCTTCCCAAACAAAAGAGAAAGAAGCAAGCCTGCTAAAAGGAGTAGCTTAGAAAACGAACGTTCTGAAACACCCAGAAGAGCAGCAACAGTTTCTTCAGAAGCCAAGTCTAAGCGGACATCATTTGCAGCACCTGAAAATTTTTAATCTCAAGCAAGTGCTTGCAGCGGAGGCATCGGTGGCTTCGCCGTATGGGAACACGAAAAGATCGACTGGCTGCAGGAAGGGAAAAAGATGCGCGCAGGAGACGGCAGAGTGACCCCAATTATGACCCGTGTACTCTGTATGTGCCTGAGGACTATCTCAACAAGTGCACGCTGGGAATGTGGAGGTGGTGGCAGCTGAAAAGTCAGAACTTTGATGCTGTGATTTGCTACAAAGTTGGAAAGTTTTACGAGTTGTATCATATGGATGCAGTCACTGGCGTAAATGAGTTGGCCCTGATCTTTATGAAAGGTACTTGGGCCCATTCAGGGTTTCCAGAAACTGCATTTGGCAGATTCTCTGATGTTCTAGTGCAGAAAGGCTACAAGGTAGCCCGTGTTGAACAAACAGAAACTCCTGAAATGATGGAAACATGCTGCAGGTCCATGGCCTGTGCAACGAAATTTGACAAGGTTGTGTGCCGAGAAATATGCAGAATCATCACCAAAGGAACTCAGACTTACAGCATCATGGATTGTGACCCCTCGGAGAACCACAACAAATGCCTTCTGTGTGTTAAGGAAAAAGAAGACTCCTCTGGACGGTGCGTTTATGGAGTCTGCTTTGTTGACACATCGGTGGGGAAGTTTTATGTAGGCCAGTTCTCGGATGACCGGCACTGTTCAGGGTTTAGGACTTTAGTAGCGCATTACACTCCCATGCAGGTGCTGTACGAGAAGGGGAACCTGTCTGTGGATACCCAAAAGATACTGAAGGGCTCGCTTGTTTCTTGCATTCAGGAAGGGTTGATCTCTGGTTCCCAGTTCTGGAATGCATCTAGAACACTAAAAGTCCGTCTTGAAGAGGGATATTTCAAGGAGAAGCAGAACTCTGAAAAGGATGTTCTCTGCCCTCCGTAATGAAATCTCTGACTTCAGAGACTGACTCGCTGGGATTAACTCCTGGTGAAAACAGTGAGCTGGCTTTTTCAGCTCTCGGGGGATGTGTTTTCCATCTCAAAAAATGTCTGATCGATCAGGAGCCGTTATCGCTGGCAAACTTTGAGGAGTACATCCCTGTGGATATTGATACTACAAAAATTATGAATTCAAGTAGTTTCTTTGCCAAAACCGACCAGTGGATGGTGCTGGATGGAGTCACCCTGATGAATTTGGAAGTCCTGCAGAATGGAACCACTGAAAGTTGGAAAGGATTGATTCTTGTTGTACGCCGTTTGGGAAGTGACTCCTGAAGCAGTGGCTCTGTGCTCCGCTTTGTAATCCTAAATCTGTCAACGATCATTTAGATGCTGTTGAGGACCTTCTCGCAGTGCCAGCTAAAATGTCTGAAGTTTGTGAGCACTTGAAGAAACTTCCTGACCTTGAAAGGCTGCTCAGCAAAATCCACAGTATTGGGTCACCACTTAAAAGTCAGAACTATCCTGACAGCCGGGCCATCTTTTATGAAGAAATCAAATACAACAGAAAAAAAATCGCTGACTTTTTGTCCACACTGGAGGGGTTTAAAGTAATGAGTGAAATTGTTGATGTCATGAAAGAAGTCTCCAGTGACTTCAGTTCTAAAGTCCTCAAGCAGCTAGTCACCCGCAAAGCCAAAAATCCAGATGGCTGCTTCCCAGACTTGAGCGTAGAGCTGAAAAGATGGGATACTGCTTTTGATCATAACCAGGCTCGAAAGACAGGAGTGATTACTCCAAAGGCAGGCTTTGACCCTGATTACGATAAAGCACTCCAGGATATTAAAGCTGTTGAGAAAGATCTTCATAAGTACCTGGAGAAGCAATGCAAACTGCTTGGATTCAAATCCATGGTGTACTAGGGGGCAGGCAAAAACCGATACCAAACATAAATCCCAGAAGGTGTGATATCACGTAATTTGCCGGAGAGACTATGAGTTGAAGTCGACCAGGAAGAGATATAAACGTTACTGGACCAAGGAGAGTGAGAAGATGCTGGCTGCGATGGTTAATGCTGAAGAGCGCAGAGATGCAGCGCTAAAGGACTTTATGAGGCGGTTGTTTTACAACTTCGACAAAAACAGCAAAGACTGGCAGACATCTGTGGAGTGCATTGCTGTGTTAGGTAAGAGGTTTTCTTTCATTTTGACATAGAGAAAAAAATAGTCTTGTACAGTAAATGATGAAATCTCATTTGGATAAGCAAAAAAGGCTTGTTGCCAGCTCTTAATTTGTAGTTTAAAAACTCTGATTGCGATAACAACATTGATAATTAACAGTCATCACCTGTTTCCTTCCTGTCGGTAAATGGCAGAACGGTTGCTCTATCTTGATGTTTGCAATCTCCTTCTTCATTCCCGTTGTGTGATTGTAGGTGTGCAGCTGGGTATTTCTCACAGTTCAGCGTTGCCTGGTGGGTCTCTCGCCACTCCTAGGATTCTCAGGAAGGGATTAGGAGCTTATTAAATGAGGGCGGTGATGCAGATGGAGGTAGAAAAATATAACCTGCTGGTAATCTCTTTTTTTATCTGAGCAGGCTGCTCTCTCAGCAGCCTTTAAAAATAAGCAAGTGGTCATTGTCGCTGCCTTGAAGAAAGTAGTCTAGTAGGAAGACTTCCCCAAATCTTCCTTAAATTTCTGGGGTAGGACAGTCTCCTTTATTCCCTTCTTGGGAACTGGCGTACGCTTGTGCTGTGAATTTGCTGCTAGTGTGAGGCACTCTGGGATGTCTTTGTTCCAGGGAAAAATGAAAGCGCTCTCTGAATGCTACTAGGGCAGAAAAGGGAGGACAGGCAGGCAGTGAGTGTTGTCTAGGAGCAGATTCTCCAAGTGGGCTGGCAGAGCTGGAAAGCGAACACATCAGCTATGCCATAGGACCAGGGCATGTGCTGAATTGATTTCCAGTAGAGAAAGAGACAGCTTTCAGGCTCAGCTGGAGTATGTGTCCATAAAGTCTCTAAAATCACATCACACAGTCTCATTTTGGAAGCAAACAGCTTTTAGAACCTTAGAGCAAGGCTAATTGAGGGGGGTTGTGCTGCCGCTATCTGCAGGATAAACAGAATTTCAACGTTTATAGAAATTTCTTCTGGCAACTTTCAAGCAGTGTTATGATTCTTAACCAAGTAGCTCACTGGCACAGAAGCTGATTTCCTCTGTGATTTCCTCTGTACTTACCTTTTTTCCAAATGAAAAACCAATACAAAAAAATATTTTATACATGTGCATTTAAGAAGTAGCTTTTGAAGGGAAATGAAGCAGATTTTAAAGACTTTTAAACTAAAAACTAGAGGGGAGGATTTTTTTAATCTGACATCAGTAGAAATCTGTACAGAATGAGGACAGCCGTTGTGAACATCCTCACCTTTTCCTTGTTTTCTGGAGTACTTATTGGGTGTTTTCCTCAACAGGAAAATAGAATGGAGATGGAAAATTGTGTTTAACAAAATGCTATTCAATGAGTAAGTGCATGCCAGTGAATGAATAGAGAAAGGTGAAAGCGTGACTTACTGGAATTTCTCTTCATCTTCTAGATGTCTTGATGTCCCTTGCTAACTACAGTTGAGATGGTGATGGACCGCTGTGCTGACATGTCATTCTGCTGCCTGTGGATAGTGCTGCTCCCTTCCTGGAACTGAAAAATTCATGCCATCCGTGCATTACAAAAACTTTCTTTGGGGATGATTTAATTCCTGATGACATTGTGAGAGGCAGCAAGGATGAAGACAGCAGTAGCAAAGCTTCCTGTGTGTTAGTAACTGGCCAGAATATGGGTGGCAAATCTTTGCTCATGAGACAGGTGATGATCTACAGAAGGTCGAATGTTCCAGCATACCTTTGTGTTTTGCTTAAAGGAATTACATGACTTGACTGTTCATAAATGTCAAAGGAAGGAGGGCCCGCCCAGCAGTGGTCTTCAGGGTGTGCAGCAATTCCACTGTAAAACCAAAATGTAATCTGGTAGAAAATGACCATGTTTAGATAGTAGATTTTCTACTTTCAGTTACTTCAGTGAGGAATAAGTTTCATTTCTTTTACAAGAGATTGCTGGGAAAAAGTGGTAGAGTATCTTTTTATCTTTTTCAAGTGGCCTTATCCAGGACTTGGCATCATCTAGCAAAAGATGCTTCTGCAGGTGGAACAAGATGAAAATTGAAATCAGCAGCAACCAGGAAAGCAACAGGGAGTTTGCTTTGTAAACAGTGCTTGCAGTGATAACTTGTGTTTTGAAGGCTTTCAGAGCAGTTTAGTCCTACTTGAGATGATGATGCTGCAGCCTGGAGCTGTTAAAGCAGAAGGAAGCTGTATGTGCTCCAGCCTTTGTTTTAGGGGAAATGCAGTTTTGTTCCCTTGTTCTCTGTGTGGAACTGAAGCTCCAAGCACAGAGTAAAAATTTCCCTGTTTTTCTATTTGTTCTGCAGGCTGGTCTCCTGGTTATAATGGCTCAGCTGGGATGCTATGTACCTACTGAAGTCTGCAGGCTCACAGCCATTGACAGAGTATTCAGAAGGCTTGGCGCCTCAGACAGAATTATGTCAGGTGAGTTTCTGGAACCCAGCTGTCCCAAGTGCTTTTGCCACCGAGTGAGTTTCCTTTCTTGGCTGGAGTGGCGAGTTGGAAAGGGATAAGTCTGTTGATTTTGCAGGGAGGGCTGGGCAACTCCTTTGTTGTCTCTCATTGTTCAGAGTGAAAACAGGATTGTAGTTCCGCTTGACTTAATACAGTTTGTCCTCCGTTATTTTTGACAGGATCACTTTCCAATGAATTTTAATATTAAAAGCCTGTCTTCCACCTGGATGTAAGTCTGAGGAATCTCTTTTTGGATCTTGTACAGTTGATTGTGTTCTGCTTCCATAGGTATCTTAGTTTTGAAGTGCCGTGGAACAGGACAGTGATGCTTGGGTAGCTGTTGTAGCGTTTTTGTATCTTCTTGCAAGGACTAGAGGTCCCTTGTTTCAATGGGAATGCCTGCCTTATGTCTGAAATCCCATTTCTTCAGATGATGAATTGAGAGGTAGGCCTCCTTCTTGGTGGCAGTAGTTGACAATTCTTGGAGTATTTTGTTTCTTCCGCAGAGAGGAAGACAGAAGTGGAGGATGACACCCCAACTGGAATGGGAAAGCGCCTGTGGTGATAGGCAAAGTGTCATGGGGCTGGAAAAACAAAGTATTTTTTGGGGTAGTAAGAGTAGTATCACAAGTCATTTAAGGAGGGCGCAGATTTCCTGTGATCTCTCCGCTGAAAAATGCGGGTCAGTGAATATGAAAGGAGTTAAGCCTGCTGAACTTGTTGCACAGAAGGAATTTGGAAAGGAATCGTTTTGAGTTCTTAATTAAAAAAAATATTTACACTTCCCCCAAATCAAGGCTTTTCTTTGCAGCTGGAGAATTTTATTAAGGCCTTCTTTGCCCAGCTATTTTCCATTTTGTTTCATTTCAGTATAAAAAGAAATCTTAAGAATGGAAGAGTACTTAAGTGCTTATGGCAGAAATAAAAACTGCCTGTCTGCGAGAGATGGTCTAGAAAAATGTAGCATTTTCAGCTTTTTTTTCCCTGTCAATGGAGAGCTCTTCTTTTCCAAATGTGTGCACAGATGTTTTAACATTCCCCATCGTGAGGCTGCACAGCAGAACTAGCTTTGAAATCTATTCTTAAAGTTTCCACACTGTAAAGAGGAAAGCACAACATTAGTTTTTCCATGGCAAAAATTTTCTAATGGATGTCGACAGGACTTCTGTGAAGTAAATTTGAAGTAATGTAATTTTAAAATTGCCTATGTCATTTTAGGGGTTTATTTTCTAAACTGAATAAATGGTTATTCCTAAACATTGTTAAAAACATATTCAGTCCTAGAAATTTCTTTGAATAAATGCAGAAACACAGGATTGCTGGGCACCGCTGAATAATTAATGTTGAGAAACTTCTGTTAGAGCCCATGCAGCACGAGCACAAGTAAATACTTGCCTGCTCTGAAATTACATTAATTGCTCCAGCATTGGATTATTTGGAATGAACCCCACAAGGAACTAGTAAATCTGGACTTCATACGTGTGGATTTATCATGCGCAAGGGTCTGAATGTATTTCTTTTGTCATACTTCACTCGAGTTCATAATGCATACAGCCTTAACTATCTGAATAATTGATTGCCTTATGACATCAACAACCAAACCAGTAAGTATAGCCTCTTAGGTTTTTTTTTGTTGTTGTTGTTTTTTTTGGTTGGTTTGTGTTGTGGGTTTTTTTTTTTAAGATTTTCTGCTTGCTTTTTCACACTCAAAAGTAGTGTTCACCTTGAGCCTCCCTCCTACATTTAGGAGCAGGAGGGGGCAAAAGATTCTTCCCATCTTGTGTCCCTTGTGCCCCTCTTTTTCTCCAGCTGGCACATCTGACCAGTGCTATTAAAAGTAGACAGATAAGGTGGCCTACAACTTAATTAGTTGTACTTGTGCCCATGCCTGTACTCCTAAGGAACAAAACCCTGATTTTTTGGCAGTTGTGGTTTTCAGACCTTGGATTACTTCCTGGCTTTTTTTTTTTTTTGTCATTTCTTTTAAAGGTGAAAGTACCTTCTTCGTTGAATTGAGTGAGACTTCGAGCATTCTCCAGCGTGCAACGCGGCATTCCCTTGTTCTTGTGGATGAACTGCGTAATTAGTCTATTTTGTAACAGATGGAAATTAAATCTAAGATTAAAGAATAGCTGTAAGTTTGGAGGGCTTTGTAAATGGCAACTGAGTACACAGGGGTAGTTTAATCATAATGCTCCTGATGTTTTAACTGGTCAGTATCTATGGAATTTTCTGTAAAACACATGCTTCTTAGGAGCCCGGGGATCTAATGCAACATCTCCCCCCCCCCAGTCATTATTAGCCTGTTTCTAGCAGAGTTTTCCTGCTTTCCTTTGTGTGATTACCTGCAGCAAACCTTGAGCAGGTCAGAGGCAAGTCTGAAGAGAGCAAAAATGTCTTTTTTCTACAGTGTGGGAGAGTTTAATTGTCACGGGGCAGATACTCGGGTCACTACACACTGGTCCTGGTGGCTCTCGCTACTCACTGCTGTTGGTCAGTCTTCCACACAGGGAGAAAACCAAACAATATGAATTGATACATGGCAAAAAATGCATTGCATTTGGCTTTAGAAAAACATCTTTGCTTCGGTTTGTTAATCTTAACAATTAAGGGGAGGGAGGGCTCTCTTCAGTAGCAAGTAAACTGTGCTAAATGAATGCTCCTAAAATGAGCAGCCTGCCACATCAAAGCTTAACTTGCATTTTTGTTATTGCAGGACAAGATTACTTTAAAATGTTTTATTTTAAATTAAAGCTCATTCTACTACAAGTGATTATCTACAAAGTATCAGTAGCTGATATCAGGCCACACAACAGTCAGGGGATTTTCACTTCTAAATTTACAAGTGTACAAGAGATTCCCTTAAAGATCTGCATTTTTTCCCCCTCAGTCTTTGCCACTGGCAGAACCTGAAGTGTTCAGATGCATGATTTTGGCTACGTGACTTGAATTCAATCCTGCCTTTCAGTCAAATGACAAAGCTTACGAAAGCAGATGGGATAAAAGGACTGTCCTAAACAGCAATATAACAGGCTTCTTGGATGAGATAATTACTTCTCTGCCTCCCACAGATTTCAGTATTACTTACATAGTTAAGGCTAAAAAGCACCGGTGTGTTTGTTATAACTATTTTATTACGTCAGAAGACAAGAGCTAGGCTTCTAAGGAGCACTTTAAAAAGGACACTGCTTAATCTGAAATTAAACTCTTATCCAGAATATTCAGTATATGCCAGGAAGGGAAAAAACTACCTCTTCCCCCATTAAATATACAGATGCCTCCATCTCTTCCATCATGGATTTAATTTCTTCGTAGTGTAGGGTTACTGTCTGTTTTAATCTATACACCAGCCATGGCGTTATCAAAGATTTCATTGTCTTCTATAAATCTAAGCCCTAAAATTGAAGGAAGGGTAAAAAAAAAAATATCAAAAAGGATAATAAAGGGGAAGAGATAACGTTGCAGAACATAAACAACTCTGGATAAACATGAAAAACAAACCTACCAGAATTATAAACAAGAATACCACCGTTCTGACCACCCCAGATCTTGTTGCGTCTAATTTTGGGGTGCTTCCACTTCTACAGAGAAATGTAAGCAGAGAAGTAATTTAAACAGTTTACTATTTCCCAAGGCCAAACATTTAAAATGCCTCTGCATAAGTGCCCAATAGATCTCACTGCTTGAAAATCTTACTAAAATAAGGTTATTTCCAAGCATGCAAACAGATTTTAGCTTTACAGACTTCAAGGGCCACACATTCCAGTCAATATCCAGGCTGTATTAGTAATTACTTCCTTGTAAACTGCCGTAGAGGATATTCAGACATATTAGGTTTTTTTTTTTAAGTTATTTTTAGAAAAATTACAAGAGCAGTTGGAAAGACATAGAAGAGCACAAAACAAGCTGTGTCTGTTTTGACATAAAATCAGAATACATTTTACCTTATCTGAACCCCTGAGTACATGTGATTATAGATGTCATTGTCTTCTAACACGCCATGTCCATTGTCATAAAAATAAACTCCAGCCTAACACATCAAGAATTAAATTATTAGTTCTAAAGTAATTAATTATAAAAACATAGAAAAGCTTCCTTCTTTACAGCCCCCTCGTAACCACAGAGCAAAACTCACCTGTTTCCCACTGTGTTTTCTGTTTCTCCTCAAGACTGGAGTGCTCCCAGTTGTCACCCAGACTCCAGCCAAAGTATTGCTGTAAACATTTTTCCTCAATCACACCTTGTCCTTTTTCATGCTAAATACAAGACGATTTAAGACTTGAGAAAACCTGCTAACTGCCAATACTGTTTTTCTGGCTGTACCCATCCCTCCCCAACCTGGCTTCTTTAGTGTAGGAAAGTAATTCTGTTCTATTTGAGTACAATTTTTTTTTTTTTCCCCCAAATAACAGTACATCACGTCTTTGAATGTTTGCCATGAAATGAAGAACACGCTGCATGTAAATAATTGTATTTCAAGGCTCTGCAGTTGCAAATCTCTGCTAGCTGTTGGTACAAGAGGTACCTCCTCAGTGCCATCAGATGAAAGCTGTGGCACCTGGCACTTAAACCTACCCCCAGCCCTGGGCTGGCCACCAGACTCACAAAAAATGAGCCTCTCTTTTAATCTTTAACATGTGTTTGTGCTTAAAAGTAAATCAACAATGTTCTCAGCCAGGGTAAGCTGTTCTGGTTAGATTTACAGAATGACTAGATGAAGCTGCACCCTTGCAGCATGAGCTGAATCTTAGGTGACTTTTGGCAGAAAGATACACAAATATTTCTCAAAATCTGATATTGCTAAAGGAAACTGACAGCACTTTCAGTTCAATTAGCTCTTACCCCTGCCTCCTCAGCAACATGGGTGGAAAGGAGAAAGGCATCACTGGTTTCCAGCCACAGGGGTTTCTGTTCACACTGTTTCCAGACTGCTAGCACTCATCAAGAACCTGACCAGATCTGGGTTATAACTAAAGCAATACAAGAAGTACTTGCAAGTATAGATATACTAACAAAGGGAAAAAAAAAGATCCACAATTTAGTGAGCCTAAAAACACCCCATCAGGGATGAAAATATGAATCTTAAAAACCAGCAGCTTCTCTTCTTCCTCTTCTCCATGATAAAACTACATTTCTTTTCCTGAAAGCTTGCTATGTTATGTATTAGCTGTAATTGCATTAATCATTCATCAAAATTATGGAAATTTATTTCCCAAAAGAAATCTTATTACAAGAGATTATTCTTTTATTCAATAGGCATCTGAAACCTAGCCAGCAGTCCCCCAACACATAACACAGTGTAGAAAATCCTTCTGTAGAAGTTCAGGAGGAAAGCTAAAGCCATTTAGTACCTCAGTTGATAAACATTTTATTTAGGAATAAGATTACTTTAAAACGGTGGACTATAGTTTCCTTGGAGCAAGCATCGGATAAGTCTAAGGTAAAAAATGAATGTCTACTCTATTTAGATCTCTCAACATACTAAATCGGGGCGGGGGGAATGACAGCAAGATGGAATACATGAGCAATATGGAAGAAACAGTGGATTCAGAGGTCCGAAGATAAAGTGAGAAAATGGAAATGAGAAAACAGATGTCCAGCCTACACCCAAGCTATGTCTGCAAAAGTGTGACTTAGGACTCATTTTTCTCAGCTAGTCAAAGCCATTAATTAGTGTCTCATGCTTGTGTTTTTACAAGTATTTTTTACAAGTACTATTTACCATTCTCGGGGACTAAATAAGATCTACCAGCAAAACTACTACTTAGATGATAAAAGTCCTTTACTTACTAAGAACACCTGTGGATAAAGCGTACTAGGTCTAATGATGGTCTTCTTGCCAAAGCACAGGCCTAGCATGTATTTAGCCATAGCTAGGCACAGAAATGTGTCAGGTAGTAAGGACACGAACAAAATGTATGGAGGGGAATATGCACCAGAATCCCAGAGTACGTGAAATGTGCACTGGTCTGGCTGACCTCATTCTTTGGCAGCGTTCTGAAGTAAACTCTTTCGCAGCGAGCTTTTCGATTACAGCACCAGAGAAGAGGTTCCTATCTATCTACAGCAGCTTTAAAAATGCAACCCCGAAAGCGACTGACTATATAGTTTGTTATTCCCTATCACCAAAGTTACAGGCAATCCATGTTCTGCAGTATCCAACGCCTACAGCAAGATAATAAAATTCTCTGGTATCCTTGCAAAGGCGAGAGGGAATCTGAAATCGTGTGCTTTTTGAACATTATACTTGATCTGACAGTGAGCAGTATTAACTTCAGCATCCCTTGTTTAATTTGACATTTAGTTCACCACACTCTGATCACATTTTGTACTTTTTATGTGCGTAATTTTAAGAGCAACTAGAAGGAAACTGCTCATTTTGCCAGCTAGGTTGAGGGCATTGGGACTTTGTCATTCAAGCAGGAAAAGCAATGATTTGGCACTGTTTGGAAGACATGTAGAATATTTTGCTAAAACAAATGAGCAAATAATAATCTTTTATTTCACTGGCAAAAATCCATTCTGTTTATTTCAAAGTCTATGCAAACTCATTACTCACTACTTTGTGTGTACATGGAAGTTACCACCTTCACCCCACAGAAACATTTTAGTGAAAGACCTGAATTCTGAAACTAAATTCTGTGTTAAAATTCCACAACTAACTCCATGCTAGAAAAGTCCTCTTCCCAGAGAAGCCAAACGTACCCAGTTTCAGAGATTTAACATTAAAATAAGACTTAAGTCTCTACAGAGCATTTTGTTTTATTTTCAAATCTTCCAGCACAGCTTTTTTTTTTTTGTTTCATTTCAAAGGAAAAAGAGTGAAGCAATAGTGTAAATGTAAGCCTACTATTTACATCCTTTTTCAAGAGGTATTTTGTCACTGCACCATAATACAATGCAGCAGTCTGCTAATCAACTGCAAAAAGCTTGCTTAAACCACTTTAAAGAGAAGTTGCTGACTGAAGGGCAAGAGCAGAACAGTAGGCATATTTTAAAATACCTGTTCACATGTAAAATCATGTTTTTTAAAGCATTTCTTCAATAATAGGCAAAATTTGAAGACTTTAGCTGTGCAACATCTGTATTTCTTTCTTCAAATGAAAACATATATGTTACCATGCCATGGTCAAAAGTGAAAATGCCAACATCACGTCCATGGTGAATGTGATTCCTTCTGATAATGGGATTTCCGTGGTTATTAACCCAAATCCCTGCTAATGC
This sequence comes from Pterocles orientalis, assembly GCA_011057875.1. Lineage (NCBI taxonomy): Eukaryota > Metazoa > Chordata > Aves > Pterocliformes > Pteroclidae > Pterocles > Pterocles orientalis. The sequence continues at coordinate 2,898,783 of WKFP01015389.1, forward strand.
ATTATTGGAGATCTCATTGTCTTCATAGATTCCCTGGGAAATAAAAGTGTTGATTAAATGGGAATCAAGAACAGTAAACATAGAATCATAGAATGATTAGGGTTGGAAGGGACCTTAAAGATCATCAAGTTCCAACCCCCCTGCCATGGGCAGGGACACCTCCCACTAGACCAGGTTGCCCAAAGCCACATCCAGCCTGGCCTTGAACACCTCCAGGGATGGGGCATCCACAGCTTCCCTGGGCAACCTGTTCCAG
>WKFP01015389.1:2900944-2920997 GCA_011057875.1 Pterocles orientalis
CCTTTTCCAGTCTGCGGGAACTTCACCAGAGTGCCACGATTTCTCAAATATGATGGATAGCGGTTTGGCAACTTCATCTGCCAGTTCCCTCAGGACCCGCGGATGTATCTCATCAGGTCCCATGGACTTGTGCACCTTCAGGTTCTTTAGATGGTCTCGAACCTGATCTCCTACAGCTGGCGGTTCTTCCATCTCCCAGTCACTGCCTTTGCCTTCTGCAACTTGGGCAATGTGGCTTGAGCTCTTGCCAGTGAAGACTGAGGTAAAGAACTCATTACGTACCTCAGCCTTCTCTATATCCTGGGTGACCAGGTCTCCCGCTTTCTTCCGGAGAGGGCCCACATTTTCCCTGGTCCTCCTTTTATCATTGACATACCTATAGAATGTCTTCCTGTTACCTTTAATGTCCTTGGCCATATTTAATTCCATTTGGGCTTTTGCTTTCCTAACCTGATCTCTGGTTTCTCGGACAGTGTCCCTGTATTGTCCCCAGGCTAACTGTCCTTGCTTCCACCCTCTGTAGGCTTCCTTTTTTTGTTTGATTTTGCTCAGGAGTTCCTTGTTCATCCATGTAGGCCTCCTGGCATTTTTGCCTGCCTTCCTCTTTGGAAGGCAATTTTAAAATTGATAAAACAATTTTATCAAAGTAGAAAAACTAGAAAGATATTTTAAAATACCTGTGCATGGTCTGTAATATAAAGTCCAATATTTTTGCAGTTGCTGATGTTACACTGTTTAATAGTAGGACAAGCTCCCTGGCCACTGACACGTACCGGAATGTGGAAACAGTACAGTTACCATAGCTTCAAAGCATAGTGTATTTATAAATAGTCTGGCAGTGCTCTTGCAAGAAAAGTTACTGTGAACTGACGTTTAAAAAAGATTCAGCATGCACAGTGCAAAGCATTGCAAGCCACAGGCAGAAAAACACTAATGTCAGCATTTTGCAGATGCGAAAAGCTGAAGTAGGAGTTGCTTTAGAATCATTCTGCCACGGTTATGCAGCTGCGTATGATTGCCAGAATAGACAATAGTTTATATAATAATTCATGCTTAAGAAAGTTCTCACTCCTTTATTCCCCTGTGTGAAGCCCACTGTATATTGACTGTTCACAACAGGAATATAATAAAGTTTATGCTAATTCCTGCCTTATTTTACTTACCTTTAAACTTTCATAACCCAGTACTTCAAAGAGCCCAAACAAATAATAATCTTGTAGCATATAAAGACACACTGTCTAACCATGGATGAGCCAGAGACAAACAGTTCTGGAGTGCAGAACTACACATCAGAAGCCAACAGGTCTCTTCCCAGCTGAATTACAAGGCTCCTCACTGCAGCTCTTTGGGCGATTCCAGCTATCATACCATTACCCAGAAAACAAACTCTTTCCAGGCAACTAGGACTCAAACTGCTGGGGACTTCATCAGATCAGCTCAATTCCCTGAACTCCGTGAGTTATGAAAACATGAAATTCTGTGGCCACTAAAAATAAAAGGCAGAGTCACAGTGATTTCAGAAAGCTAAGACCTCATCTTGGGGTATCTGGCTTATGTAACGCACACTTTCCCTGCAATTAAACATCCCTAAATAAGCAAGCCAGTACATGCTCAATTGCTGAGTTCTCGTATTACCTTTTAGCATAGTACCACAAAGACTATACTTCAATAATTCATAGAGTCATTTACAGAGCTTTTTAAAAAAAATTTCTAAAGAAGTTATTTTGATTGTCTAGTCTGACCTTACGAATAATACAGGCTATAATAATTCCTTGAATTAATTCCCGTTTCAATTCTAGTAGCAGGAACATCAGCACATATCTTTTAGAAACACATTTAATTTTGATTTAAGTATTTCCAACAATGGAGAAACCAACACTGTTAGCTGGTTGCAGAGTTGTTACCCTGTTAATTTACACTTTAATTGCTCATCTCAACTCCTCCAGCTTTAGCACACAGTTACTGGTTCTCTTTATACCAGAGTGTGCCATACTCAATGCATATATGTCTTATGCATGTCTTTAGTAGAAGCAATTTGATAAAGTATAAAATTGCAGTCAGTATGTTTTTCATTACAAGAGAATTTTTCTGCTTTGCTTTTTAGGACTTGTCACTGAACCATTTCTAAATTTTCAACGTGTTGCTATGGCCACCAGGAGAGAGCACTCTATTCTGAAGCAGGACTAAGCAGAGGCGTAAGACAGTCTCTTTACTTCTGCTCAATATTCCCACAGGTATAACTAAGGAGCGCATCCCTTCTTTTGGCCACTCAACTACATGAGAGCTCATATTTTGCTGTTTACCCACAATGACTCTAAGCTTTTCCCAGGAATCCAGCTTCCCAGGAGAGAGGTTTATCACTTAAAACTAGGAAAAAAAGCAAGTTGTGTGTGTAACTTCACACTTGTCCACACTAACGCGAATGTTGTTGAGAGCCTACCTTCCAAAAAAGGGCATTAGCGACCCATCCTCCTGGTTATTTATAGTACCCTAAGTCTTTTAATTGTCTGCAAGTCTCATTAATATGCATTTTATTACTTCTCTGCAAATCATTGATAAAGTGGCTTAAAGTCAAGAAGTCGTCTTTGAAACAGCCACAAAAAAGCCATTTATAATTTCCCTGAAAGTTATTTTTCATCTATTTAATGTGTGCTCTGTTAATTCTATGAAATTGTAACATTTTAAGGCATTATATGTTGAAGCCAAGTATTTTTCAAGTGTCTATGTAATTCTGCTGGGACTGCTACTTTTAGTCAAAGAAAGGCACCAAAAACACTTAAGAGTGTGATGCAACCATTATAACTTCCTGTAAATACATATTAATTTGCTTCAGTCATAAATTTTAAATTCTTGGTTGATCAAACCCCCACATTTATGATCTCATGATTTACCTGGAATCAATAAGCAGTACTACTTGCCATACCTCATCCTCTTTAGTCTCCCCCACCCCCAGGGACATCCACCATCTCACCCGTGTTTCCAGTTACTGTCGATACATAATAGGAGCCCAGAAGATTTCTTGTCCAGTTCTTTTTAAACTCCTGCATGATTTGAGAATGTCTGTTTTTACAGCTGTTTAACCTCATCCACGGTTACTGTTAAGAGTGGAATGTATTTCATTATCCCTCTAGGGTATAAGCACATTTCTCATTCCTACCTATTCTCATTAAATCTGAAACAAAAATTACACAACACTTTGCCATTCAAAGTCTTCCATTCTATGACAGATCAGCATCACTGCTAAAACTCCCTTTGTTCCCCAAGTTAAGATGCAAAGACTGTCTTTTCTAGACAGATATTAGATCTTGTCTTGTTTATAAAGTTCTTCTGGGGGGGAAGAGGGGTTTTTTGTTGGGGTGTTTGTATCTGGGGGGGTTCCCCACAGTTTCCTGCAATTCCTAGCTTCCTATTTATATTAATTGCTAATAAATTCTTATTTCTTGTATTTGATAATTGCTTTCACTCCCCTTTCCTCTACCTCTTTTAGTGACACTGAGGTAATGTGGATTTTCAGGAACCCAGTGTGAAGTTCTAAAAGCATGCCTCTACCACATTTTGCTTATTTAAATGAAAGCAACCTTTCTTCTGCCTCACTTTGCTGGACTTCATTATTGATTGTGTGAAATTGGTCCTTTTAGAGTACCAAGCACATGTATTACTAATTCAGGCTTTATTTTGTTTACTCAGAGTATAATGATTACCCACTCTTAAGCAATACTTTAAAAAAGGCACATTGACATCCACTACTTCTTTTATCTGTCAAGGTGAGGACTAATACAGATTTCCTCTATGATGGATGCAATAGAACCTCTAGACTCAAGATCTTGCCATTTAAACTTTATTTAAAAATATTTCAAAGATGCTTTGGATTGGCAGCAAGGGATTGCTGGCTTAAGTCACTTGCACTTACATAGCTCCCATCTTTACATATTATATACATTAAGAACTCTACATATGACATAATGTCAAAATATGCTTTAATGCAATTAGGAGATCTACAGAAAGGGTATCAAGCATGTGCTAGGAAAGAGATTTTGAATGCTTACATATCAATATTTCAGAGATGTCACTGCCTTGGAAACAGTAAATGCCTTTTCTGGCAGACTGCCATTTTTCTTCCCTTTTACACACACTCAGGACTTCCCGAGTCAGTTATAGCAAGGCTTAGTAGGATTTTAAAAGTTAATAAAAATTAATAATCAATAAGTGATGATAGTACAGCCTATACACAGCCTCCAAGATTGTCCAGAAATTTTAACTTTGGACAAGAAGCAACAATTCAATGTAGCAAACATTCAAGAAATCCAAAGTACCGAAGAGGGTAAAAGTCCAAAATTCTCAGAAATAGTCTTCTATGATGAAAAGTGGTCATGAAAAAAATATTATTAAAGCTTAATTTTAATACATAATTTTCACAAAAACGTCAAGACCTACGAGCTTATCTATAAGCACAGGTTTCAATATTGCATGTTTCAAGCCATGGAGCTCTTCAAACTACTTTTATAACCAAACTGAATATGGTCCAAGAAATGAATCTAATTCCTCTCATTTGTTGTCAGAGTCCCCAATACTGGCATACAGGAACAAATTTGCTTCGTACACTTTGGTTTCCCAGTATTTAGTATTAAACAAAGAAATCAAGATACTGAGAGCAGCTAGCTGTCCTTTATTCCTCTTTTTTCATTTTTAACATTTCTACATATTTGCTGATATGTCTCCAATAAAACAGAAGTTGATGTAAAGCATAGAGCTGACTTGACCAAAAGTGAAATAGTGTTCTATAGCCTGGAACCTCCAAGACACAGCATATCTTCCTCTACAAGGCACAGACAAGGAATCCTTCACCGTTCTTATTAAAGTTCCCTGCGCAATTCCCTCCTCCCAAGTTCATACCAGAAAAGTGTAGGGTTTTCATCTGGTTGAAGATCACCTCGTCTCCTTGCCTTTATGTTGAGCTGAGCACCCTTTCTGCACAGACTGCTGTGTAGATCCATTCCATTTCACTAGCTGAGCTTAGGTAGATAAAGTTCATACTGCCATTTCCATGCACAAAATATTTTCATTCTCTTGTACCTCTTCTTTCTGACACTCCAGCTCCATTTAATCTGGTTGTGTTCAAACACATTTGAACATTTCCCAAAACAGGCAGTATGAATCCCTCATTATCTCCAATGGTGAAATGAGTCTACTTTCCACACTATGCAGTTTTTCAACCCATATAGCTAGGAACTCACACTTTGAGTATATCAAATCATTCCACTCTTGACAGGAAAGTGAACTTACCTTAGCAGGTATACCTCGCAACTGTCTTAATGCCGTCATCAATCCCAGTAGTGCATATTGCAATGAATCTAATGTAAAAGTCCCATGTGCACCCCCTTCAAATGCTTCCTCCTGCCAGCTACAACAATATATACCAAAACCAGGTAAGTTTATATAAAAAACATCACTTTTCAGGTTTTAAACTAACTGCCCAGATAATCCAAACTGATTCAAATAGAGGATCAAGTATACATTATCACAAATGGCTCAGACACAGCACATGGAAAACAAGCAGGTTATTGACGACAACCAACATGGCTTTACCAAAGGAAAATCGTGCCTGACGAATTTGGTGGCCTTCTACGACAGAGCCACGGCGCTGGTGGATAGAGGAAGGGCAACTGACATCATCTACCTGGACTTGTGCAAAGCCTTTGACACAGTCCCACATGACACCTTGTCTCTAAGTTGGAGGGACATGGATTTGACGGAAGGACCACTCGCTGGATAAGGAACTGGCTAGATGGCCGCATTCAAAGAGTTGTAGTCAATGGCTCAATGTCCAAGTGGAGACCAGTGACAAGTGGTGTTCCACAGGGGTCAGTACTGGGACCAGTGTTGTTTAACGTCTTTGTTGGAGACATGGGCAGTGGGATGGAGTGCACCCTCAGCAAGTTTGCTGATGACACCAAGCTGTGTAGTGTGGTGGACACGCTGCAGGGAAGGGATGCCATCCAGAGAGACCTTGACAGGCTGGAGAGGTGGGCCAATGCAAACCTCATGAAATTTAACAAGGCCGAGTGCAAGGTCCTGCACGTGGGTCGAGGCAATCCCAAGCACAAATACAGGCTGGGCGGAGAATGGATAGAGAGCAGCTCTGAGGAGAAGGACTTGGGGGTATTGGTGGATGAGAAGCTCAACATGAGCTGGCAATGTGCGCTTGCAGCGCAGAAAGCCAACCGTGTCCTGGGCTGCATCAAGAGAAGCATTAGCAGCAGGTCAAGGGAGGTGATTCTCCCCCTCTACTCTGCTCTCGTGAGACCCCACCTGGAGTACTGTGTTCAGATGTGGGGCCCCCAACATAAAAAAGACCTGGACCTGTTGGAGAGAGTCCAGAGGAGAGCCACAAAATTAATCAGAGGGCTGGAGCACCTCCCCTATGAGGACAGGCTGAGAGAGTTGGGGTTGTTCAGCCTGGAAAAGAGAAGGCTCCGATGAGAGTTAATAGCAGCCTTCCAGTACCTGAAGGGGGCTACAGGAGAGATGGGGAGGCACTCTTTGTCAGGGAGTGTAGTGAGAGAACAAGGGGTAACGGGTATAAGCTAAAAGAGGGTGAATTTAGACTAGACATTAGGAAGAAATTTTTCACTATGAGGGTGGTGAGACACTGGAACAGGTTGCCCAGGGAGGTTGTGGGTGTCCCATCCCTGGAGGTGTTCAAGGCCAGGCTGGACGAGGCTTTGAGCAGCCTGGTCTAGTGGGAGGTGTCCCTGCCCATGGCAGGGGGGTTGGAACTTGATGATCTTTAACGTCGTTTCCAGCCCAAACCATTCTATGATTCTATGTTAAGTCACTGTAACAATACTATTTCAAGGCAAGGCTTGCAGACCTGTATTAAACACCTGCATCAAAAAATGAAACATGCCAGTAAGTGATCATCTTCAATGTGTGTGCTGCTTCCATGTGCCCTGGTTAGTTTAGTAACTTTAAACACAGTGTTCATTTCAAACAATAAATAGCCTACTAACCCGTACAAGTACTTTGAATAATACAGTGATCGATAATGGGACTGCAGTTCACAGTAATCTCTAAGCAGTGGTGTGCATTGTGGTTCTGAGCAGATTTGTCATCAGGGTTGAACTGAAAAAGGAAGACAACACAGAAATGTAGTATCTATTTAGTTGCTCAGGCATTAAAATGAGACATTAAAAGCTTTGTTGAAGTTTGAGATTCTTACCCTGATTGTTATATATCCAACATAGGCATCTTCAGAACCCTCCATAAAAATGAAGGTGGAATCTCTAGTGTTTTCTACTATAACTTTATCTGCTACTTTTCCAGGTGCTGTAAAGAAGAGATTTATCAAATCTTACTTTATGTCACTAAAAAAAAATAAATCCTCAGAAGACTTGTAGAATTCTGTTCAAAGCAACAAAGGAAAATGAACACTACTCTTGGCACATAAATAGTCTTCACATCAGAAGAAACTTAAACCAGAAAGTTTCAAAGACAATGAAGAAACTAGCCTTTAACTAAGACAATCTTGCACCAGTTTAGTATCTAGTACCAGAGGAAAAATCTTTTCTTGTACAGAGCTAGGTTTTGACTACTACTTATTATGAACTGAATTGACAGTTTAAACATGGATACCAGTCTAGAGGGTCTGTAATTCTGTTACCAAGTACAATTTATGTTGGTATTCTAAACTCTTAATAAAGCTAAATACCAACATTCCATTACTAATTTGAACCAAATTAAACAACTACTTAGTAATCTGGTCATGACCTATGAGTGACCTCCCCACGCTTCTGAAATGTAAGATTCAGAGTTTTGAATTTTTTTTTCTCATTATTCCTTGGAAGAAAACCTTGTAAAATTAGATTAAACTATACTTCTGAAAGTAGGTACAGAAGGTTTCAAAATGGTTCATTTGCAAATTCCCATAATCTGCAATTTGATTTCTTGTGTTAACAGCAGGGCTCTGCTCTATTCTTCATCCTTAATCCAAGGGAAGAAAAATGTTTACATTGGTATGGCAAGAGCCAGCAGAGGGAGCACAAGTTAACGACAGTCTCACACAGGTATAAATTCAATGATCCTCATTCATAAGCAGGACAGTTTGTCTGATTCAAAACTGCACATTAAATACACAAGCCAGAAGCATCCTTCCTCAATACACAAAATGTAAATATGGAAGTTTCACATATTGTAGCAGATAACTTATCTGATAGCAACTTCAAACCATTCCCAACTCTAGACACACAAAATGTGATCAAGTATTTGCCCCAAATTATATATTTTATCGACAAGCCTACGCACAGGATTTCTCAGGAGCACATATCTGTTGTCTGTTGACACCAGTACAGACAAGTGGTATGTCCTGTTCTTTATCACCCAGGCAGAAGGGTGCCAGTCGGGATGAAGCAACATTTACATCATTATCCAGCAAAAGCCAGATCTCTGCTTTCATTACTGCAGAGCTGCAAATATTTTTAAGGTAGTCTAGCTCCTCTTCATGCAACTATTCACTAAGCACTAGACAGTAGAGGCTTTGATGAGGACTTGTGTCATCATACAAAATATTTTTCTGTGGCCTGCTAGCATTGTTATATTTCACCGTGGTGCAAATACACTGGCATACACACATCAGTATACTTCAGCATCTGAGAAAGAATGGCACCATGGTACTGTAGGTAAAACCAGAAAATATGTGGAGTCCTTTAAAGGAAAGAAAAGAGCTATAAATTGATATAATAATTGTGTTCCCTCTTAGGGGGCAAGGAGAAAGTGCACTTCACATTGGATGCTCTGAACACTATCAAGCAAAGCAGAGAGATTTGGAGAATTGTGCTTGGAGATGTTTGCCACGCACTCGGACGATGTTCTCTACAGCCATCTCCTTCCTTTCAGCCTACGAGTTAATTTACAGGTCTCTGAGTTTGGGAGGTCCCAGAATGCCCACTACGGAACATACCACTTAGTAAGACCACTGTATTTAGACCCCACCCCCAGGAAAAGGCTGTAAGGAGGGAATGGGACTTGCTCAAGCATTGGTTTCATTCCAAATGCATCAAATAAATTCTCTGCAACATCTTATTGAATCTTTGCGAAAGGACTGTTCAGAGAAATATCTGTAATTCAGCTTTTGGCTTAGACCACTTTAGAAGAGAGAAACCAGTACAAGAAAGGGAAAAGAAAGAAAAAGGCCACTAATTTTGTAATCCAGCAAAACATAGCTCCCAAGAAGTCTATTTGGTGTAGTCTAGGGGAGTCGTGTTCCATGGGATCAGAGTTCATGCTCAGTTTAAGGACCAAGATGAGACCATTTAGAAATAATTTAACAGAAAGCCTACGATAAGGGACTGCCTAAAGAATTAAAAATTAACTGAATGTTGTCTCAGAATTATTTTATTCCTCAAAAGGACTAAAACAATTTCACTTTTCAGTGCATTAATAGAAAAATAACTAGATTCTCCAGGAAATAATTGTGACCCTGTTCAATCCTATCAGAGGCCCTGTTAGATCTCACAGTCTGTAAAATCTACAGCAAAGAATACAGGTCTAAACTAGTCTAAAATATAATTTTCAATTCAAAGATACAGAACAGGTATTTAAAGAGGAGCTCAGGCATGTGAAAATTCTCTTGCACTCAAAAGTAAAAAAAATACCTAATTATGACAGTCTACCGTTTTAGATTTTTCTACCCTTAAAGTTATAATAAATACTGTTATTGTTTTTAATGATTTTTTCCCTGATTAGAAAATTCTTTGATAATCCCTTTTTCACTTACTTGCACATTATTTACGTCAAATGGTAAATAAAGGGAAAAAGTGAAAGCTATATCTCCTGAAATACAGAAAAAACACGTATTCAGCAAAGATTCTCAGATCACAACATGTCTGTTCAACTCCTAAAACTCAGCTCTTTTAGACAAAAAACTTTGTGTCTTGAGTGAGATAAGCACTCCATGGAAAGTACATATTCTTGCAGTAATCTGACATTTCCCACCCAACCCTGGTAAATAGATTTCTTTTCAGAAATTCATAGGTATTTCTGTCCACTGAACCAGATGCATTAATTTCCTTACAGAACCTCTCTTGCTTCTTAACTTGACAGTTCAGATAAACCACAGTACTAGAAATACCTCCAAAGGCTTTCTTCTGAACCGGACTCTTTCATTTTTAAGGAAAGAAATAAATAACTCCAGAATTAAACAGAACAGCAAAGCTAGAAAACCAGGCATTATTCTGTAAGAATATTTTGCTTACATGAGAGAGCAGAAGCTTCTTGAAAGCTCGAGGAATGTAAAGCTGCCCTTCTAATAATGTTGTGCCTCTTCAGAAGTCAGCAGAAGAAACTACTAAAGAAAATTGAGCAGAACTGCAGAGAAATTTGGTGCTGCCTTAATCCTACCATTCTGAAAAGCATGCCAGATGGTACAGAGAAGAGGTAGTTCTCCAAGTCATAGTGGTTCACTTTGATTTGTTTTCTTTTCCAGACAAATGAAAATTGACTCCCTCTACAATGTCACTGACCATTCAGTGGAGAAAGTCTGAGGAAGTGAAAATGACAGCAGTGCCAGAAACTGAAATACAAATACATCTAGCACGTCTGAATCCCTCTTGGGGGTTTTGTTCCCCAAGACAGTTACTTTGTTAGAAAAATAGAAAATGCACATTGTTTGCTTTTAAGGAACTGTAGTTATGAAAACTGTTTTTTCTGAATACCTTAGGTTAATTCCAGTGGAAGGGAAAGCAGAGGGTCTTTCAAAGCTTAGGAGCTAGAGAACATACAGAAGTTTAACCATGTGTCAAAGATGCTGTTTCAAGTTTTGTGAAGTAATGGAGAAATTTCAGATCTTAGGACAGTGTGATCTAGTTTTATCTGGATTTTGAAGTCTCCACAAATAAGACTTGCCCTATTAGCACTGGCATCTGTTATTGTCATCCCCTACCCAAAACAGCATGTGGGGGTATTTTGTTATTTGTCTAAGGTCGCATCTGCTTTAGCAAGCATTGCAGCGTCACAAAAGTAGCGCTACAGAGTGAAACACTGCTGAGGATCAGACATCTACACGACATACCTTGCAGGACAGGGATGGTAAAATGACTGAATTTGGACCAGTCCTAGCCTAGTCCCTCTGACTGAGTGCACACTGACTATTGGAGTGCAATAAGAGTATTCCAGGAACACGTCTCTTAGTCTCATCCAAGAGGAATCCAATTTGTGCTCCAAAACCTCTCCACAACACAAACCAAAGCACTGTAAGTAGGGATCTTCGGGTTGTTAGTTTCAGAAGCGTGGTCACAAACTGACAAACTACCACACTAACGCAGCTGCATCTTGCAGATCTGCAGGGACAAGTTTCAAGACTCACACTGGGACAATCTGACTGCACTGCTCAAAACCATTCTCACCGCCAAGGCTGCAAAACCCAGGCAAGAAGTGCCAGAATAGGCTCACTCAAGAACAAAACAGTCCATATGCAGAACAAATAGAAACCTGAAAAGAGAGACTTTTTTTTTAAAGAAAACCAAACCAAAACATCAAAACAAACCAAATAAAAAAAAACAACCAACACCCACAAAAACAATAAAAATCAACCAATCAAACAAAAACCACACCTAGACAGATAATATCTCTGAAAAAGCAGGCAGCAGGCAATTCAGTTCTGGATCACCAAAGAAGCAAGAGGTCCAAGACCTCTTAAGCAAGCCCTCCATCAGCCCTTAAAACAGTCTAAATTCTTACCACACTGTTGTGCTACCAGGGATTAGCACACTCACAGTAGGGACGTGAAAACCAAACAGCTCCACAAGTACTACAATTTGCAACCAGGTATATTATATTAACTTCCTAAACCTTTCCTACCCTGAAGGTCTTATTTCTTTTTCCCAATGGTTCTTCTTTAGAGGAACAGTTTAGGAGACAAACAAAAAAAGAACTTCCAGTCTCAGAAACTTTCTGCTGGATGTTTTCATTTCCTTCCTCAAGATGGAATTACGATGCTGAAGAAAATGGGAGAGATACTAATTTGGGCTTGCTCCCACTGCTGGATTCTACTCTGGAGATAGGTTATATATAAACAAATTTCATAAGAACAACCTGAAAATATAACTGCAGTCATGTAACTGAGTATACTTTCTGACAAACTTTATTTTTTTTCTCCTAATGAAATAAAAAGATAAATAATTTATCCCAAGAACTAACAAGCAAGCAATGGTACTACAGTCTGAAACATCAGCTACTTTTTAGTGAGTGACACTTGTGCAGAAATACTTACTTACTAGGCTGAAGAAGACAGGTGGGTGTTTATACTGGATATTAATACAGGACAATATCTTTGTAATTAAGGTAGTAACCCAAGTCATACTTTGAAACATAGTATCTCAGTTTAAATACCTGCACCAATCATGGCGATTGGAGATTCTATATATATCCATTCATCAGTATATATACCAGAGTGAACAAAGATAAGTCCATCAAAATGAGCTTCTTGAACTCTACCAAGAGCACCCTCAATGGTATCATAATACTAGAAGAAAAGTGAGAAGTTTAGAGAGAAATATCTATGCAAACATATATAAATATTCTCAAGAACTACCAATGTATTTTCTCTTCCTTTGTATCTTGCAGGATTACTGTAGAAGTGTTCAGCAAAACCTGGCTTTACATGTGGTCCTTTGTACTGAAACAAGGAAAGTAGTTTATGATAAGCTTGCAGACAGGTGGATCTGAATGCACAGACAAGGGATCTACTAATCCTCTAATTAACAAGCCATTTGCTGATATCAGTTTGTTCCAGGAACTAAGAATCCTATTCTGACCTCTCATATTAAGCGCTCAGTCTGAAATGCCAACACCGAAAAAAATCAGAGTCTCATCAGCTAAACCAAGAGGCTAACCTACTTATGCAGCCAGAAGCCTCTAAAGTGACTGTAAATCTTTGTGTACCTTATCAACTCCACAACAGACGTTCTTGTTTCCATCTTGTGATTTTTGAGCAGCTTGCCACAAAATGAGCTGCACTTATATGGTGAGGAAAAAAGAATCCCATACCTTCCCTTTTGACTGAGTACTGAACAGAGGCCACATCAAGTGTTTGTCCTCAACAAGCTTCAGAATTTCGTTAACCAATTACACACAGTATTGTACACACACTCACCTTGATATTTATTTCCCTTGCTTATGGTTTTCAAATATCATGCCCGCCATTCTTACAATACCTTTGACATTTTGGATTAGAGGTTCAATCACATGCCTTAGGAGTAACTTGTTTAGTTCCAGCCACGTCAGCTGTAAATCACTATTTAAGTCCACATCATATTGTCAATTACTGTATGGTTTACTAGAAGAAGATGCATACAAACCTGATAACCAGCATGCACGCTGCTTTCATAATATATGACAACAATAATACATTTGAAGTTTATTTGTGAGTCACAGACTGTGACAATCTCTTCCACAGAATTTCAGTGATGCAAAACATGAGGAAAATCCAAGATAGAAGAGCTGGATGCCCAAGCACTCCACTTTACTATGATGTGTCTCCCTAAGATGTACCTCAAAACAGGAAATAACTTTAGATATCCCCCTACTGCATAACACAATACAAGGATCTCCTCCCACCTCATCAGTCCCATCACCTTATTTGAAGTTTAAAACCTAAATAATTACTATTGTCAGCCACATTTCAGAAAGTTGGGCTTTTTACTTTCATAAACCATCTTTATATTGGAATATAAAGAATTGCTACTGTTACCAGTTGCTGAAAACTTTATTTCCAGGGATTCAGATGTTCATATTCTTCTGGATTTATCTGATAAAATTTACCAGGTTCAGGATGCATCATAGGATGAGTGTACTCAAATACTTCCATATACAATCTTTTCCTGAGCAGAAGTGTAAAGCAGAAAAGAAAATTAATGTATTTCTGACTACTCTTCCATTTTAATAGAACACAACAAATGTTAAAAAAAAGGGTTTTTTTCCAACAGCATTTACCAGTCTGTGACAGTTAATTTGACCAAGATTAGTACCAGCCACTTTAAAACACTTCCAGCACAGTATTTCTATTGGCCTGATGTCTGTGTTCTTCTAAGAAAAGTTTTGACATGTGTTCCATGATCCAAGAGTTCTCAACATGCAATTTCCATGAAGAAATTTAAGTAGTTAGTCACACTGTTCGTGGAATCAGAGTCTATCAACTACTGCATTGCTTTAACACTCATGAAAACTAGTAGCATTAGAATAAAACTTAAGACAAAGCGTGCCACCACCTCTTCCTCATCTTGCCAAAAAAAGGCTGAAAAATGAATTCACAGGGAACAAACGATGCACTGTGTTTCAAAGAGGGTTCATCAGTGGGCACACTACAGTGGCTTAAAAAGAAGAAAGTAGCACATGAAGCACACAACTATTGGATTCCTTTGATTAATGCCAGGATACAAATAATTGCAGTGTCCGAGGCTGCTGATATTAATCTTGAACTTACAGGATGCCACTGAATCTCAGAAGCTGTAATTCACCTGACAAGATGTTCCAAAACTGTTGGGGGCGGGGGGAAGGCATTTTTGTGATGCTATGGTCAAATTTTATTCTTTCACTTTTAATCTCAATGTTTATTTTAAAAAAAATACAGAACAAAACAAAACAAAAAAACCCAAACCAGCCTAAGAAACATATGGGTTTTTTTTTCCCCTTATAAAAAACTACAGTGCATTCATGTGGGGAAAAACAGCTTAAATATCCAACCATTAAACAAAGCAAACAAAAATCAAACCAACCAACCAACAAAATCTAAGTAACACTAGACAAAACTTGCATCTAACATTAAGAAATGTGTTGTTTCTTTTACATCAAGTAACACAATCCCTACAGAAACCTGAAAAAGGTTAAAGAGGACAGAAAGCAAAGAAGTGGTTATTGAAGGAATACCTCACTGATTTTTTAAAACAGCCATTATTTAACTAGTATCTACACTACTAGGGAATCAGAATTTTTACTGTTTAGCATACATTAGATAGATATTCATAAGTAACAAATAGTGCTGAAGTAAAACAAACATATTAAAATACAATTGGTTTTAATTCAACTAATTGCAACCAACATTTCAGTTTTTCTATTGTACTGGCATTTTGTGCAGCACATCTAATATTTCGCAAGATGATAAGGAATAACTTTTCACTTACCACAAAATCGGATCATTAGCCAGCTCGCTGAAGCATTTACACACACAAGCTGCTCTGCAGAGATCCTGCTCCAGCAGGTAGGAGAAGATGTTTAGAACCACTTCATCTGGCAACTTCTCCTGAAGATATTGTTCTGCAGGTGCTGCTATTAAACAGTAATCTATATGATTATTGACATATTTAACCAGCCCGAATTCTGACCAAAACAGATCACCAACTTGCTATTTGAAATATTCCAATTTAAACGCTTTTTTTTTTTAAACTACATTTCATCTAAATCTAGAAGCAAGGAAGTGACAAATGGTTGAGTCAGCTAGAAGGTCCAGACTCCAAGTCCTCTTTCAAACCTTTTTAATTCACCTATTCTATTGGAAGAATCAATCTGCATTACAATTGCAGATGTTAAGTAGGCTACGGTGCATGTTCCAGATATACTGTCTAGTCACTGCTATTATCTTCATTGTGGTTCAATTAACCCACATTATCCATGTAATAATCACCATCATTATCATCATCCAGCCACAAAGTCAAAATTCTCTGCAAATGTTTTCAAACACAAAATAATTTATTCAGAAATAGTCACTGTCTTAATAAACTGCTAGTAAAACTTCCTTGTTCTCCCACAACGAACACATTAGAAAAAAGGGACGTCCTGGATACAGGAAACCAGTAGCCAACAATAATTCCAAAGTCTCCTCCTTCCACTTACTCCCGTTTATGCCCTTTCTTTTAAAATGAAAAATCTAAGCCAGAAGTGTTAGCCTTGCCAGATGCTGTATTTCTTGAGAGAGCTTTGAGAAAGTGTCACTCCTGGATCATTGTGTGGAGACGTGAGGGTGCTTTGTCAAACCCCTGCTCCGGGGGACATGCATACTCTACACTTCACATAGGAAACCCCCACCTGTAGTTTGTGTTCTCAGGACACCCTCCTGTGACAGGTATCCTCACAGCAGGGCAGTTCTGTTTGCACGGGATCCTTACTCAGGCAGAACTGTACCGAACAGTTTCCAGAGTTTAAAGGTTTAAAAGCTCTTGCTCCATTCGTAATGCAATTACATCCATGCAATGTGCCTTGCATTATTCATTTTTCTTCCTAGAACATCTGAACCTAGAGAGCAATAGGATCATGATTTTGGCTAGTACAGGAAGACTACGAAAGTGACCCTCAGAAAGACAACCTGCTGAATTTGAGGGAATAACATGTGAGAGTCCACACAGCAAACAACTACAGACCACATCACCAGCACCTGCGGATTATGAGAGAACTGTTTACAGCTGTTTTTCAAGGGTCTCATTGCTTACATCTGTGGTCAGATCAGTTAGTAGAAACTCTGAAATATTACTGCCTTTGCCCTGACTTCCCCTGAACTATGGATGTCACCTTGGTGATTCACAAATACTGATTTCCCCTAAGAGGCTAGGAGGGCATTTATCCAATGCAGCTCTCAACAGCAGCACAGCTTCCAGTTGTAAACTACAGGTATACGCAACAAAAATCTATGCTGTTCAAAAGGGACGAGTCTCACCGTTCCACACATTCATAGCTATTTGCTCCCAAAGTATCCTTTAGGTTGGTAGTACTAGTCATGGACAGCATAAACCAGAATCTTTTTTCTTCATCCTTATACATCCTCCTCCAAAGTAGTTTTTTTATGGATCAGTTCCTTGTTGCAGTTCATTGCAGGGTACAGAAGTGCTAGCATGGGCATGAGGAAGGAGATAGAAGGAGCTGGCCCTTCAGCAGCGGTATTATTAATGCCAGGTTAAAAAATTATTCAAAAAAAAAGATTAAACAAACAAACAAACAAAAAAAAACTTACGAGTACTTAGTTACTTTGCCAGTAACTTAGCAAAACTAATAAAACGCAAATAGTCTGGAAAGGCCTGATGCTCAGGAGAGACTTGGGGAGCATATACCAGCAAACCATAAGGTGAGCAGGATTGGGCATCACAAATTGTTATGTGCATGATCAATGCTGGCTTTTGAAAAGGTCCTTTACATCTCCAGAGGAAAAGGTCCTTTCCTGGGCTGGCCTGGCATGGCCTGGCTGGGCTGGCCCAGGATGGGCTGGGCTGACCTGGCCCAGGTAGGCCTGGCCTGTGCTGGCCTGGCATGGCCTGGGCTGGCTTGGCATGGCCTGGCTTGGGCTGTGCTTTCCTGGCCTTGGCTGGTCTGGCCTGGGCCGGCCTGGCCCGAGCTGACTGGACCGGGCTGGCCTGGCCCCTGCCGGGCCTTCCTGGGCTGGAACGGCCCAGCCCGGTCTGGGCCAGGCTGGCCTGGTGCAGGCAGGTCCAAGCTGCCCAGGACTGAACTGGGCTGGGCCGGCGCTGGTTGGGGTGGGCTGGCCTGGCCACGCCTATCTTGGTCTGGCCTAGTCTGGGCTGGGCTGGGATGGCCTGGCCTGGCTCTGGCCGGGCTGGTCTGGCTTGGTCTGGGCTGCCATGGCCTGGCCCAGGCTGGTCTGGCCTGGTCTGGGCTGGCATGGTCTGGCCTGGCAGGGGCTGGCCCGGGATGTGCTGGTCTGGCCTGGCACGGGCTGGACTGGCCTGGATCGGCCTGGCATGGCCCAGGCTGGGCTGGGCTGTCCGGGGCTGGCCTGGCGTGGCATGGCCTTGATTGGGCTGGGCTTTCCTGGCCTGGGCTGGCCTGGCCTGGGCCGGCCTGTCCTTGGGTTGACCGGGCCAGGCTGGCCTGGCCTGGCTGGGCCCGGTCTGGCCTGGCCTGGCCTGGTCTGGCATGGGCTGGGCTGGCCTGGCCTGGGTTGATCTGGGATTTCCTGGCCTGGCCCTGGCTGGGTGCCCTAGGATGGCCTCGCCTGACCTGGGCTGGCTCAACCCAGCAGGGGCTGGGCTGGGCCGGGTCGGCCTTGTCTAGGCCTGGCCCTGCCTGGCCCTGGCTGGGATGGCCCAGGATGGGCCGGGGTGGCCTGGCCCGAGCCAGGCTGTCCTGGTCTTGCCTGGCCTGGCCTGGTATTGCCTGTCCTGCCCCGGCCCGGCCTGGCCTGGAT
This sequence comes from Pterocles orientalis, assembly GCA_011057875.1. Classification (NCBI taxonomy): domain Eukaryota; kingdom Metazoa; phylum Chordata; class Aves; order Pterocliformes; family Pteroclidae; genus Pterocles; species Pterocles orientalis. Next base: position 2,919,126 of record WKFP01015389.1, read on the forward strand.
CAGCTTGGCCTGGCCCTGGCCAGGGCTGGGCTGGGCTGGGCTGGGCTGGGCTGGCCTGGCCTGGCTGGGCTGGCCTCGGAGGGGCTGGGCTGGCTTGGCCCCGGCTGAGCTGTGATAGCCTCGCCTGGCCCAGGCTCAGGTGGGCTGGAGTGGGCTGTCCTGGCCTTGCCTGGCCTGGCTCAGGCAGGCTGGGTTGGCCTGGCCCTGGCTGGGTTAGCCTGGGATGGGCTGGGCTGGCCTGGTCTTGCCCAGCCTGGGCTGGGTTGACCTCACATGGCCCAGGCCCAGACCGGTCTGGCCTCGCCTGGTCTGACCCGGGCCAGCCCAAGCCGGCAGGGTCTCGGCTGGTCTGAGCCGGCCTGGGTTCAGCTGGGCTGGGCTGGCCTGGCCCTGGTTGGGATGGCCCGGGCTGGGCTGGCCTGGCCTGGTGTGACCTGGCCCAGGCAGGGCTGGCCTGGCCTGGCCCGGCCCGGGATGAGCTGGGATGGCCTGGACAGGGCTGGGCTTACCTGGCCTGACCCAGACTGTCCTGGCCTGTCCTGGCTAGGGCCGGGCTGGCCTGGCCTGGGATGGGCCAGGCTGGCCTGTTCTGGCCTGGCCCATGTTGGCCCTTCCTGGCCTGGGATGGCCTGGGCTGAGCTGGGATGGCCTGTCCTGGCCCTGACTGGGCTGCCCCAATATGAGCTGGCCTGGCCTGGTCTGACCTGTCCTGATCTGGGCTGGGCTGGCTAATGGTGGCCTGGCCCAGGCTGCGCTGGCCTTGAATGGGCTGGGCTGGCCTGGCCTGGCCTGGCGTGGCGTGGCGTGGCCTGGCCCGGGCTGAGCTGGGATGGCCTGGCCTGGCCCTGGCTGGGCTCATCCAGGATGGGCCGGGCTGGCCTGGTCCTGCTCCAGCCTCGGCCAGCTCAGCTTAAAGGGCCATCCCCCAGACCCCCACTCAGGGGTCCCCAAAGCCTAAAAGGGGCGCCCCCCGACCACCACTCAAGGGGGCTTTGAACCCTCAAGGAGGGTCCCCCCCCCCAGACCCCCACTCAGGGGGGGCCTGAGCAAATAATCAGTGTGCTTCCCTTCCACCCCAACCTAAGCCTTTCTTTTGTGCCATGAAACCCTGGCTGATTTTCTCTTTATTCCTCAGCCTAGACATCTCCAGTTTCTCCATCCTGTAGCTCATTTTATGCACTATATTCCCCACATGTTTTCCCTTCCCTTCTCCATCAGTCTCTATAGGTCCATGCTCACCTCCTCCATCAGCACTGGGTAACTTCTGCCTCGTTTGTGCTCTTCCACAGCAACCCTGTCAAGCTTCTTGTTAATGAGAAATATATAGAGTGACACTTGCAGCACTTCTAATTAAGGTTTCCCAAACTGTTCTTGCTACTCTGAGAGCTACTGAAAGAGTGAGGGAGAAGAAGGCTCATGGATGAGATGGGAAGACCTTGGACATGGGCATTCTGCACTTCTCACTCCCAGCCCAGCCTCTCAGCGTACATCCAGCCTTTTGCGACACCAAGAAATGACAGATCTTAAGAAGGAACGTTTGCATCAAAGAGAGGTGGTGGATGCTTGTAGCTGTCCTTGGGGACATGCAGTCAACTAAACAACAACTAGAGAGTTGTGGTGAATGGGATGGAGTCTAGTTGGAGGCCTGTATCTAGTGGAGTCCCCCAGGGTTCGGTATTGGGACCTGTGCTGTTCAATATATTCATCAACGACTTGGATGAGGGAGTAGAGTGCACCCTCAGCAAGTTTGCTGATGATACGAAACTGGGAGGAGTGGCTGACACGCCAGAAGGCTGTGCTTCCATCCAGCGAGACCTAGACAGGCTGGAGATTTGGGCGGGGAAAAATTTAATGCAATTTAACAAGAGCAAG
>WKFP01015389.1:2925358-3031374 GCA_011057875.1 Pterocles orientalis
GTTGTGGAGTCTCCTTCTCTGGAGACATTCAAAGCCCACCTGGATGCGTTCCTGTGTGATCTGATCTAGGTGTTCCTGCTCCAGCAGGGGGATTGGACTAGATGATCTTTCGAGGTCCCTTCCAATTCCTGACATTCTGTGATTCTGTGAACCTCAGCATCCTCTGTGATCACTGCCTGTGTGTGATAGTGGTAGTTGCACCTTTGTGACGTCTATCCAGGCAGGGTGGAAGGAGGTCGAAGATAAAGCATCTATTTGAAGGACCTGTCTGGGGCTGGCTGAGGATACAGCTGTATCCTGATACACGCCGCTGACGCAGGAGCTGCAGATGGAGAATCACCTCCTTTGACCTGCTGCTCGCTGTGAGGGAGAAAAAGGAAAATAGTCTTTCCCAATTGGATCACTGCTCTGTATCAGCCTATGTACATCAGCAAATGTCTACCGGTTTTTCATTTGTGCACAAAAACCTGTGTTACACACTCCTTCCCAGCTGTGACTCCTCATCACAACTTCCCTGCAGAAAATCCTCTCTGATTGGGAGCACACTGTGGTGCTAAATCACCCTTCTTTGCTGAAACAGAGCCACAGATCAATCTGGGACCGATGTGCCTGGAAGGGATGGCCAGGTGCAGCTCTTCCAGGAAGCCAAGAGTAGGCTTGCTGTGCCTGAAGGCATGTGTCCCTTCTGAGGTTTCACCTTTGTGATACTGGAGAAAGTAAATACAAGGCACATGAGATTCCCCACCCGTTATATGGAGGCTCTCAGTTCTGTGAGATTTTATTTTCCTTGATTTAACTTTTGTTATCCAAGATTTAAAAAGAATGCAGTTCATTAAAATTTGAGAATTGAGATGGAACTGAGATGGAGGTTACCAATGAAACTTATGAAAAAGCTGTTGTTGCAACTTTGATGCTTCTGACAGATCAGTGAAAAAAAAAAATTGTGTACGTGATCATTTCTGCAGTGTGACATTTCTCGTTTGCAGAAGAAAGGCATAAGGTGTAATGCTTCCAATGTGCAGATTGCTTAGAGAAATGGGAAGAAGATAATCCTGTGGAAGAACACTGGAAATGGTCCCCTGACTGAAGAACATATTAAGAATATTTCCTGCTGTCCAATGAAGGTTAACATAAACTTTTGCTTTTGTTTTTTAAATACTACTATAATATATTAATATATATATAATTACATGTTTTTCAGGTATGTAGAATGTTGCACCCCTGTGAAAACTCTTTTTGTTCAAGAAAAATTAATGCTTAATTGCTGAAATATGGTAAAAGTTCCCAAATTAAAACGAGTGTTCATGGAATAGTTCCGTTTTCTGTCAGGTGTAACCAGATGTAGGACTGCATTGTGCCAACTGCTGTATCTTTTGAAAACATCACTTTACTTCCAGCTGCTCAAAAATACTGAGGATGTCACTGGAAGAGCAACCAAACCAACATTACCATCTACACAGTTTACACGAGACTGCACTACATGCCGATAGTTCCAGTAAGAGCAAATTTCTCAATTTGCCAGTCTCCATCATAATCTATAGAGCATCTACACAGTTTAATTCTGTTGTGCTGTCCCACTGAGCTGATCTGGGTTTTGGTGATTTTTTTTTTATTTGGAAGAAAAAAATTCATTAAAACAAATTCCACTCCTGTTAGTCTTGCAGACCACCCCTATCATATGGAAAGCAATATCTGATGCTCAGGTTTGTGTTAAGACAGTGAAACAAGATCCGTGTGACACTGTAATGCAGTAAAAGGGGAAAGAATCAGCAGCAAGCCATCTTACTTCAGTTCTGTGTCCAAAAGAAACTTTCCAAATATGCACTCTGCTTCAGAGATCTGTGAACAAGTATGCGGTGCATGAGACAAATCAGCATGGTGTAGACAGGGGCAGCTCACATTTGTCTCTGTAAGGCTGTTTCCAAGTCTGAAGATCTGGTCCTTCACAGTGTTCAAGCTTGCATTTCCGAACACCAGCTACCTGTGTACGGTCATTGAGCTGAGCCTTGGAGCAGGTGTCTCTTCAGGGCAGCTACAGGGCAATCAGTTTTTCAGTAATTAACAGCTGGAAATTGTTACGAGTACAGCAGCTCCCTGGTTCTGCAGGCAGCTCTGTTCTAGCTCAGTAACCCAGCCCAGGATGCAGGGACAGTCTGTAAGAACCGTTGGGTTGCTACGGTGCTATAGCAGGGAGGCTGGAGACAGGGGTTGAACCCAGTCCTGAATTGTGGGACTGCAGGAAGTGAGCTTTTATGTCAGAGGTGTTATTGCAGGAGATTTTACAGCTCCTCTGTTGGTTTGGTTTGTCCAGGCATCGTTAGCCAGGTAAAAGGGGACTCCACAAGCAACTACACCCAATGTAGAAGCACAAGACAATAATTTTATTGACTAGCACCTGTGAAAAGCAGGTAGGATGTAACGAGCTATTAAGCTGAGCACTAGAGGGCTCACCACCCTGCTCAGATGGGACGGGCAGGTAAGTGTCTGAACCCCTGAGCTACTAGCAGTCCTGTCCCACCACTTGGCTGCCTGAGTCAAGGCTATGTAGCTGTGTTGTACCAGAGCTGGGACTTACAGCCTTGTCAGACAGGCAGCAAAACCCTGGGGTGGGAGAAGCTCACGGGACAGAGACAGAAAGATGTTACTTCTGAGAGAAGTAAGAATTTTCTAGTGTTTGTGTAGGGCAGAGGGTGTTGTCAGTGCTGCCTGTGCTGCAGATTGCCCTTGTTGCTGCTGGTGCTTGCCAGTATCTGAGCAACTCAGTTTGAACTCAGTGACAAGTATTCAAGGAATTGTACCTAGATTTAATTTTTGTTCTAGCAAGCTTCCTGTACAACAAATCTTGAAGAGAAAGCAACCCTAAATTTTCCAGCAACTGGTAATATGAGGATGATCATGTTGAGTTTTTATGTTTTACTTTAAGAGTTTTGCTAAAGGACTTCTGGACTCTGCACTTAATCAGACAAGGTTTCTTTTGAAGTAAGGACTGAGTCAGGATTTATGGATTGTATGTACATAAGGGAAACAAATAGCAGAGAATCCGTCAGGTACTGCTTGGTTTTGCAGCCCGGGAATATAAGCCAATTCCTCAGCAGGCAAATGTCACCTCTGTGCAAACAGGAGGCATATAAGCAAAATAAATTATTTTGTGACAATATGGTGTGATTTATTTTGCATTAATGTTTTGGGAAATTGCAGATACATATATATCAGTTGAATGCTACATATTATATGTATATGCTTTTGGATACGAAATAAATGAAGTTCAAATAACTTTCTGCTGTGCTCAGCTTCCAATGCTGCTTTTTTCCAAATACTACAGTTATTTGAAGGCAATGTTTTTATTGATGGATGTCTGTGGATGTCTGCTAGAATAAATCATACACAATGAGTTTGCACTGAGCTGCTGCGCACCAGTACTGATATGCATGCTCAGCGATAAATACACGGAGGTAGATTTGCTACAGCAGCACTGCCCAGAAGCTCTCTGTATCAGCCTTCCGTAAATACAATCATGATCATTACTGTCTCCTGGAAATACCCAAATAATCTGGCATATCTGTATCAGATGAAGGCTTTTTATTATTTTTGAAAGCAGTGGAAGTAAATTTCAGAGCTTCAAAAGCATAACACCTCACGGTAGCAAAAGAGCAAATGGAACAATAAAAATGATTGTTCCAGCTTATTAATGGAGATTTTTGTTCACACTGGGAATTCACCAAAGTGGACATCTCCTTTTTGCTGAAAGTGTCCCATGGCTATTCCTGGTGAGAAGGAATGGCATAAGAAAACTTTCTCTTGCCTGAAACACTTCAGAACAGGAAATTATTCAGAAAAAGAGCTCTCTGGTGTCATCTATTGGTGAAGTGCAGAAAGAGACACTGAGCACTCCCAGGGTTCGTTGCACTTCTGTTCAATATATAAAGAATAGTACATTTTCATCCGAAGTCACACATTAAGATGGGATTATCTGGCAATTGGTATGCTGCATATGTCTATAGCGATACAGGTGTGAGAGTACATTTCCCCCATCTCAGCAGTTCAGAAATATCAGAATATAGCCTGCACACCATAATTTGGCCTGGATTTCCATTTTGACGGCCAGCTGTGCCACAGGCGTGGGCAATCCGGCTGGCCCTGCCCAGGAGTGATGCTGTGAACCAGGACAGAGGCACCTGGTAGAGCCACCCCTCAGGACAGGATGGTGCAGCCCCCTGGGCTCCATCCACCCCAGGAGGCCGTTTGAGCTGAGGGCCCCCCTCTACTGACTACATTGGGTCCACCACACTACATGGGCCACCGCTTTATGGTGGGTGGCCACCTTTTTCGACCATGTTGTTTCCCGTGTGCTTTCATGCTGCACTGTGTCAAGCTGCAGGACCAGCCACCCCACCAGTGTCTGCAGAAGCAGGTTGGGAAGGGAAGCCCCCACCCTGCTCCAGGCAGTGTCATACCCCACACACTTTCCTAGTGCATCATCCTCCTCCCTGAGGGGAAAAGGCATTGTGAGATTTTTAAGACAAGCAATAGTGTCAGATATACACCTGTTACATTTTCTTGCAGGATGAACATCATTATGGTGTTAAGGGTGCCAGGACGGCGTTCATGGCAAGAAACTTCTCTAAGTTCTGCTATACATTGTGTAACCACGGCCATGGCTGGCTCTGCTTGCCTTGTGACTGTGCAGGGGACAAAGTTAAGCTGCCCCAGCCACAGGCTGCTGTGCAGGTCTCAGGAATGCTTGCAGATTTTAAAGAATGCTTACAGTTTTCTGTGAAAGGTGTAAGGCCTACATATGAAAACACTGGAAATGGGAAGTATGGAAGAGTGGGCTCTGCTGTGAACAGATCTGTAATGTAAACCAGCACCAGTGTTTCACATCCATGCTCAAAACTCCAGAGGCGGGGCAGGGCTGTACGACCAATGCAAGAAGGCAGGGCACATACCCCAAACTATGTTTTTGCCTGGGAGTTAGCATCGGATGTCTGTTGGGATGCAGAAGAAGGGAGAAGGAAGAAAACTGAATGAGAAAGGGAGTTCAAAGAGAGTTCAGTTACTTATGGACAGAAAATTTCAGAGCTACGCTTTCCTAGCAGGTAATGCCAAGGGCTATGGAGGCTACTTCATTGCTAGCCAGCTTCTGAAGGAAAAAATATATGTGCAATTTATGATTCAAGGTGGTGAACTCATGTGCATAGAAGTCACCAGCCTAATTATACATTTCACTGACTCTAAATTACCCTAGCATTCCCCAAGCTTTGGGTATCAAGTTCTACCCATTTTTTCAACACTGCTGAAAATCAAAGGTATGTAGGGCTTCTTCCACCACCGGAACGTTATGGGGTGGATACCATGATGCTTCAAGAGAGAAAGCTGTTCTCAGCATGGCACACAGCCTGTCAGGAGAAGACTTCTGGCTTGTAGAAAGGACTGAGTTACTATTACCAGCATGATGTAAAAAGTTTGAGGGAGACCTAGAGATTGTGCAGGAATGAGACTATTGTGATGAGCCATCAGACATTGAGAAAGACAGCAATGAAAAGTAGAGGTTTATAGTCATAGAAATCCCTTTTCATATTCCACGCTGGCCTCTGTTTTCCCATCCACATACCAGTTTTTGTGCCTCAGACCTAACACAGCAGCACCCCTCCCTCCAGATGACATATAATCTATGTACAAAGCAGCCTACAATGAAAAGATAAATCACTATGATTTTACTAGCCTTTATCCCTTCTTCAACAAACAAACAGAAAAAAAAAACCTGTTCTTGTGCACTCCAAAGCTGTTTCCACGAACTTTGACACCCTCATGTGTTCTTTTGGGATGGTCAAAGTAAAGTTATGCACATCTCATGGGGTCTTCTTTCCCCTGAGAGTCAATGGGCAAGCTATCTTTTTCCTTGTGCTACTCTTGCACTGAAACCTGCCATGCTTCCTGCAGCCAGTGATGAAGAAAGAGCCCATGTGGGTACCTGCTGTTCCCCGGAACCAGACAAGGCTCTGCAGGAGGGCTGCAGGCAAATTTTCACAAGATTTTGCACAGAGGTAGCAGCCTCTTCTCAAATTGCGTAAAACTGCACCTCTGCCAGAAGCAGGAAGCATCAGACTACCCACCCTGGTGCCCAGATGATGACAAAAAAAGTTAAATATGTTGAAGATTAAGATTACAGGCAGAAAGATGTCCTGTTGTTGGCCAAACATGTTAAGAAAAGCCCTGCAAAATGCCAGATGGCAAAACTGTTTTTAAATTCTCTGTGGGGGAAATTTGGATCCACCTACAGAGCCACAAAATTTGTATCATGAAGTTGAAAGGGTTCTTAGCATAATTGCAGCTGAAAGTGTCATTTACACACCCAATAACAACAAAGTCTGGCCCAAAACCAAATTTTCCTCACTTTTGACAGGACTGCTGAGCATTCTTGTGCCCACCCAGTTCATCCCCTGGAATGGGCAAAGGGAGGTCCTGCACCACCACCCACCCTCTCCATCTGACACGTATCTTGAGATACAGTTTGAGATTCATGGGCCCATTGGCAGGTTCTTCTGGTTCATGTGGTCCTTTTTAGGAACACCTTAGGGCCTTTTTCTTATTTGAAAGAAATATTTCACTATTGGGTCCACACCCAACCGTAGGGTTAAGTCACATAACGTAAGTCACAGCTTTCTCCAAAATCCCAAGTGAAAACTGCCTGATGATAACATCTCTCTCATATTTCAGATTCTGTCTGTAAGAAGTGAGTGGGATACACCGTGAGATTCAACTCATCATCACAGTGGTCAGCGCAGTCCCAAGGCTCTACAGGCACATGAAGCTAGCAAATATATATTTCATCTTTTCTGTTACAAGGGTGTAAGTGGAGACCAGATCTTATGTGGACCCTGAGGTTACAACGTAGGGAAAATTTCGAGAGGGCTAGTATAAAGGCCCTGATCCAAAGCCTGCTTAGTTAACAAGACTCTCTCCTTGCGTTTCAGAGATTTAAAAAACAGCATCCTCAGGCACACCCTAAGCAACCCTGATACTATGAATCATGCACTTTTAATGTATCACTAACATCTGTCTCGTTTCATAATAAGGAACTTGTCCAACAGAGCACAAATAGGATCTTTACTAGCTAAAATATACAGGAAGTCATCCACAGGGGGAAAAATAAGAAGTAAAAAAAAAGAATCGTGTAGTCCAAAAACTTGGACATGGACATGCTTTGTAGCAGTCATCTACTGAGATTTCTCAAGCAATTATGTAGAAATAATTTATCCCAAATATTATCTGCTTAATCACTGTGAACTAAAGGGAAAACAGAATTTAGACCTTCTGTATCCTAGCTTTGTTCTTTTCAATTTTATTTAAATAGCACATGGATTTTCTCTCTTTGTCCTATTTTTTGGGCTTCTTTATTTCTTGCTTTATAAATAATTCTCGAGGACAGCCTCCACCTTGCTTCATTTTCCTTCCTACCTGCCTGCTTGTTCTGTGCGATGCAAGTATTCCTCCTCTTTTGCAGCTAATGGACATGGATATATTTTTGGTGCAAAGTCAACATTGTGTTGCTATCAACAATTCAGTATCCAGCGTCACAGATTCAATCTCAGGTAAAAAACCTCCTCTTGGGCAGTAAAATGTAACAGCGTCAGCTTTGCTTTCTGTGCATGGCATGTGCTTTTCTGCAATCCCAAAACTTTTCTGCAACCCCAAACCTTTTCTGCAATCTTCCACCCAAGTAAGAGGGTGGAAGAAGACTCCAGCTTAGACAACCTGTATTTTAGGACTATTGGTTATAGATACAAGTCTCTGACTGTGGTTGTATTACTCTCAGTTAAGTTCTATATGCAGCTGGGGTCTTTTATCCTCTATTTAGTCTGCCATCTCTTCTGCTCATGGGCATTTTTTTCACCCGATGTTTGTGCAGTGCCTCACTCTATGCACGTGAAGCTAGAGTTACCAGGTGGGAAACTGCATGGGATGAAAAGGTGCCAGCACTGCATGGATATACGGGTTGAGAAAGGTTAGCAGGGGGAAGATAAAGTGACTGAAAAGTTATCAGTAATTTTTATTTTTGTAAACAATATGATAACCTTTTCAGGTTGTTATTTAAGAGGTGACAACCAGGAAAGTGAGCTGAAACCCTTAAAATACACTTCCATAAACACTATGAGACAATTTAATTCTCAGTTTCTTTCACTCACTGCAGAAAATGAAACGATCCCGTGATTGTGTGTTTCCCAAGGCACACTAAAACAGTCTTCTTTTTTCTGCCTTGACCTGGAGCATTTAGTTTAATCTCCATCTTGTTAAGAACAAACTCTTAATTAAAATGAGAAATCTGTTGGGAGAGGGGCTTGGTTTACAAGGCTATATCTTGCATACAATTGAGTAATTAGACTAGATACAGTGGTTTGCCTTTGCCACTGCAAGATTACTTGCTTTCATCAGATAAATATGGAAACAGAGCACAACAGAGCCTTAACATCAAAGCTGTCACAAGCAGCTACAACATGGTTTGGGTTACATCAAAGGAAATACCTCCCACAGTGAGATCACACGTTGCACAGTCCAGAGCCTGGCTTTGTTACTGCACAGTTTGGGGGGTAGGAGGGAGTCATCAAAGTTGCATTACAAGAAAGTAGCACCACAGAATTTCATTATTTCTCTTCTAGTCTGATCGTCCCCCAGGGAAAAACAAAACAAAACATACCCCAAAACACAAAGCACTGAACAGCAACAAAATAGTATGTTTCATTCAGCAATAATGTGGGAGCAATGGGATATAGCAGAACTACAATTTTAAAACGGACATGTGAAAAAGAAGAATCATTGGATAGGAGGACCCATGCTGAATGTGTACAGAATGGAACGGCCCTGTCCCTGTCACTTGTAGTACATAACCAGCTTGGGGGATTACAGAAATACAACCTCCCTCCTTTTGTCACTGCAGAATTGAGATTCGGGGAAGGAACAGGCCTGTCAGAGTTGCAAAAAACTCAGCAGTGCCCCGTTCTTCTCTGTGCTCAGAAACACACCTTTCAGGTGCATTTGGATTGTTTTGTCATGAGAATCAGGCAGGTCTGGGGTGGTGGCTGCCCCCAAGCCCTTTGAACCACTGGAAACAAGGAGGCAGAAAGACAGCTGTCTCTGCAAGGTTTCATTGCTATGTGAAGAGAGCAGGTGAAACTCACAGAAAAGTGAGGGGAAAGAGAACAAAGGAAGAAACATTTGCAGAACATAATGAGTCTGAAGAATAATAGCAAAGCTAAAAGGCTGCTTATCAGAAGAGAACTCTTCACACATTGAGGTGTTTTATAACTGAGAACTCAAAGAAAAGAGCAAACTTTCCAATGGCCAAACCCCACAAAGATAGTAGGTGCACTTTCTTGTGTGTTACGTTCTATGTCTTATATGTTCTCGGTCATGCTTTTCATTACACTGATAATTTGTAGATTGTCTTTGCCAGTTCCAGCATTTTCAGAGGAAACAACCCAAAGGAAAGAAAAGGAGTTTAAATGAAGCTGAAGACAAAGCAAATTGCAAAAGAAGGAGGTACTGAAGAAGAAGTCGAGAACAGGAGACTATACCAACCTTTTGGCGATGTGCAGAGTCAAGGGTCAGGGATAAAGGGAAACAGCATTCTCTTTTCTAGTAAGCATAAACAGGACCTGTACAATTCAGAAAAGTGGATTGCAAGTAGACAAGATGGAGTCAACTAGAAAGGTGGAAAACAGTGAAAAATGTTGAAAAAATACAAGTACTAGACACTCTCTCCCTCCAAAATGTAGCTGTCTTCATTAAGCAAGTAACATACTATAAAGGAGGGACAGTCTGCAATGTGTCCAGAGGTGTCTTATAATAAACTAGCTGATCAGCTTAAAAATAATAGACCTACTTATACATACCGCTTGATACTAACGGAAACGTTACACAGCGTACTGTAACATGTCTAAGATTTGTTTAAATGATTCAGCTAATGTAAGTGGGCAGCAGTCTCTTACATTACATGATTTCAAACAAACAAAAAGTAGCATTCTGTGAGGATCATAAATTTGGAAGGACATTGCCAGCTACCTTTCTGTACTAATAAGCATTAGTCCTCGTGACAGTATCTTTACACTGAATGATAGAGTGCTGTTAGAGAAGAGCTTGCTGCTACAAAGGAGAGCAATAGGAGTTAAATACCTTATTGCATCTCACGGTTGCCATCATAAATAACAGCAACTATGCTTAAAGGACTAGGTACTAGGTTGCTGCCTTCTAGGCAATGTCAAAGAAAGCAAGGACTTCGATCAGAAGGCACCTGTGGAAGTCACTTAATCCAGCTTTCTGCTTCAGGCAGGGTTAACTGCAAAACTAGGTCAAATTGCCAAATTTTGAAAATCTGAAAGGGTGGGGATTGAACAGTATCTGTGACAGCGTTGCACCACTCTCATGCTTTGTTATTGCAACTTTTACCTGTTCACTTCTTTTTCTTCTACTGTTTCACTTCTAAGAAAAGTTTATCTCTTTCCTGTCATTACTCTCCTTCCAGGGGGTAGAGGGCTGCTTTAGTTTCTCCACCTTGTCTTGCTTTCACCGGGCTGAACAAGCATTCCTGCCCTAGTTTTTTTCATGCATCACATGCTCCAGCTACTGCTATTTGAGTCATCCTTACCTAGACTCATTAGACTCTGTTGATATCTGGTTTATAATAGGGAGATAAAATTGGACACTTTATTGCTGTTAAACTTGAAACTTTGCTGGTTTCAAATAAGAATGCAACAGCAATAAAGAAAGAAGTTGTCTTTGCAAAGAGGATTGGATAAGAGGCAGCAAGAGCTGGGAGAACACAGTGACAAAGAGGAACAGGGAAAAAAGAAAGCGAGTGAGAATGAGAGCTGGAAAGCAGCATTTCTGCCTGAGAAATAAAAAACCCTACCCAGAATGTGGGTATGAACTCTTCTCCTGCAGCTGGAAAATCAACAAGTACACAGATGCCGAAGTTCTGCCCTTTTTCCTCCACGAGCTGCTCCTTCACTTGGGTCCAGTGGTTGAGCAGCTGCAGGGTGAACCAGATCAGGGGAAAACGGAGCAAAAAAACTAGCTTCTTTCTCTGATTCGCACTGTGTCCATTTGAACATGAGTGATGGCTCAAATGGGAAGTGAGGAAAGGAGCTGGGAAGGACAGGGGGCAGTGACTGTGAGCTGCAGGTGGTTTATGCTGACTAAAGAGCTTTAGCATTATTCCAAAAGCTAAATTACTTCTGCACAATGTCTAATAGGAGATGAGAAGTAAATACATAGGACTTCAATTCTGCTTCTCCTTCAAGGTCAGGTCATTTAAGGCTTTGAAGGATACACATCCCTGAAAAATCCAGGGGCTGAGTCTGGACAGAACTAGTTCTGGCTACTTGCGGTAGGGAAAATACAAAGACAGTGCTCAACATCTGCAATTTTAGAGGAGAAACTTGTGAAGGTGTACTTTTAATAGCTTTTAGTGTGCTTCAGACTGATGGATTCTATAATTGGGATGTGTTAGCAAGGCAACAGATATCAGGAGTGTGGGACATCCTACTTATGAGCCCTAGCATGGATCAGGTGGATAGAAACAGATCAGTGATGGACATGGGTGCTAGCTGGGGTTGTCATCTGGGAAGAGGGAGCTGCAGAGGCAGCTCTGAACAAGTTAGCTGGGAAAATGAAGCATTAGACATCAAGCTTTCACAAATCGACCTGCACCTGTACGGCTACAGGCTCACATTTTTTTTTCTCCAGAGAACAAACAATCAACAACAGAAGTGAATTAAATTGCTGACACAATGAATTGGAGACCAACTTCACCTTAAATTTTGCAGGTAAAATGCCCCTGAAAAGCCTTTCATGCCTCCCTGCTTTCAAGGCAACATGCTGGGAAGGAAAGAAGAAGACGGACATTATTTCTCTCAAAGACAGCACATTGTTTTAGTTAAGAGTATATTATATGAGTTCACAAGACACTAAACTGTGGTTCAGGTTCATCTGTTAATAAGTGAACTTTGTAATCCTTAGAGGGTTCGTATCCTCCTCTTATGGAAGCCTGTTTATGCAATGTGTCTTGGGAATACAGGACAGGGAAGCTAGTCACTGTGGGACTGCATTTAGTCTTTCTATCAACCTATTTTAACAGCTGCTAATCTCTCTCTCCTGATTGTGAAGTGAATCAAGAATTTCCCTCTTCTAAGCCTGCTCATTTCCAGGCTAAGTTTTTTACTGGCTATTTTGAATATTTTTTTTCTTGTCTTTCCATCACTAATAATTCTAACGATTATTTTTACCCTCCCCTTGGTATTTACTTGCTGTGTTTGAAGACAATAACCATGTTGCCTCTCAGTTTTTGTTTTGCCAAGTACAATATGGCTGACTAATTCTCCCGCAGGTATGTCTCTTCATCTGCACAAAAGTGTGAAAACTTTACACAGTGCAAGCCTTATACATGCTACAGGCAATAGCTTTTTTCCATGCATTTCCCCAGCCACTGCATAGTTGTTCTGACTGCTGCTTAGGCCATTGTGCTTATCTCTTTTTCGGTTTTTGTATTTCCTTGTGATTTTGTATTTTCTTGTGATTTCCACCTCATTTGCTTTGGCAAATGTAAGTGCTGAAGACCTGCTTCTTTACAAACCTGACTGCGTGAATGACAGACTATTGAGGCTTCCTTGAGCTCTGAATAACTCATTTGGCTCAAATCAGAGATAGGCAAACCACTGCAAACAAAATAATGTACCAAAGCATGCACTGTAGGTACAAAAACAAATACAGATATTTGTCGTTGCTGACACCAGAATCACTCTTGAAAATAATTGATAAAAATTAGCTTTGGTACCTGGGACCATTTGTCATTTTTTGCATAAAATGCTGTCACAGGATATTTTCTCTAAACTATAGCAGGGCTTTTGCATCTTTCCCACTTAAAATTCTGAAAAGTTACACCTATAATGATTAAACTCTAACTACCTGTTGGTGTCAGATATTTGACTGTAGAGCTTAGCCAACCTACCAGAATGACATCAAATAAGAAGAGTTTCAGGAGGTTCAATCTAATTATGTTCTAATATTTAACCATATTGGAAAGGAAACAGGAATTCTTGCTTTAATATTAAACCTTGCAGCACAGCCAAACAGCTAGCTGTAAGCTTTTTGTGCTTTGTTAGAACAAGGGCTATCAGCAGTTCCCTCAAAGTTCACTACTAATCTGCTTTTGGCAAAACTGACAAAGTATTACAGCCAAGCCTGAAGACCCGATTTTACTCCTGCTGACTATGGCAAACAAGCATCAGTGCCAGCAGATGTGCTTCAGTGCCTCCCTCACCATAAAACTAAAGATAAACCAGCACCCAGGGTAGTCCTCACCTTTCCTGGAGGAGGGCAGCACAGCTCACATGGATGTCGTAAGTTTGCATGCTTATCTGAGCCCTGTTTGGAAGTATCTAGAGAAGGTATATGTCTTGTCTTGAATCCTTGCACACACAAAAAAAAAAAAGTAGAGAAGCTTAATCTTAGGAGAAGTGTCTTCTGTATGAGTGAAGTATGCAGGGGGAGTGAAAGGAAAAAATAAAATATTTTCAAAAAACTGATATATAAACTTTGAATGAAAAATATTTGCACTTTCTCCCTAAGTAAATTTGTCCTAAGATAATTTACAGTGTCATAAAACAATTTAGTCACCTCATTACATAAGACAGCACTGCTTTCTAAAGAACCTGAGGATAAACAAGTCCATGGGACCTCATGAGATGCATCCATGGGTCCTGAGGGTAATGGTGGGTCAAGTACCCAGACCACTATCCATCATATTTGAGAAGTTATGGCACTCTGGTGAAGTTCCCGTGGACTGGAAAAGGGGAAACATAACCCTCATTTTTTAAAAAAAAGAAATAAGGAAGACCCAGGAAACTACAGACCGGACAGTCTCACCTCTGTGCCTGGCAAGATCGCAGAGCAAATCCTCCTGGAAACTATCCTAAGGCACATTGAAAATCAGGAGGTGACTGGTGACAGCCAACATGACTACCAAAAGCAAATCATGCCTGATGAATTTGGTGGCTTTGTATGACGGGGCCATAGCTGGTGGATAAGGGAAGGCCAGCTGATATCATCTACCTGAACTTGTTCAAAGCGTTTGACACTATCCTGCATGACATCCTTGTCTCTAAGTCGGAGGGACATGGATTTTACAGTAGGACCACTCGCTGGATAAGGAATTGGCTAGATGGCCGCACTCAAAGAGTTGTGGTCAATGGCTCAGTGTCCAAGTGGAGACCGGTGACAAGTGGTGTTCCACAGGGGTCGGTAATGGGACCAGTGTTGTTTAACAGCAAGTTTGTGGATAACGCCAAGCTGTGTGGTGTGGTGGACACGCTGGAGGGAAGGGATGCCATCCAGAGGGACCCTGAGAGGCTTGAGAGGTGGGCCCATGCAAACCTCATGAACTTTAACAAGGTCAAGTGCAAGGTCCTGCACGTGGGTCAAGGCAATCCCAAGCACAAATACAGGCTGGGAGGAGAATGGATAGAGAGCAGCCCTGAGGAAAAGGACTTGGGGGTACTGGTTGATGAAAAACTGAATATGAGCTGGCAATGTGTGCGTGCACCCCAGAAAGCCAACTGTGTCCTGGGCTGCATCAAGAGAAGCATTAGCAGCAGGTCAAAGGAGGTGATTCTCCCCCTCTGCTCTGCTCTCGTGAGACCCCACCTGGAGTACTGTGTTCAGATGTGGGGCCCCCAACATAAAAAAGACATGGACCTGTTGGAGAGAGTCCAGAGGAGAGACACAGAGATGGTCAGAAGGCTGAAGCACCTCCGCTATGAGGACAGGCTGAGAGAGTTGAGGTTGTTCAGCCTGGAGAAGAGAAGGCTCTGAGGAGACCTTACAGCAGCCTTCCAGTACCTGAAGGGGGCTACAGGAGAGATGGGGAAACACTCTTTATCAGAGAGTGTTCTGAGAGGACAAGGGGTAAAAGTTTTACACTGGAAGAGGACAGATTTAGACTAGACATTAGGAAGAAATATTTTACAGTGAGGGTCATGAGACACTGGAACAGGTTACCCAGAGAAGCTGTGGATGCCCCATCCCTGGAGGTGTTCAAGGCCAGGCTGGATGAGGCTTTGAGCAACCTGGTGTGGTGGATGGTGTCCCTGCCCATGTCAGGGGGGTTGGAACTTGATGGTCTTTAAGGTCCCTTCCAACCCAAACCATTCTATGATTCTAACTAATTGATGATTGTATACTAACTAATGATTAGAAGTCTGTCAAAATCCTATGTGCATAATGATGGATTACAAAACTTTCTGTAAGATGAACACTTCAGTTGGCGCACCATCTATGCTTTCAACACGTAAACAAAAGCAAACATGTCTTCTGTACAAAGGTTCTTTATTCAGAAGGGTCAAAGTTATCCATGTTTGCTAAGCAGTGCTGTAAAACTGTTTCCTACTCAGAAGACACACAGATACAACTGTCCCTGAAGCATCACAGTGTAGCAAATGGTTGGTAAAGAGCAAAATGGAAATGACCACCCTACGTACCCTGTGATTCACACTGTTACAGTCAGTCACCCTGTTTTACCTATGGCTCTGGTTCTTACACCTAGGTAAACAAATAGCAAAGCCTTTGGTGATATTATTTTCATTTCAAAAGCTTTCTATTTCACTGTACACATTTTTAACCCTTAATTCTACAGAAAGAACCATAATGTCTGGTTCGATAGCAACACATATGTGTAACTTTCCCAGGATCTTGGATATCGTGTGAGATGTGAGTATGAGACACAGTATGCCTGTATTTCCACTGGAAAAGCCTTCCTTTATAACTTCTTGTAGACAGAAGAAGAATGTTGTCTACTGATACATTTTTTGACACAGGGAGCTAGTTTTCTGGTTTTGTCAGAAAGAAATTAAAAGGGAAGCCATCAGAGCTGCTGACTGAGAATCACTCATGTTAATTTAAATTTTATTTTTTTTTAAATATACAAGCTCTGATAGATTTATTAACAGCCTGACAGGCCAAAGTCCACTTTCATTAGGGAACTGCCCCATTTTGTGTACGATTTTTTTCTGACCAGCCAGTTCACAACATCCCTCTAAACCATTACATGTTATCGCAATTATTGCATTTCATTCTTTTAGTAAATAAATAAAACAATAAAATTTGGAAAGAATACCCAGAAAACGTGAATGTGTGAGTTACCAAAAAGCTAATCTAAATAATTGTTAAAATACTATTCATTAAAACTCAAGATTTTCTCAGTGATTTTAAAACTTAGCGTCTAACCTCCTTATTTTAAGCATTAGTATTTATTGCTTGTTTGTTTGCCTACTTCTGGCATAAGGTATTCTCAACGATTTGGGGATACTTTTCAATTAAAAACCCTGTAGTTTACTATTTTCTATCAAATTATTTCATCCATGCTCCTTTCAGGTATTTGTAGAATAAATTGAACTCAGTTTCCTTTATGCAGTTCAATCATTCATTCACAAATAGCAGCAAGACCTCATAACACCACAATGTTTTCAAAGGTGAAGAGTAGCCCTAGCTAGGCTCACGCATCTAGGTTTGCATAGGAATCATCAAATTCACAGACTGGGAACTGGTCTGTGAAATACAATTTTAGTATCCATATTGCTTCTACTCTCATTCACTCTTAAACTCTCCTCTGCTCTCGAAACAACTGTAATTAATTCAGGTAGGATATAGACAAGAAACTACATCTGCGGAGCTTAAAATCATTTCCCATGCCCTCAAGTGCAAATTTTTAATGAATACTAGAATTACTAAAGAGGGGCCCAGTGATAAAACTGCACTGAATTATTGACATCAATGTGCAATACCCTTTGAGTCATTTAATACTGATAAAACACGTCAGACAAGGGTGCTAGAAGGTGAGAGAAGAAAAGCACAAAATTGGTTTAAATTCTGACTTTTTTTTTCATGAAATATAATACATTTCAGGCCAGACCAAAACAGATCATCTTGAAATTTCTTGTAAAATACCACTTTTTAGTAGCAGTAGTGCATGTGACCTTTAATACGATATTATCTTGTACCACATACTATGATATAATCATATAATCATAGAATCATGGAACCATAGAATGGTTTGGGTTGGAAAGGACCTTAAAGATCATCAAGTTCCAACCCCCCTGCCATGGGCAGAGACACCCTCCACTAGAGCAGGTTGCCCAAAGCCTCATCCAGCCTGGCCTTGAACACCTCCAGGGAATAATATGCAGCTGGCACTGCTCCATCCTACATTCTTCCATTAAATGTCTATTTTTTTTCATTTTCTGATTTTAAAGTTTTTAATTTTATTCGTATTTTAAAAAATATGTTTGTCTTTCACAACTCTCATTAAAACGTGCATGATTTCACAAATTTATTTTTGAACAGTGTAATTCTAGCAACTGGTTTGTGAGAAAACTGCCTTACAGGTTTCAACAGGATATAGGATAAGCAATGACCTTTTCAAGTGAAATGCAAATTGCAAAACAATTGCAGTCATCAAATCGTCCAGTGGAACATCTATTAAGTCCATCTTCAGTCGGACTTCCTAAGAAGTGCTTTTTGTGCATCTGGACTGCTACCTTTTGACCTTGGTCTGCAGCCAGTTCTACTCGGAAACCTTTACACCATGTTAGCTGTTCCCTTTTTGCCCACCTGATCCTCATTAGAAGCAACTGTCTTCCTGTTTTGTAAGAGAAACAGGAAATCTGCTCATCCAGTCCCATGCAGTCCAAGACACTCGCTGCCAACAAAACAGTCTAGCTGCAAAACATTAGGGGAGATGAAAAAGGCCGAGAGAAATATTATAGAAAATCTTAAGTGACAGAAGATAAGGAAAATAACGGAACCTTCAGAATTAAACTCTATTATGGGGCTATTTCAGCTTTTCATCTTCTCTCTCCTTTTCTTTATATACGTATGTGAGATGCAGTAACTTGAGATCAGGTGCTGTTTTCAGGCGTAAGTATCCATAGCCTGTTGTCATAGGCTGAACTGACCCCTTGAAGGGAGCACTGAACTTCTGCAGCTTGCAAAAACAGGAAGATCTGCAAACGTGAAACAACTGGCACATACACTGCCTGCCAACAAAAAGAGCTCCTTTATTTATTCTTCTCCCACAGCACCACAAGGGGCCAACCCCTCATTCCCTGGTTACCCCTCCATCCACAGCTTTCACGCGGTATCGAGCAGTCCTCTGCTGCACCGTGCAGCGCTGCAAACCGGCTGCCTCCCGGGGGTGTGGGTTCTGTCCTGCCGTGCTGTGGGGCCAGCAGCTGCCACTGGCAGGTCTCACTCGCTTCTCTTGAATTTTTAAGAGTTGGTAGAGAACTGGCTGGATTTAGAAAATTAGTTTATTTTTGTGAGGCTGAAGTTTGTCATAAAAACCCATTCTTTCCCCCGATGTGAGGGGTCACCTCGTCACTGGCTTTCAATTCTTCTGAGTTATAAAGATTATTGAATCTTTGTAATATCTTCATTAAAGATTTTTCAGAAATAACTTTATCTCTTTTCCCAGCACAGAAAGGGAAGGATTTGAATTTTTAAATATTTTCACATGGCCAGGATATAATTTCCTGTCCAGCTTTTCCTGCAGCAATTAGCTTAGCCTGCATCACCACAGATATGATGCTGTCATGTTCCAGCTAAAAAATTAAAACAAGTGGATCAATGAGTACAGATCAACAAACAGAAAACAGGAAGTAAAATGTGTCTTCATCAACATAATTATTTCAGTAAACACTGTATGCAAAAAGACAAGTACTAGAGAAGATGTTAATTACCTCAACTTTGGATAGCAGTTATGAACAGCTCAGTATTTCTGCTTAAGTGTGGGTAGTCTGTAAGATCTGACACGTCAAAAAACCCAGAAGTAAGAAAAAATATTTTGTAAAGTATGTTTTACAGATAGGGAGAAAGTATAAAGGAAAAATACTATTGTAAATTACGCTGAATCTCTTAGCCTATGGGGAAAACAAACTGCAGGAAGAGACTTCATGAATATTTGAAACAAAGAAGCATGAAGCAAAGCTGCTCCAGAAGACAGTCCTGTACTAGCAGGGAGGGGAACTGGTAGACTTCATATTAGGCAACACAGATGTAAATTACATGCCTATATAAGCAGTCTATTTTAGTGTGTTTTTGTCACATGCTTATACTTCTGTAGTTACTTTTCTAGAAGAGCCGCTGTTGCTGGTGGTCAGGTGGACAGTGGCACCGAATCTGCTATGGCTCGGAGGGGTCCTGCCGTGCCCCACCTGCCTCTCGTGCCCCCACCCTCCACTTGTCACATGTTGAGCCAGCTTCAGAGCAGCATAGGCGTCACATGAAGTCATGCCTTCATTGCAGGATGACAAGAGCAGAATTCATTTTCTCTATAGGGCGCCTTCATTATAAAAGAACTAAAACCCATTAGAAGTACTGATACACAACATTCACTTGTCTAAGAAGTAAACACAGTACAGAAGAGCTCGCTGTGAATGCAGTTGACTGTAAACATATGTGTCACAAAGATAAAAATTTTATAGCTCATAACAAAATATGTACATGCAATATTCAGAGGAGTTTTTCCTTATCACAAGGATCAGAAAACTAACTTGGCATTCAGTTAAGGTGCATTCTTAGTTCAAATTTCAAGGTAAACTTTGCTTATTATTATTACATAAAAACAAGCATAGAGCATGTTAGCACCCAGTGCCGAACTCCTTAGACAAACAAACAGGTTCAGCTCCTCTGTGTATGTACACTCTGCTAAAATGCTGAACGATGCAGTGGTCCTACCTGCAGCATTAACTCAACACAATGTTTTACTGGGTTGTGCCCCCTCAGCCTCTTCTGTGAAGGGTGCAGTAAAAGCGGTCGCACTGGGAAACCACTCCCCGCTGCCTGCGCCCATGCCGGACACGTGTGCGGTGGTTCAGCTGCTGGAGAAGCACCTTGTGCTGTCAGTGTTGCAGTGCTCTGAGCCCCTCTGTGAGCTGCTTTGCAGTGAGGTGGAGGACAACCAGTTGGCCTTTTCCCAGTTTTACTTCGGTGGTAGCCCAGGAATGTGTTAAATTTACCTGCCTCCAGCCTGGGGAGAGCGCTGCAGCCTTTCTTCCATCTGGTGACAGGGGCCAGACCTGGCCTGGAAGCGTACATTCAGCGTAGGGATCAATCATACCGTTATGTCAGCGACAGGAGAAGATGCAAGGCTCAGGACCCTGCAGGGTTTTTAGATGTAGCTCTGCGTGATGGGAAGTCAGCACAGTGCTTGGCACGGCTGAAGCAGATTTTTAAGGGCAGACAAAACCCCTGTCAAGCAGGCCAGCAGTCCTGAAGCAGGAGCAGAGGTCCTGACCAGTGCTGCTACACAGTCCTGGATCTGCAACAGCTGGATAAGAAAAACCACATCCCTGGAGAGGCAACGAAATCTTGTTTTAACCTTCCAGGGACATGCAGGTGAGGGGCATGCACCACTGAGAATCAGGTTGCTACTGCTATGCCAAACTTGCTAGCCACCTCCCCAGCCTACCTGCACAACTGTAAACCTGTAGCAGTGGTACTGAACAAGCCACAAGCTCCCAAGGGGAAGCTTTGCTGAGCAGTTTTAATTTCATTCATAAACTAATGAAGTGTGCAAACCATTGCAATTTGTAACACGCAACAGTGGTTCAGTACGCACTCCAGAGATCACAGTGGCAAAGGAATGGTGCAGGAAGTTTCTGTTTCCTTCCTTAAAGTAGGTTTCAAATTACAAATTAAACTCAAAAGAGATTATGACTATCTCAAAGAGTTAATGAGTATCTTAAAACTGCATGTTTCTCTTAATTGTCCAAAGGCCACCTGATCCTTAAGTGTATAAAGTACCAATGCATGAAGATGAGAAGCACAGCTGAGACATCCAGCAAATAAAGAGCAGACAGGAACCAAGTGCTGTGTCTGCTGTGAAAGATGCCAAAAGGTGTTTTTACCTTCATTCGTCTTTTTGTGCTCTTATTTGGTTTCTCCGTTTTCTGTCTGGGAGTCCTTTGCATTTCCACAAGTTCCTCCATATGCAGATGTGGAAACAATGAGCTGCTGTTTTATTGCCTGTTAGGTTTCGGGTTCTTTCTCTTTGTGACTAGCATTGTCTGGAGCACTTTCCATGAACTCTTGAAATGCAGGAGCCTCATCTTCACTCAAAATCCGAGCCATAGAGAGCTTCATGTCAGCACCATAGACAGGTAGGTGTTGCAGTACTGCTGCAGGTGAATTGGGAGGGAGGGATGCTGTTTGTAAACACACTGAGACAAAAGAAGCAATACAAGCTTTTTACGAATTAAAAAATATGAACTTTTTATTATATTTTATTATAATTTTATAATTTTATTATATTTCTGTTTTATTTTTATTTTTTATTTTATTATATTTCTGTGGAGAGAACTGTAGTTGGAAATTTGATTTGCTAGAGCAAGCAGCAATGTGCAAACCGCAATTTGTGCAAAAAACATGTAAGGTAAGGCATATTGCAGGAAACACAGCAGGTTTCACAGTGTTCCAAAGCCATGAAGCGGGGGAGCAGGTGCAGCTATGCCAACTTCATGGAGCTCCTGCAGAAGCATCATTAGTTTCATTTCAACAGGCAATTCCAGATGTGCTCCTGTGGGATATGTGCTTGTATTACTCATTACCAAATGAGGTATGCAGGGAGCTTCAGCATCCTATATGGTCCCTGCTAAAGTTTTGTTGTGTAACTGTACCTGCCATTTCTGAGCAATGTCTGATGCTTTGAGAGTGAGAATTTCTTAAACTGATTGGCATCAGGCCTGACAAAAGTCTTTAACGGGGTCACTGTACACAAATTACTATTCCCAGACCGTTGTGGAAACTGCACCAGAAACACTGACAATGAGTGCTCCAAAAGCACTATGAAAAAAAAATTCAGCAAATTTTGGAAACATGCATAATACATTTTAAAACTGTGGAAAACAATTATTATTGTAATAAGAAATAACTCGCTAATTTAACCTACTTCGGACAGTGATCTCTTTCTTCTTCCAAATCAAACTTTTCTCAGGCACTTGTTGAAATACTCACAAGCACGAGTGTTTGTATGCCATGGGTGGGAACCCTCATGGGAAAGGCTTGTCTTTTTACAATGCTCTGTTTTACTAAAACATTTTTCAGAAAGACACAGGTAATGATCCCAGCTATGCCAGCTGGTTTATATTAATAGATTCAGTTGATCTAAACCTGCTTAGGTCTCCATTTACATTTTAAGCCTCATCTAAACTTTGGAAACATAACAGACAAAGTACCTAACCAAGCTCTCTGAGATAAATCACATTTCACCATGACAGGCTTCTTTTTGGTTTGCTTTTTTCCAGGCCTGACTTCTACCCCCCCTCCTACGAAGACAGCATAGATCCCGAAAAACAGACCTCCCCACTAAAATGGCAAGAAGTCACCAATATCCCCCTGCCTCCCTATAGCGAAAGCGGTGCAGATTTCATCAGTGAAACTAACGAGGAAGAACAGACACCACCTTACGAGTTATCTGTGTGGCAGCCACAGCAGCAGCAAGCAGCTAACCAAGACTCACACCTGGGAAGGGAGTCCAGTTCTCATCCATCCACACAAGAGAACAGTTACCAACAGGACATAGCCTGCCAGAGGACCACAGAAAGAGCAACGCCTGCCAGAGCATCTGAGACAGGCAGTGGGTAACATCCTGCATCTGTGAAGTCAGGAAAATGAGAAGAAAACGTGTCAGTGATTCCTAATGGTACACTACTTACGGCAAAACTGCCCAGGAGAAGCATTGACCATTTGTGTGTTTGAGTGGAGTTAGCGGGGATAAATATATAAAGGTGCCCAGTATTTGAAAGCAGAACGAATCTCCAACAGAGACAGAAATGATCAGGCTGTGTCTTATAAAAGTCAACATCATTGGCAATAGGAGTTCCTTATTCTGCAAGATAAATGTTATCAATCTTTAATATCTTGTACCTCATAAGGAGTTTTGGCTGAAAGTCCTCGTTTGAGGTTTTGTAACATTAGCTGACTTGGGAAACGTATTAACTCAGCTTTTGTTTGGAATTTGTAAATTATTTGTTGTAACCAACTATTTTTGTATCCTATGCCTTTCAAGTTACTGTTTTATTTTGGGGTACTAATAGCTGGTATTGAAGTAAGGAGTAAATTTTGTATTTAAAACAAATGCCGTGTACTTGCTTATATGATGCAAGGAAGAATAATGTAAGGAAGAAAACATTTCTGGAGCAGTTTACACTAGAAGAAGAATTGAAACTATGTTGTGGCAGAGATAAAACAAACGAACAAACAAACAAACAAACGTGTAGAAGCAACATGAAAATACTCTTGTTAGGCAGTTGTAGGAGACATTGTAAAATGGCCCAATAGTACCTTTCAGTCCTCAGCTTTAGGAAAGAGTTGCAGCACTCTGAAGTCTGTCTCTCGTACTCACTTTCTATGATTCTATGCAAGATGTCCATGATTCAGGATAAGCACCCAATATAATAAACATAATACACTTCCTAGCGGATAAACAGGCCACCCTGATTATGCCCACAGCTCCTCAAAGGGAACCAGCAGTTGCAGGAGGAAAGACCTGAGTCACTCCTCTGAGCTGTCTCTAAAAGCAAGTTGCTTCCACTGCAGCTTACTCAAGACTGCAGGAACTAAAAAAGGGGTCCTGTATCCTGTGGCTGACAAAAGTGGCCTCATGGTTAGGGAACAAGCACCAGAAAGAGAACAGGCTTGGACTCATCCTTCCTCCGTTACATACTCCCTTCCTTCCACAAAATCACTGAGGCAAATTTGCATCCAGGCCACTGTCATCTATAATTCCAGATGACAAGAAAAATTTCATAGAGGCTCACTCAGATTTGGACCTGCAACACTGACTGTAGGTGGCGTTTTGCTTTTTGTTGCAGAACCAGTGAGACAGAGAAGTTATCACACTTTCCAGATGCCCACATACCTACAACAAGAACTTTAGCATTATGGCTGCATATACATTAGAAATGCAAGCCATGGTGGTGATGGTAGCAATGGCTAAGACCAGGAAAGTGACAATCACGTTAGTTTTTTCTTTCAAATAATTTCATCCTTTGTGGGAAGAGCCTATAAACCTTCAGTTCATGTAAGGAGAAAGAAAAGCAGGATAAAATGGACGGGGGGAGAAACTACAGGGAAAAGAAAATCAATTCAAGTTGGGGAAGAGAAATGTATTAAAACAATCACAGGCTAAAAAACAGTCCCTGAAGAAGACAGAAGCTCATAGAAGATGCCACCAGCATATAAAGATTTTTCAAAGTGACTGAGAACTGGCACAGCACAGAGAACAATGAAAGTCCGAGGAAAACTGCACTTTATTTCAAAAACAGCTGAAGTGAGGATCTCCTATGCGAGTGACCTTGTTACAGTCTTACCTCTTAGCACCACCATACCCGTGCCCTGAGGTCCCTTGTTTCCTTACTGCAGAGCCCCCAGGCTGAGGGCTGCGTGCACTGCACAGTACTGGGGCAGGGATCAATCACAGCAGATGAGGCTGATTAACCAAGAGATGTCCCGTGGCAAAATGCTTGTCTTATGCAAAATCAATTTTTTGTTTTGCCGTGGAAAACTAACTTTTCCAACAGTTAAATTTTAAAGCAAGATCACATGAGTGGGAAATGATTGAGACTACAAGTAGCTTTGAGAGCGAGTGCTGCATACAGCTGAAGGTTGCTCTTGGACCAGTTTGCTACAGGAAATGACACTCAGATTCTTTCCACACAGTTTATGGGCAATCAACTAATTGGAAGAGCTAATCCTCTCTTCCTCTCCCAAAGTCCCAGGGCAGTTCTGCAGTGCCCCTTTTCAGCTCCAGCCTTCTGCAGATGTTGTGAGTTCTCAACGGATCCTGAAATGTGAAACTGAAGACAACTGTGCATCTTCAACCTGCAATATGGAAGAAAGTATTTGAGACATGAAGGTTATTGAGACAAGGAGAAAATGAAGGTTAATGTCTAATATTTTATTTGATACAATCTGTTTTTCAGTTTGTCTTTTCAGCTAATGAACTATTTGGCTACGAGCTTGATGGAAAATGGTGTGGGCAATTAGCTCAAAAATTTCAACAATCTTAAAGCAGCAAAAGCTTTTAATGGTTTGCTCTTGATCAAGCTTACTAGCATGAAGTCACCTTTGCCAAGAACAGCAGCTTTAGATTAAAAGGAATTTTATTTGGACTGGAGGATACGAACAGGTATTCAGAACAGAACAGGCTCTTGCAGTGCATTGATGACAACTTCCTGACACAGGTGACTCAGAAGCCAATACGAAGGTTCATGGCTGTCCTGATACTTACAACACCAGAAGAAACGAGAGGGCATGTGAAGGCCTTTGCTGCAGTGATCATGAGATGGTGCAGTTGAGGATCTTGAGAGGAGGGAGAAGGGCAAAAAGTAGGACCAGCATTAGGTGAAAGGACTTTAACCTTTTCAGGGTTCTGCTGGGAAGAACACCATGGGTTATGGACCAGGAGAAAATATGAGTCCAAGACAGTTACTTGATCTTCAAAGATCACCTTCTTCAAGCTCAGGAGTTGTTCATCCTGACATGCTAAAGCCAAACAAAGGCAGCAGGAGGCCTGCACAGGTGACCACGGAGCTTCTGATTAAGCACAGATATGAACAGGAAGTGTAGGATCAGTGGAAGCAGGGACAGGTGATGCAGGAGGAATACAGAGACACTGTTCAATCATGCAGGGATGAGATTAGGAAAGCCAAAGCCCACCTGGTGTTGAATCTGTTGAGGAATGTGAAGGGCAACATGGAAAGTTTCAACAGGTACATCAGGTGAAAGAGGACAGGGAAAAGGCTGAGGTGCCCAGTGTTTTCTTTGCCTCCATCCTTACTGGAATCTCAGGCCCTTGAGACCAGAGGAAAAGTCTGGAGCAAAGACAACTTACCCTTGGTGGAGCAGGATCAGTTTAGGGAGCACTCAAACAAACGACATACAAAAGCTCATGGGATGAATTTGGATGCATGCATGGTGCTGAAGAAGCTGGGCCATGTCATTGCACTGCCATGCTCCATTATTTTTGAAAGACTGTGGCGACTGGGAGAGGTTCCTGAGGACTGGAAGAGAGCAAATCTCACTCCTGTCTTTAAAAGAAGAAGGAGGATCCGGGGAGCCTCATCTCAGTCCCTGGGGAGGTGATAGAGCAACTAATCCTGGAAACCCTTGCCAAACCCATGAAGGACAAGAAGGTGACCGGTCATCAGGGATTTACAAACAGGAAATGATGCTTAACTACATCGAGACGACTGCCTCAGTGGACAAGGTGAGAGCAGCGGATGTTGTTTGCCTCGACTTTAGTAAGGCTTTTGACACTATCTCCCATAATATCCTCATAGACAAGCTGACAAAATGTGGTTTAGATAAGTGGACAGCGAGGTGGATTGAAAAGGGGCTGAACAGCTGGGCCTGGAGGTTTGCAATCACTGACACAAAATCCAGCTGGAGACCATTCACCAGCAATGTGTCAGATGAGTCAATATTGGAGCCAATACTGTTTAACATCTTCTCCAATGATCTGGATGATGGCCCAGAGCGCACCCTCAGCAGTTTTGCAGATGATACAACACTGGAAGGAGCAGCTGACACACCAGAGGGTTTTGCTGCCATTCAGAGGGACCTGGATGGGATGGAGAAATGGGCTGTCAGGAACCTCATGAAGTTCAGCAAAGGAAAATGCAAAGTCCAGCCTTTGGGGAGGAATAAACCCAGGCACCAATATATACTGGGGCTAGCGGGCGGAAAAGCAGTCCCACAGAGAAGGACTTGGGGGTCACATGCTGGACAACAAGTTGACGACTTGCCAGTAACTCACTTCCACAGCATGGACTGCCAGTAGCATCCTGGGCTGCATTAAGAAAAGTATCACAAGCAAGTGAAGGGCGGTGATTCTTCCTCTCTGATTAGCACTGCTGAGATGCATTTGGAGTGCTAGGTCCAGGTCTGAGCTCCTCAGTACAAAAGAGACATGGACATACAGGAGTACCTCCAGTAAAGGGCCACAACGATCAAGGGACTGGAGCATTTTTCATAAGACAAGAGGCTGAGAGAAGCTGAATGTTTAGCCTGGAGAAGAGAAGGCTTGGGAGGGATCTTATTGATTTCCATAAATACCTGGTGGTAGAGGAAGAAGAGGATGGAGCCAGGCTCTTCTCAGTGGTGCCCACTGATAGGACAAGAGGCAATGGGCACAAACTGAAGCATATGAAATTTCACTTGAACACTGAAGAAAGGTGGGAGGTTTGCTCCCTTCCCACCTTTAATTCCTTTTTTTCTCTTTCCCTCTCAAATACATTGTTGAGCTATTATTTTTATGACATCTCTCTCCTTCCAGCTGAATCCTGCAGTTTGTCCTCTCCTAATTCTCTCTGCCACCTGCTGCCACTTCCTATGCTCATTGGTCCCACCCAAGCCCTGTCCTGGTCAGCCCCCTGTCAATGTACCTTGGAATTGTTCTGTCTCACTGGCCTTTGTGAATTCAGAGAATCAGAGAATGGTTTGGGTAAAAAGAACTTCCTTGTATCTAGTATAAATCTGCCCCCTTCCAGTTTAAATCCATTACCCCTCCTCCTGTCACTACATGCCCTTGTAAAAAGTCCCTCCCCATCTCTCCTGTGGGCCCCCTTCTGGAAGGCTGCTATAAGGTCCCCTCGGGGCCTTCTCTTCTCCAGGCTGAACAACCCCAACTCTCTCAGCCTGTCCTCGTAGGGGAAGTGTTCCAGCCTTCTGATCATCTTCGTGACCCTCCTCTGGACCCGTTCCAACAGCTAACGTCCTTCTCACATTGGGGGCCCCAGACCTGAATGCAGTACTCCAGGTGGGGCCTCACAAAAGCGGAGCAGAGGGGCAGAATCACCTCCCTTGACCTGCTGGCCACACTCCCCTTGATGCAGCCCAGGATCTGGCTGGCCTTCTGGGCCGCAAGTGCACACTGCTGGCTCATGTTCAGTTTTTCATCTGCAGACACCCCCAAATCCTTCTCCTCAGGGCTGCTCTCAAGCCATTCTCTGCTCAGCCTGTATTTGTGCTTGGGACTGCCTCGACCCATGTGCAGGACCTTGCATTTGGCTTTGTTGAACTTCATGAGGTTGGCGCTGGCCCAGCTCTCAAGCCTGTCCAGGTCCCTCTGGATGGCATCCCTTCCCTCTGCTGTGTCGACTGCACCACACAGCTTGGTGTCGTCGCAAACTTGCTGAGGGTGCACTCAAACCCACTGTCCATGCCTCCAACAAAGATGTTAAATAGCACCGGTCCAACTAGTACCGATCCCTCAGGAACACCACTCATCACCAGTCTCCATTTGGACACTGAGCCCTTGACTGCAACTCTTGAGTGCGACCATCCAGCCAATTCCTTATCCAGAGGGTGGTCCATCCATCAAATCCGTATTTTTCCAATTCGGCCACCAGGATGTCACGCGCGACAGTCTCAAATGCTTTGCAAAAGTCCAGGAGGATGACATCAGTTGCTCTTCTTTGTCCACTGATGCTGTAATTCCATCATAAAAGGCCATCAGGTTTGTCAGGCACAATTTGCCCTTGGTGAAGCCATGCTGGTTACCAATCACCTCTGCTTCATTTTCCATGTCCCTTAGGAGAGCCTTCAGGAGGATTTGCTCCACGATCTTGCCAGGCACAGAGGCGAGACTGACTGGCCTGTAGTTCCCTGGGTCATCTTTTTTACCCTTCTCAAAAATGGGGGTTATCTTTCCCCTTTTCCAGTCAGTGGGAACTTCACCAGACTGCCATGACCTTTCAAATATGATGGTTAACCTCTTGGCAACCTCATCTGCCAGTTCCCTCAGGATCCATGGATGGATCTCGTCAGGTCCAATGGACTTGTGCACCTTCAGGTTCTTTAGATGGTCTCGAACCTGATCTTATGGTGGGTGGAACTTCCTTCTCCCAGTTCTTACCTTCACTTTCTGCAACTTGGGTGGTGCAGCCAGAGCCCCTGCCGGTGAAGACCAAGGCAAAGAAATTATTGAACACCTCAGCCTTCTCTATATCCCTCGTGGCCAGGTCTCCAGTTTTCTTCTGGAGAGGGCCCACATCTTCCCTAGTTTTCCTTTTATCACCAATGTACTTGTAGAAATTCCTCTTCCTTTTCCTCCAGTGCTCTGGGAGTATTCTTTGTATTGTTGGGTACAGAAAAATGTGAGGTTTTGGGAAACAAGATTACTGTTAAAGTAAATGTTCGTGTAATCACAGCTGAACAACATGGGAATCTTGCAATTTCTAGACATGATAAAACTGCTAATCCAACAATAGCCAGAGAAGGGTCGGGGTCTCTGTCATAGTGCCTAGACACTGTGATAAGACAAACAGTATTAATAATAGTCTTCCCTCTGCTAGATGTATAGTCTGGTTTTAGAAGCATTGCATCTTTCTGTAAATTAATATACTTTGCTCTTTTCCAAGCATTCATCTCTCATATTAGTAAATATGAGGATCTCAGGAAATACAGCACACTTTATGAGATTATGGCTACAGTCCTTCCCCAAACACATCAGATACAAAAATACACACTGTATTTCAACCTCACAAAGTTTTATCCATTGTCTGGAAAATAAAAGCAATTAACTGATGGAAAATACGAGTTGTTACATTTTATCAGTGTCACCAGTCATCATAAAAAAAGGGATGGCGAGTGGATTTGGGGTTAGGCTAGTTCTGGAAGTCTGCTGTTTAACCACACACAAACAGCCCTTTTCTCCATTTCAGTACAGAGGCACAACTATGATTTCTGAAGCCCAGGACAAAGTTAGTATTGATGGATTTTAAAACACATCCTTTGTTCACAAAGACTGCCTTCATGAAAGCAGACTGCCATCTACTGCAGCTAGTGCTCTACCGACTTTCTGATAAAAGCACAAGTACGCTTCTTCACAGTCCTGATTTGTTCTTCATGAGTCTTCCCGCTGCATCTTGAAAGACACCTGACTTCAGTACATCTTACTTTTCAAAATGCAAGTCCCAGTCCCAGAAGCTTGGCAAATGGGATACTTGGTACTATAACTAGCTAGTTCCCCATGTGATCAAAAATTATTTCATTGTCAGAGAAAGTGTAAAAGATTTTAGAAGTTTTTGGACTGCCCTTCAGAACGTTCTCTCTGAAGCCCAGTAATTTGATCTAAGTGTCATAATCCAGGGTATGTCTATGGTTGACCATGTGTGATCCATTATTTAGAAGCTTACTAGCCTGCACCTAGAGGAATTTGATCTGCAAGAAAAATGGAAGATTAGATGAACAAGGTTTCTGTAATGATGATTATTCTTACATTCAAAAGTAGATGTCCCAACTGTGTGAGAAAATGTCATGGCCGTCTCAAAAAAAAATCATTATAAAATAAAGAACTGAAGCCTTAAATTCTCTTTTGGTTTATGGGAACACTTAATGGTAAGGTAGAATATTTGAGAACATACTATTTGTTCAGAGTCAATTACGTAGATAATGTAATTGTATTAAAGGCAGTTTTATTAGGATGCTTGAAAGTGCAGTGTATTTTGTCAACAATTACGTATTAGGACAGAAAAACAGCATTAATCTTTATTGTGTACTAAGTGCCATAGCAATTTTTTAACAGAAGTGTTGAAAGAAATCAAAACAAGTCTCCTCTGCTGCAATATTATGTAAATTGCACCAAAATTTGAGAACTACAATGAACTGAAACACACTGCAAAGAGGCAAGTTGCACAAAGCCACCTTGACACATGATACAAGTGACCACACTGTTCCCAAGGAAGCAAAGCTTTCAAACAAGTCACATGCATGAAGTGTTTGTGTTTGTCTTCAGAACACAGTTTTATAGCTAGAACTGCAGTATCATTTCACAAGCAGAAAAATGCTGATGTCCATATCCCCAGTATCCTTCTCAGATCTATGCTGGGACATCTCTTTTCCCTTTGCACTTCCCAAATGTTTATCTCATGATCCACTGTTACAAAGAATCTAACAGAAACTGCGTCCAGCTGGTGAATTAGAGAATTATTTATCTTTCATTCATTAGCTTTTGTTCTCCTTTTTTCTTCACTACACATTTCACTTACCACTTTGTGCTAAGTGGGCATAAGTATTCTGAAGACTTAAAAAACTTCCATAATAACTCCTTTATGAAAAATTGCTGAACTTGCAGTGATTACCTTTCAAACACAGTAAGCACCAATATCATCTGCTGACACAAGGAATATTGCAAAAGACAGCAAGATTCCACACCCAACATATGTCTGGAAGGACACAATCAGCTTCTATAGCACAAATGCCTCCCTTTGGAGGAAAAAAACCACAGAGTCAAAAAATCAGGAAAATCTAAAGGCACAAGTCACATTGATATGCTTTAAGAGCAAGGTTAAAAAAACATATGGGATAACCCCTTCTTCAGGTGCATGTGCAAGTGTGTATACAACACTGCTGCCAGTGTGCATCTGTGAGCAAGGGGAGAGACTGGAGAGGAGTGGTGTCAGGTGAGGAAATATACCCTTTGCAACGTACAGCATATAGTGTACGCTTAGAAGCGTACAGCTCAGCCATCCTCTGTATATGTCTTTGTAAACCCACAAGAAGGTGACAAGGATCTCAAACAACATTAACTAAGCCCGTCTTTGCTTTGCAACTCCTCTCCCTCTCTCCCTAACTGAAATTTCCCCAACCTTTATCATAGCATTCAAAACCAAGTTTTCTTTTTCTGTCACATTGTTGACAACATTTGAAGGTTAAGGCCTCTTTCTTTGGTTACATTGTTATCTGAAATTAAGATATTGCAGGTAAAACAAAGAAGTCAATACACTACCGTATTTGGAGATCAATGCAAATGAATATGCTCGATATTATATTGAATTTTTCTTCCCACCCTACCTCTATCCCCAAGAAAACTTTTAAAATCATACAAGGCACAAATGGCTAACATGTTTCAGCAAGGTCCTGTTTCTTCCTCGCTGTTCCTCTTTTGGCCCTGATTTAACAATCTTCTGTCGCTTCAGGTGATGACAGTGGGTCCCTTTCGTCCTGTCCTCTCATGAATCTGAGATATTTTCAGTGCGATTGCTATAAGAGGACTCAGCACAGCCTGAAGAGGAAGACATATACTGAATTATTTAAGGCAGAAATACCAACAGAGATATTTATAAATCCCCCTTTTAACTCCAGTTAAAAGTCATTTAATAATAATAATAATAAACATTGCCACAGTCACAGTGTCTATATTCTCAGACTTGGTATAATGAAGTATCCTAGTAAGCACATGTTTTGTGAAGCGTTACACTGAGTACACCTAAGCTATGCAGAAAAGAGAAACCAGTAAAGTACACTACACTGATAATGTCTCTACGTAATAGGAACCGTGGAGTTCTTGTGAAATCTGCTGTACAAAACAACTTAGAAATCACAGAAATAGAATTATTTCTATTATGATGAGTGGAAACCATGTAGATGAGATTTTCTTCCTATGCACTCTTAATCTGTGAAGCTTAGGGCCGGGAGGTACTGTAACCACCTTAACGGAAATCACAAAAGTGTGTTTTAAGTAATACCACCTGAAACTGTATTAAATTGGATACATTCCAGCAAAAGCAGCACGAACTCTCAAGGTTCAAGCTACAGACCTCATTAAATGGCCATATGTATGAAACTGCCCAGATGGGTGAGTACAGATAACAACTATGACAGTACCATATGAAAAACAAGTAAAATATAATTTTTCAAATGGCAACTGAATCTTCTCTCAGTTAATTAAATGATATGCAAAGATAAACTGGCAGAGCTGAGTTTTGTGTGAAAACCTTCTTTTCAGAGAATCATATACTTGATTACCAAACTATGAAGGTAATTTTCTTACACTCAAAGACTTCCCCCTCCTGCCCCTTTCAAATAAACTACTTTCTGGCTTTAAACCTGACAGGTTTAAAAATCAAATCAAATCAAACAAAACAGTAATTCTGGACACCTTAAATTTACATATATCTTTTTAATAAGCTTAATACAACCACTATTTTGAATCTGTTTCAGCCACCTAAGTTTCTGACAGTATGAGTTGTTTTCTTCATTTATACAAATGGCCAGACGGTTAAATCAAGAGTGAGGAGACAAACTAACTGTGCCGGCAGAGAGATGGAGTAACACCATGAATGCTATTGGTGTGAAGTGAGTTTATGATCAAACTTAGTTATGCACAAGTCTGAGCAGTCTGACATGTTACTGTTCAAAAAGCTTTATATCTGTAGATATCTATCTACTGAATGATCATTGAAGCAGAATACAAGTCCATTAAAGTCAAACACACTTAGAGGAGATTAACATGTGGAGCACAAATTCATGTCTGTGGGCAAATGCTGCAAAAGTAAATATTAAAATGTGCCAATTTATAAGGTCTGGACCATATCATTCCTTCCCTTCAGCAACATGGACTAAGGAGATCTGAAAAAAGACCAATCTGAAGTCCTTCTGGCACTTGTCTAAGAAACCTCTTCGCTGTTTAATCTAAAAAGCACAGGAAAATTTAACAAGCAACCCTACTGATCACCTTTACTTGACCCTGATTTCTGAAGCAATAAATGCACCCTGAAGAAAAAAGGAAAAAAACCCCGAACAAACAAAAAAAACAAAGCTCTACACAATGCTTTGAACAAAAAACAAAATCAAATTAGTTTGTCATATCTGTCTACATAAACAACTTAGCTGCTGCTCTTTTGCCAAGTCATTAAAATTACTACTAAATATTCTGCTTGTTACAATCACTTCTCAACAGAGAAGTTCTATTTTAATTCTGTCCTCTCACACTTCAGTTTAGGTACAGTTTCTTCATCCTGCAAATGTAAAAAGCCCAGAAGTGCATCCTCTTTGGAATGGCAAGAGCAGAGCAGAATAACAAGGAATTAGAGCTGTAGATGCTTTTCAAAAACTCCTTTATATCTGCAATGAATGGTTTACATTTTAGCTGCAGAACTTAAGTTCTAGCCAGCAATCATCTATGGTTAATATGACTCTAGAAAGACTTCTATATCTTAAAGAGATCTTGATTTAAAAATATTTTTCAAATTATTCTTTCTACTGAAGAAATAATAAAACTTTACTATTGCCATGTCCATTCAAAGCAGCAATTGCAATCACTATGTATGTTAATAACCTGTTTACCTCTTGGAAACTGTTTGGGAAATATGGCATGTTATTCTTTAGATAAAATTTAAGAACTGAAAACTAACAGAACAGACTTAAATCAGAATTTTGCTTTAGTAATAACAGATAGAAGCTATACCTCTAAAAAAATAACTGATAGGAATGATTATTCATACCAGGAAACACATCAAACAAGTAGATATTTAACGTAAGACAAATAAAGGTCCAAAGGCCTTTGCTTGGGAATAATCTGTATCAGAGCTGTCAGAGGTGTATTGTTGCTGTTTGTCTCATGAAGCACTTTTTCCCTCTGTGACCTTGCACGAAAATTCTGTGCCACCCTCTTTCTTCTAGTCAAGTTCACAGATAGGATTTGCCCCGTGATGCATCTGGTTTATCAATGGGTCAGGCAGGGCCAAAATGTATCAGCTTGCAGGTTAAAAGCTCAGCATGTGTCTGGTGTTTGGCTTTAGAAAATATTTTTCTCAGAACAGGTGGATAAATGCCATACTTATGCTAAAACTTGCCAACTTTCATCAAAAATTCATGCAATTCTGATGTAAAATCATCTGTCCAGACTTTCCCTGGAAAGCTCACAAATATTTTCTCTTCAGTCTCTCCCCCAGCCTGCACTGAATTTTAGTCTTGTCAGGAAAACCAAATGTATGTGAGTTTTACACAGCCTAGGCATGGACATTTTCCACAGGACTTAAATTCACTTTCCCAGTCCAAGTTAAGTCTCAAAAACAAGCTGCCCCATCAAGTCTCATCAGTGAAAAGAATTCTGCAGAATTTATCTGTGAAAAAGTAAAGCAAAAAAAAAAAAAAAGCTCTATGGTAATAGAATGGTAGGATAGGATAGGACTCTCAAATAGGATTCACATATTTTAGTGAACACCAGTTAACTACAACTCAATTTTTTTTTCTCAAATTTTTGCTCTTTTTTCTCTTACTGTACTGATCTGCATTTTGCATTCAGCATCATGTCCACTCGTGTTATTTTGGGCTCTCTCAGCTTTATATATACTCAAGTGAATGTACATGGCGGAACACTAGGAACACAGGGTCAATTACTTGTATGTACGTCAGTGTGTGTAG
The DNA here is from genome assembly GCA_011057875.1 of Pterocles orientalis. Taxonomy (NCBI): domain Eukaryota; kingdom Metazoa; phylum Chordata; class Aves; order Pterocliformes; family Pteroclidae; genus Pterocles; species Pterocles orientalis. The sequence goes on from WKFP01015389.1 coordinate 2,960,615, forward strand.
AACATTAAACACTAAACCATTTGCTCCCGGTATTCTGGGATCACAGGGAGAGGTAACAGAAAGCCATCCAAACCAGCAAGAGAATGTCCTGCTGAGGACAAAGATCCAGCATCAACTGGCTAAACGCTGTGTGACTGTTACATAGGCATTTGGGCACCCGAACTACTAACAATCAAAATGACACATTGGATGACAGTAAATATTTCAGAACAAAAGTTCAGACTTTGCTACAGATTTCTAAGCAGAGCTGGCATAGTACTACATGTTCCAGAAGAATTCACTTCCCTAGAACAATTGTTAATGCCTCAAAATTAAAGAGAGATAAACAGGTGGGTTAGTACAGGACGAAGTTGTCAAGGAAGGGCTATAGTTAAACTTTTGGAGCTCTGTAAAGATAGAAGATGTGCCAACTGTTTACCATCTCTACATCTTCCCTCTCTTAAAACTGCTGTCAAACCCCAAATTCTACCTCTTCAGCTCCTTGTCTATCAGATTTAGTATCAATTAAAGTAGTTTTCCAGTTCATAAAGGTAACCCTGAGAAAAACATGCTTGCAGAATGCCTTCAAGTCACGAAAAGCTGTAATTGCTAGGTGGTGGTATTATTATAGTATAAATTATTATAAGCCTTGAAGTTTCAGGCATAGGCTAGAAATCCTTTTCTCTCCTAACAAATTAATTCTCAGTCCTTCTCTTTTTATCATTTGAACATTACACAGAAGGTTGCTCAGAGACTCCAGGGTGACTGAGATGGCTCTAAGTCCTGGAACAAGACCACAGAGGAATGGAGAAATAACGCCTTCCTCTCTTACCTCTTCCTTCTCTGACATAATTTTCCTTTACTTCATGTGACTGCTTGAAGCTGCTGAAAGCCCTTCGTAACCTGAGCAACAGGATCACTATCACATGAATTAAGGGAAAGAAAAAGAAATGCACAAGAGAGGGGCAAATCCCCCAAAACATGTTTCAATAGCCTTACCTATCAGAAGGAGATTTTCCTCTGGCTGTAATTTACTTTAAAAGTCAAACCAATACACTTACAAAGCAACACTAAATTGACAGAAGAGACAGAAATAATGGACTCATGGCATGAGCTTAGCACTGAGATCACGCAGTCTGTTACCACAGATGTATCTCCTGTGGGGCTTCTGCCATAAGGGCTCAATGCACAGCTCAGCTCAGCATGCCTGCTTGGGTCTTGCATTCCAAAACCCAGAAGTTTTTGAAAAGGTTTATGCTACAGACACCCATCCTACACTATCTATGGAATAGGGATAACACGGTTCATCGTGGAACAAACTGGACTGGCTCGGACATCCACAGCACTGGTGGTGTTCACTTTATTACCATGAAGGAGCATTGCTGACACAGGAAAAAGGAAACTGACCTCTCTTTTGTGCATGGCCTGCCTGCTAACTCAAATAAAATTACAATAAAGGTCAGGAGGCCAGCTGTTCTGCCCCTAGCAATAGCAGAGGGCAGGCACGAGGGGTGAAAAAGACAGGAGGAAAATGTAAACTGAGTGGTGCATGGAAACATTTACCTAAGAGTGAGGTCAAACAGATGGAAACATCCATATCCCGCATCCTCGCAAAGGAATTTTAGTAATAAAGGCAGAATTTCATGTGCCTTCTGTGGAACATACTGTATGTTTCAACAGCCAACAAGAGGCATGCTAAAAGACCTAAGGCTTCAAAATAAACAAAGAGGTAATAATTCTCTAGCAAACTGCACTTGTGCTTAGGGTTGTAAGTGCCTTAACAGAACCATACAGAAACCTTTTATTTTATCCCTATTAAGTGATATTGGACACAAGGACTTCTGAATTGTTGATTTCAGTTCCTTGCTCTTGGACAAACTCACACCTTAAACAATCACTTTATATAAACACTATATATATACATAATCATATATAATCATAATCCTTTCATATACCAACCAAAGTCCACCTGAAAATCAGCTTGTTTTCTCCTATGCTACTTGTCATTCAAAAACTGTTTCAGAAATTCAGTCTTTGATGATCAAGCCACTTTTTATCCCAATGATTTTGTTTTTTAATTAGTGTGCCTTTTTGAACAAAAATACAAACAAACAACTATTGCTCCAAAATCTTTGCTTGGCTGCTGCTAATCTAATGATTGTATAGCTAACTAGCACATAATTCACAAGTATTTGGCAAAAGTAATTGCAGCATTTGTGACTGACTGCATCCCATTTAAAGATTACCTGATAGGTACTGTACAGGTCTATGATAACACCTATCTATTGTGGATGTTAGCCCATATTCTGTAGATTACTCATGACACTGTTCCTAGGGCACTTATCCTGCAACAGCAGCACAACCATGCTGTTGAAAAACACAATGGATTTAGAAATAAAACAATTCAACTCTGCATAATGAGTAATTTGTTTCTTGGTCTTTGTATATGAAAATTCCCATTTGAATCTTATCCAAGTTCAATAATATATCCAGGTGGCTAGACAAAGGACAAGAAGATACTAACCATGTGTCGCAATCTGCAAACAACAAATAATGAGCTGATCTATAAAACGAGGCTACAAATGAGCTTAAAGGTCAATCATAGAATCATAGAATCACCAAGGTTGGAAAAGACCTAAAAGATCATCCAGTCCAACCGTTCACCTATTATCAACAGCTCCCACTAAACCATGTCCCTCAACACAACATCCAGTCTTTCCTTGAACACACCCAGGGTCGGTGACTCCACCACCTCCCTGGGCAGTCCACTCCAGTGTCTGACCACCCTTTCTGAGAAGTGATACTTCCTAATGTCCAGCCTGAATCTCCCCTGCTGTAGCTTGAAACCATTCCCTCTGGTCCTATCACTAATGACACGAGAGAAGAAGCTGACCCCCAGCTCACTACAACCTCCCTTCATGAAGTTATAGAGAGCAATGAGGTCTCCCCTGAGCCTCCTCTTCTCCAGGCTGAACATTCCCAGCTCCTTCAGCCTCTCCTCATACGGCCTGTGCTCCAGACCTCTCACCAGCTTTGTTGCCCTCCTCTGAACACGCTCCAGGGCCTCCGTGTCTTTCTTGCAGTGAGGGGCCCAAAACTGGACACAGTACTCAAGGTGCGGCCTCACTAGTGCTGAGTACAGGGGAACAATCACCTCTCTGCTCCTGCTGGCAACACTGTTTCTGATGCAAGCCAGGATGCCATTGGTCTTCTTGGCCAACTGGGCACACTGTCGGCTCATGTTCAGCCAAGCATCAACCAATACCCCCAGGTCCATTTCCTCTACGCAGTCTTCCAGCCACTCCGCCCCAAGCCTGTAGCGTCACCTGGGGTTGTTGTAGCCGAAGTGCAGGACCCGGCATTTGGTCTTGTTGAACCTCATCCCATTGGCTTCAGCCCAGCTCTCCAGCCTGTCCAGATCCCTCTGTAGGGCCTCGCTACCCCCAGGCAGATCCACACTCCCAGTCAATTTGGTGTCATCTGCGAACTTACTGAGGGTGCACTCAATGCCCTCATCGAGGTCATCGATAAAGATATTGAAGAGGACAGGCCCCAGCACCGACCCCTGGGGAACACCACTCATGACCGGTCGCCAGCTGGATTTAACTCCATTCACCACCACTCTCTAAGCCCGGCCCTCCAGCCAGCTCCTTACCCAGCCAAGAGTGTACCCATCCAAGCCACGGGCTGCCAGCTTCTGCAGGAGAATACTGTGGGAGACAGTGTCAAAGGCTTTGCTGAAGTCTAGGTAGCCCACATCAACAGCCTTTCCTCCATCCATCAGATGAGATCATAGGAGATCAGGTTGGTCAAACAGGACCTGCCCTTCATGAACCCATGCTGGCTAGGCCTGATCCCCCGGTCATCCTGCACATGCTGCATGATCTCCCTCAAAACAATCTGCTCCATAACCTTCCCTGGAACCGAGGTCAGGCTAACAGGCCTGTAGTTCCTCGGATCCTCCTTACGACCTTTCTTGTAAATGGGAGTCACACTGGCAAGCTTCCAGTCTTCTGGGACCTCACCAGTCAACAAGGAGCGCTGATAGATGATGGAAAGTGGCTCAGCTATGACCTCTGCCAGTTCCCTCAGCACTCTCAGGTGGATCTCATCTGGCCCCATGGACTTGTGGCAGTCCAGTTGGAGTAGTAAGTCTCTGACTGTTTCTTCCAGAATCACAGGGGGGTTAGTGTGCTCCCCAGCCAAGACTACCAGGTCAGAGAGAGGAGTACCCTGAGGATAACTGGTCTGACTTTTAAAGACAGACGTAAAGAAGGCACTCAGAACCTCTGCCTTTTCCTTATCCTCAGTGGTCACATTCCCAGCCTCATCCAGCAAAGAGTGGATATTCTCCTTTGTCCTCCTCTTAATGTATTTATAAAAGAGTTTCTTATTCCTTTTCACCCCAGCAGACAGGTTAAATTCAAGCTGGGCTTTTGCCTTTCTGATTTCACCTCTACACATCCTAACAACTTCCTTGTATTCATTCTGAGTTGCCTGTCCCTCCTTCCACAGGCGGTAGATTCTCTTTTTCTCCTGGAGTACTTATGTTAGTACTTCAGGCGCACTGAACATACCTCTAGATTTTCCACCTGTGTAAAATTTAGCACAGCTAATAACTCTATCAACTTCAGGAAAAGATACATGCCAATGCATAAAGGTCCAAGACGTCTGTTGTCAGTTCTAACAAACTGAACTTTCTGAAATTACTAGTTGGATGCCTACTTCATAAGTAAAAACTAAAGAAATTTTCTTTTTAAGGAACCTTCCAAATTACCTGGAAAGCAACTTTCTCAGGAACGCACAGTGATGAAGGGCATCACCAGTGACAAGGAGGATCAACAGAGTGGTCTTCCATTCTAAGGGCTACATTCCAGTTTTAGAAAAGCATTGGGCATTGTTTTCAAGACTTCGTTTTAGCCTCCTTAGAACTAGACTGCATCACCACTATAAATTATGTAATTTTAAAATGCTTACATTGAATTGTTTCTAGCATACTTTGCACAAAGCATGATGGTAATTTTTCTTTATTGCTCTTGATTTTCACTCCTGTTGATACTAGCTTATAGGAAGAACTGAACTACTCATGGAAAAAAAGTAGCCACTCCTTATCTCCCCGGTGATCATGAAGCTGTTTCTGCCAATTTCCTTCAATGGATTGTTAAACAGCCAGAAGCCACTGCTATTGACATTTATCTGTGACCTCAGACTTCAAATTATTGGCACATTTTACTGCTTTCCCTTGGGCTCTTATGTTGTTGATCAGGTAGTTGTCTACGCTTAATTTATCCTAGGAGGAAAGTATTACCAATTAATTGTACGAAAGATGTTACTAAGATAAGATTTGGGTGGCCCTTACATTCATTAACAGCTACTCTTTGGCCTACATATAAATTGGAACAACAAAGTCTTTATGAGCCTTCCTTCTCTCTGATTACAGGAGTGCTCTTACAGAAGCTCTAATATTTCTGAAGGAAAATATACACTTAAAGGTCATAAGGCCTGAAAAACAGTTCTTCTGGTAAGACTCATGCAGAGTTACACAGTACCGAAGCACAACAAAGTATGAGGAGAGCTTCACTTGAGCACCACTCACTGGAATAGCTCCCTGGAGCCACTATTAAAAGGCACTTCTTTGAGTAGCCCCAAAGTAGGGACAACAGCTACCACTCTCACAGTACGTGAGCCTGGATGATATTGAGCATTGTTACAGATCTTTGTCCAAATTTTATTCTGGACAAGAGTTCATCATAGAACAGCCCAGGCTGGAAGGGACCTTGAAACATAATCTGGTTCAACCTTTTGTGGGAAAGGAGTTATGGTAATCTGCAGAACTACAGCACATCTAATGTGAATGACTAATTGACTGAGAGGAGACCTGAGGAAAACAACCTGGGGGTGTTGGTTGATGCAAAGCTCAACATGTGCCAGCAATGTGCGCTTTGAGCCTAGAAAGCCAGCTGTGTCCTGGGCTGCATCAAAAGAAGCATTAGCAGGTCGAAGGAGATTCTCCCCCTCTACTCTGCTCTTGTGTGACCCCACCTGAACTACTGTGTTCAGATGTGTGACATAAAAAAGACACAGACCCATTGGAGCAAGGCCAGAGGAGATCCAGGAAGATGGTCAGAGGGCTGAAGCACCTCCCCTATGAGGACAGGTTGAGAGAGTTGGGGTTGTTCAGCCTGGAGAAAAGAAAGCTCCAAGGAGTCCTAATAGCAGCCTTTCAGTACCTAAAGGGTCCTACACGAGAGATGGGGAGGCACTCTTTATCAGGGAGTGTAGTGAGAGGACAAGGGGTAACTGTTACGAGCTGAAAGAGGGTAGGTTTAGATTAGATATTAGGAAGAAATTTTTCACTGTGAGGGTGGTGAGACACTGGAACAGGTTGCCCAGAGAAGCTGTGGGTACCCCATCCCTGGAGGTGTTCAAGGCCAGGCTGGATGAGGCTTTGAGCAACCTGGGCTAGTGGGAGGTGTCCCTGCCCACGGCAGGGGGGTTGGAACTCAACGATCTTTAAGGTCCCTTCCAACCCAAACCATTCTATGATGCTATGATTCTGGGATTAATTCTGTCCACCGCAATTCAACAGTTGTCTTTAAAAGAAATGTACTTGTATATATCATCTTTACAATATGGTTCAGTTAACACTTAACTCAGAAAATGCCATAATGTCATACTGGTGGTTCAGGACAAGATGCATATCTCAGCATGCATATTGAAAGGTATGGTTTAGACTTCTGCTTATTTGTGGAAGATTCACCATCAGCCGTCACACTGTCAAAGAGCAAAGTACCAAACTAGAAAAAACTTGAAAACTGCTTAAAAGTTGGCTGATTAATTTTGGAAAAGGCTTTGTCTGAAAGGAAAGAAAAAAAAAAAAGAATGCCAATATGAAGCAAACTCAAGCTATTTACCATAATGATTCCACAAAATGGCACTGCAACTTCCAATATAAATGAGTAAAAAAGAGGCAAAAAGATGTCTCAAGGTATTTTTGCCTTTCATTTCAAGTATTGACTGGAATTGTTACCAGGCAAAAACATGGAGCAATGTAAATAATTCATCTTCCACTTGTCTATGCAAACAACGAAAAGAAGGTACTGGAAGGAGGTGGTCCAATAAAGCAGAAGCAACCAAGTATCTACTTTAGCAGCCAATCACCAAATATGTCTTGGTTTATCATACAAAAAAGCATGGAAGAAAGTTTTTCCTGACCAGCTGTTCCAGGCAGAGTACAATGATACAGAAGCTACATGTAGTCATCTACCCAATTAAAAAGATCAACTACACTCAAAGAAAAGTATTTGTCCCAGAAGTAACAATGTCCTTAAATATTATACATAAAGCATATACTTTACATACTTTTTACATCAGTGCTTTTTTGAAAAACTGGTCACTTAAGAATATGTTGATTATGCCCCTATTGAAAGTACATAGGAAACAAAGTACTTAAAACTTGAAACCTCTCACAGCTCTTCTAGAGGCACCCGTATCAGTATGAAACTCAAACTAAGCAAAAAAGAAATCCAGAAAATTATGCCACTCCTCCCCAGCAATGCTGTTTTCTAAAAAAGAGGTTTGCTGTTCACCCTCTTCTACATAGTCCACTGTAGATTACCAAATGTTCTCCTGAGAAATTTTTAGTTATTTTTGTACTAGCATGAGGATCTCTTGAAATCAAATTTATGTACTGCCTTGAAATCCACCACGTGTATGTGGGATACAATCTGTAACCTTACAGTTCCTAATACCGCCATGCTGTTGGCAATGTATCCAGTCAAGTCAAGGAAAGAGAAGCAGTGAGAACTGTGTGATACTAGACAATGAGAAAGCAGTGAAATAATTTATTGCGTTAATCAAGATGAAACTGCTAGTTGTTCCACATTTCGTGCACATGGCAAGAGAGGAGGGGGTTTACAGTACTATGTAATTCCTCTGGCAGCCTGGTTGTTAAAATGCCTTTCCGCACTGCACAAGTGCAGGAAAGTCCCTGCAGCAAGTTTCATGGCAATGACATTTCTGCCCCTGGGATTATCTGTTCACTAGTGAATATCCTGGATAAACAGATAAAAGTGCTACAATCAGACAGGCTCTGGTACATTTATAGAAAAAGATTTTCCAGTCTTTTTTTCTGTCCCTAGGAATAACAGACCCTTTTGGTGTCCAGAATAAAAGACAAGACTCTGAAAGCCCTAAGGGCTCTGAAGCCTAATGACCGTGCCCAACCTCCCCTGAGGACTCCCGCTGCACCCTGCCCCTGGGCTCACAACGCCCATTTCAGCTTGCCCAGGGGTGTTAGTCCCCGCCTCAGCTATGCTGTAGGAGTGCTTGTCTCCAGACTCATCTCTGGCTCTGCTGCTTGGGTGGACCTAAGACCTGTGCTACAGGTAGCCTCTCTCCCTGAAGGATCCCTTGGATGTACATTATAGCTTGTCTCCAGTTCTCACCTTGCCCCTGTCTCCTGGATGGACTCACACTGTTGCCTTGTCTCCAGCCATGTCTGTGGTCCCATCTCCTGCTGCTTCAGATGGGCTGTGAACCTGACCCACTGCTTGCCTTGTCTGAAATGGTCAATGGTGCTTGTTACCAGAGCCTTGCTCTGACAGTTCCACTTGCCTGCTGTGGGACTGTCCCCTTGACAATGAGGGCACTTCCTGTGCTGCAGCTACTCTGGGTGCTTGGCTCCTATGACCTTGTGCAGCAGCCCCATTCCTGCTGCTCCCTGGACACAGTAGGTATTGCTGTCGAGGTCACTAGACCTTGCAGTGGACTTTATTCACCTCTATCAACCAAATCTATGCAGAACAGAGATGAAATGTAACAGTAGGGCAGCACATTCCTCATTTTCTGAGGATAACCTCTACTCCCTCAATCTAGTTTCTTCACAAGTCAAAAATTCACTGAGAACATTTACTATTTTCCACTCATAAAAAAAAAAAAATGTTAAATACTGGGAATCAATTGTAGGTTACTTTAGCCTAAACCCTGCCAGCATGTTATCTCCTCTCATATTGGATACTTTATGACAACCAAAGTAGAATAACCCACTGATGCAAAAAGGGTTCAATTTTAAAAGGCACATTCTCATTTGAAATTAAGTTGTGAAAAGTTCAGCTAGATGAACGCTGCAAATATATGCTCTATTGTTTTCTACTATTTTTGGTTGGGATTCGTTAGACAGGAAACACGTTCAGATTATACTTGTGGTGCCACATATCACAAGGTGACTCTAAGTCCACTGCAAACCTCTAAAATGAACTCTTAGTCTATCTCTTACCATGACTTATTTCCATTTTATCTATGTCTTGCCTACATAGACAAAGAATCATATTTTAAATGGTCAGCTTAATTGCAACAAATAAACAATCTGTGCTGCAACAAAATTTGACAGAGCTGTGGTGCATTGACCTTGGCGGGCCCCCAGGTACCCACTAAGCCAACTCTATTACCCCCCCTCCATTCTTCACTGACTTTGGTATCTGCATAGTTATTTCTCCAACGTATTCTCACTCCTTCCTCCCTGCTGCTGTGTTTTTTACCCTTCTTAAATATGTTACCACAGAGGGGTTACCAACACCACTGATCGTCTCAGCTTCGGCTGGTGGTGGGTTCATCAAGGAGCCAGTTGAAACTGGCTCTGTTTGACATGGGAGTAGCTTCTGGCATTTTCTCACAGCCCTCCTGCTACCAAAACCTTACCGTGTAAAACTAATACAGTAGCAAGCACAAATAGAGTTGTAGCAGTGTTCTTCCTTTGTCAAAATATATTTATGACCCTGCTAGCCGGATAAATACGGAAGCACAGAAAAACAGTAAAATTGATAAAAAATGGTCCTTTACTTTGTTGGATGCTTAACATGATATGTATTCTATGCAAGGAGTTACTGAGGATACAAACAATTACTTTAAGAACAAGGAAATAAAATGAACAGATCAAATTTGTAGGAATGGAGTCTGCAACATTTCTGGAAAAAAGCATTTTTCGTGACTGATAGAAAATTGTTTAACAACACAAGAAGAAACTTGGTGGCAATCTGGTGAAAAAAACAATGTCAAACATTTACCTCGGGTTCAAACGCATTTGACAGCATTTATGTTTTGGGAAATTTGCTTTTGAATTCCAGTCATGAATACACAACTATTTGGGACTTCAAACCACAGGGTTTTGATCTAAGCCAAATGCTTATCCTCTCTTCCATAGAACATCCTTAGCCCTCTCTTGTATATCATAGCATGAACATGTTTTACTGGGGAAAATCCAAGAGTTCAAAATGTGATTTGTACTATGATTTGTTTCAGGTGTCTCCTGGATTATACTGCAACTTGCTTCCAACCTCCACTCTTCTTAGGAAAGAGTCTGGTTATGCTATGAGATAATTCTCAGACAGCTGCAAGTCTTTCCCTTACAAGGAATCTCTACGTTGTTTAGTCTCTGGCATCTGTATTTCTTAACTGTCCTCTTAGCATGAGGAATCCCTGGGATGCCATAACTAAGTGATCCCCAGACAACCTGCTTGAAAAATAATTATCTTTTTTTTTTTGAACATTGTTTTATAACTCAGATTACAAAAAGCCATTGTCCAGCATTTATCATCAGGCATCTCTGCCCTTGAATTCTTGTTGCGTTAGACATTACACAAACATACATTAAAACTGCTGGTCCTGCCTCAAAACATGTACAGTCATACAACTAGGGAAATCACCCACAAACACAGTGAACAGGGGTCAAAGTGTTGAGTGTTCCTTCTGATTAAAGATTAAAACATATAGCCATTGCTATTACTGAGGAAGTACATTACTTATCAATTTATTACAATGCTATTGCATTACCTGTGGTTCCTTATTGTGTTGGCTAGGATCTTTTTCATAACTCTCTGCATATATCCGAAGAGTAGCTCTCACATGGCTAGAAGCACTCATTCTGAAGATGAGCCTGGAAGCATCTGAAAAAATAATCCGCAGCCCCTGTGGAAGAAGAAGGAGCAGCATATATGTAAGGTGCTGGTACCTTTACAAATCACAGTTTACCGACTTAAAATAAAAAGTGAAAGACAGAGTCACTTGGATGCAATTCCTCTTTCCTTGTAACTTCGGACAACTCATTTATTACTCTTTTTTTCCCCCTCTAAAGACTACAAATGATCTTGTGTACTCCTTCCCACTCCTTATAACAAGGACTCTTACCGCTGTTTTTATTTTCTTTAGCTGATTTGTTCATGTTCTGTGTGGCAGAGCACAAAATCAATGGCCTGAGAAACAGTTATAACATCAGCAAGGATCAGTGGCTTAAGAAATAGCTACAGGATCTCAGGATCAAAAAACAATTGTCTGTAGTGAATACAAAACACAGGTTCAGTTGTTATCCCTTATAGACCATGCATCAATATCTGCAAGGATTTCAAGAAGGGTCTGTAGTACAACTTGGGAAACTTAAGGTGTTAATTAATTTCAACTACGACAATTAATGTACATTAACGGTGTGTAGAATAAAAGCATTTATTATTAAGTAACTGTGAATTTGCTTTTTGTTTCCCATCTTCATCCCCTTTTTCTTTCCTCCTCCCCCTTTTCATACCGTACCAAACACATTATTATACAGACCACAGACCATATACTTGGATCCACAGTCAACAGAATTACTGTACAGGAAGGCCATTAAGGCCAAAGGACTAAATTGCACAGTTAAATAGTTCTAATGTTTCAATACTAAAAACCAGTTTACTTCCCTTTCCGTACATGGTAACTTTAGTGCCACCTCTGCTATGTCACTGAACTTATTTCCCCTTCTAGTCCTGCTGCTGACAAATATCTAGTGCACAAACTGAGATCCTTGATACTTATGTTTAAGGGGCAGTAAACCACTAAAAAATGAGAAAAGAGAATTAAGATAAAATAATTTTATTCTTCCAGTTTTATCAGCAGCTTGAGAAGACATTGCTGTTAGCAACACAGTGCTCTAATATTCTAAAGTATAAGTAGAAACCTTTGTTTCCTCAGGTATATGCCAAAACATCTTCAGCACCAGGTAAAGCATTGTTTGGTTGATAATCACAGAATTACAGAATTGTTTGGGTTTGTCCTTTAAAGTTGGATGTTACAGTTAATGGCACTTGGGATGTTTACACAACAAATACAGACATATGACTAGCATTCAGAAAGTTGACTGCACTATCTCTGAGCTTATTATTTTCTTCATTTTGCATTTCTCAGGGACACATGACTGACAGTATTGATTTTCACACACATGTGATGTCAGCTAATATTTGTCTGTAAGACTAGGATTCCTGTCATGCAGATAAAAATACTCTGTAAAAGGGAATTACAGAGACACAGTGGCTGTACTCTTTAAAAACAATAATCCTAAGTGCCAGGGACAAAACATAGGCTAGGGAAACAATGGCCTTTAGAGCTGGACTGCCAAAGTCAACCTTCACAATATTTGTACCTGGAGATTTAGTTCAACTCATATTTCAGAGAGCTCAGCAGAAAGAATCCTGACTTCTGACTCTCCCTTGGAAACAGTGATTTAAGCACTAGCAAAGCTTTTAACTCAGGAAGGCCACAGAAATCAATGAGAGCCATTAAATTTTTATATTCCTCACTGTTTTCTGGAAATTATACCTAAAAGCTGTGAGTTACAAACATTTGTTAAACACAAAAAGAAACCAGCCAAAAACACTGTTATCAAATAAATACGGAAAAGCATTGCCTGGAGAATGACCAGTGCCTCTGCAACCTTTGTAAAGACAAAATCAAACAGATTTTCCCCACTTGTTACAGAATACCCAGTCTAACATATAAAGTTTTCCTTTTTGACATTCTTGAGCTTTTGTGGTCACTGAGATCAAAGCAAGCTGATGAAGCTGCAAGCAGCCTACTCACTGTTTGTAATGATGGTATTTTTTCACCTGACAAGCTCAGTTAAGTTAAAGCCACATATTTGCTATTTATTATATAGGTGCCAGCTCCACAAAACATAGAATTTTATATGCAGAACTTATAAACTAACACAAGAGGGAAAAAAAAGAAGTGTAATACACTGAAAAGCCCGCAGGACAGAATAACTTCCAGTTTCAATAAAATAGGACACACTCTTTGTCCCTAATAAGAGTAATGTTTTCTTATGGGAACAGATTTTTTTTTTTCTGGGAGGAAGCAGATGAAAAGGTTCAGTACAGCTCCCACGCTGAACATCTGCAGATATTTATTTTAGGCAAATTGGGCCTGCTAATTGATATTAACAAGCTGTGTGGAAACTGAAACAAAATTATGTTCCATGGTCAACCCACTGACTTTGAGACCGATGTGACGGACCTGGAGCTTCAATGGGTTTTCTCTCTCTTACATTACAATCCAGTTAAGACAGCCTACTCATGTATTAGTATCTATGAAGTACTCAGAAAAGTAAACCTACTACATATTGTACTATGTAGTTTGGTTTCCAGTGATTTGAGGTTTTTCCAGATACCAATTTCCTAATTAAATAAATAATTATAAATTAGCATAAGTTAGCATGAACAAGGCTAAGCAGCAAACTTAATGCACAATATCTTAGATTTCAAAAAACATTATTAAAGTATAATGGCAGGGAGTAGCACCAGCAGAAAATCTAGCCTAGCAGCAATATATTAGGCACAGAGGCACATACCAAACTAGGAACATGTAAAATGGCTGTGCTTTTACTTCAAAATACTGCAGTTATCACCATTTTTATTTACTCCTCTATGGACTTCTGAGTGTCCCACAGGCACAGCAGGCCACAGTCACTATTCTGACAAGAAATACCTTATTACTGATACATGGTTGAAATATCATTCTGAACAGAGAAGAATGTTTGCCTTATCTCTGCAGAGCTATCTGAAATAACTTTTTTTCCAGCTTTTCCAATGCCTGTTTCCTGACTCTTGCTCAAAGTGAAATGCAAAAAAACCCAAGACTACATGCAGAGCCCTTTGCAACTCAAATCTAATGAAGGAGGGAAAAAATATCAATGAACTTCTAATAACAACACTCCAGAGTTTAATTTTGTGAATCAATATAAAACCATGACCACTATAATGGGCAACTTGTACTTCTGATAATTCTAATTCAAATTTCATACAAAAATGCAACTGGTCCCATTTCTGGCTTGCAGGATCCTCAGGAGCACTACTGTTATATAGCAATGTGCGCGAAGGCTAGCACAATAGGACTTTAAAAATGAAAACAGGATTCAGGAACAGCAGAACGTTTCATTCAATTTTATGCCTTACTATTGCACTGTGATAAACAATAATGACGGATTTCAACCATCAAAATGAATTAGAAGCTACAGTCGGGGCATATTCTTTGCTGCCTATTTTGTTGCTGATGTGTTTGTTTTCTGAACCTGTTGCTTATTAACACTGATTAGTTATCACGCAGACAGCTTCTCATTCATGACACATACTGCAGTTACACTAAACATAGATCTCTCTCCCCTTCCTACTGGGGAACAAAACTTTGAACAGGTTCCTTAAAACATAGCTTGAAAATCTGCATGAAGCTCACGACATTCAGAAAGTTATCTGCATTTACACAAAAAGCAAGTTACCCGAGGAAAATGGCAGCAGTGAACTGTTGTTTCATTTGCATGGATCAATGTCCTCTCTTATTTTATTGTGCTTGGAGAATCCTACTGAGGCTGCAGACACACGGAGTAAGGAATGTGTCCTTGCCAAAAGACAAACAGGTTGAACTGTACTCTCAATAAATACGTGCTTCTCCCTATGAAAAGACATGCTTTCTGGTTTTATGGGCTGACTTTCAGAGTCCATCTGAAAACAAGCCAAGTCATGTTTCTCTGTTTGTGTTACATGGTGATGTGATTATATTCCAATTTAGGACAAGGGCTTTGGATGAAAATTAAGGGAAAGAAAAGTACACTGAAAATTCACAAGCTGGTTTTTAAAACCACAAGTCTGCTGTGCCTATAATTTTCCAGTGGACTTGGATATGACAACATCCTCGTATCTTGTTTCAGCAGTACTACGCACAGAGAGTAGCTCATCGGCAGTTGGGCTGCTTATATTATCTCAATGCAATGATGAATGGAAACTATAAAGACTCTGAGCAGAAAGGCATGACAATAGTTTTAATGGCTTGTAATATCATTTGCTAGGGTCTGCCCAGGTCAAGTAATTTACTAAACCAGAGAAACTAGGACAATAAAAATAAACAGCATAAAATCAGAACACAGTTTAATATAAGTCATAGCTCATATTCAGGATGTTTGAATATACACTTACACCTGGCAAAAGTACACGGTTGGTTTTGAGCACATAATGAATTTGAAAACACTGAAGGCTCAGTTTGAACTCCAGGTCTTGACAGCTAAGGAATCTCACTATGGACACACCCCAGAAGGAACACAAAACCAGTCATTTGGGCTAGAGAAGTCAAACATGCCCGCATATGGTACAATCCACTGAAGTCTTCTGCATGCTATTTGCTATGACAAATAATATGCCTTAATTATGCAAACCCTGTGGATCACCAAGAGCAAGAAAATTTAAACTTTTTTTGTA
The DNA here is from genome assembly GCA_011057875.1 of Pterocles orientalis. Lineage (NCBI taxonomy): Eukaryota > Metazoa > Chordata > Aves > Pterocliformes > Pteroclidae > Pterocles > Pterocles orientalis. The sequence goes on from WKFP01015389.1 coordinate 2,976,139, forward strand.
ATGTATAGCAAGTGGAGATTTCTAGTAGAAAATAGAAAAAGCAAAGACCGCCTTTCTACACGACATTTTGCATTGTTCTGGAAAGGGAACCCTCCCTATCTGTGCATTGCTGTCAACAGGGACTCCATCCCGTCCTACATTCTCTGTGACATTACTGCCTCCAGTCATGCACAGCAAGTGCAAGCTAAACCAGAGGTGGATTATCTTATCTAGGCTGAGCTAATCTTAAATAGGAAACGCAGTATCTATCAGAGCAAAGAAAATACCATACTATAAATAAATGGAGAGGCTTGCCAGCTGAACATTGGAAACAACACCATAAGAGACAATATGACAGTTGCAAACTTTGCTGCTCCACCACTATACCCATACCTGTCTTTTGGTCACAGTGCCATCCACAGGATCTACGTACTCAAAGCTGTCTGTTCTTTCCACACTGTAGATACTGTTACCCACAGCAAATTGCTGGTGGCTGAACGATTTGTCAGTGATCAAAGCTTCCAGGTCTCTCATTATGAAATATGCTGTTCTGGGTTCCAGTGCTTCATAATCAAACCTTGCACATACATAAAAAAAAAAAAAGTAGAACCAAGAAGTAAGGCCCCTACAGCTGAGAAAACAGTTCTGCTTTCACAGAACTCAGTATACTCACAATTAGAAATTTACTGCTTACTTCAAAAATCAGAGGTGGACCACTGAAGTACTGATTGCAAATTAAACAACCATATGCATGCAAGTCCTGTGCAATCTGACTGTTACATGTGTGCACCAGAGATCTATGCTGGCCACCAGACTCTGAGTCAACAGAAATCAACTATAAAATGCACAGTTTCTAAAGCAGCATAGAAGACATCACGGATACACAGCTAGCTTTCCGAGATTAAGGACACAATCAGTGCCAAGATCAACAGCCATATGAAATAGAGAAAACTCTGCTAGAAATTTTGAGGAAAAAGCTGTGTGCGAAAGACCTTGCAGGTATGTAAACTCCCCTGGATTACAACTGCTCTGAGAGAAAGAGACAGGCAGCAGCTAGGATGTAAATGATAGTTAGAATTCACCCTTTTGAAACTTTAATAAAAATGAGTAAATGTTCGGATATTTGGAGGAATTCTCCTGAACCAAAAGTAGGCATAGTTCAAGTTCTCATTATAACAGTCACATGGAAGCACACACAGAAACAAACGCAGGAGTAAATCTTGCTAAGATTTTGATTTTTTTTGAACACCATGCAATGAGCTATGCCAACAGATTCCACCAGTAAATAATCCAAATCTTTCTCCCATTTGATATCAAAAAATTCAATTACTCATATACCAGAAGTGACATATACACGCTGCTCCTTCAGTAAGTAAATAACTTCTGCTGCCACTTACTCAGCAGAAAAAACCTGCCTGCAGAATGCTGGCAATCTGTGGCAGATTTTCATTCTGTGGACACAGCATAATGCACACTTCAATGAAGCTCAGCACAGCCAAACAAGCCATGGTGGTAGCAGAATTGTCCTATCACCTGCATATGTTCCTGTGCCTTTTCCTCATTTTTCTCACCTGCAGTAGTAGTGCCGGCCAAATTTTGTCCAGTGATCCCTGACAATCTCCTCCACGCTCTGCTTTCGAGCTGCTAGGATTGAAAGCCAAACCAGCACAGCCCATAGTCCATCCTTCTCTCGAAGGTGATCAGACCCTAAACAGACACACGTAAAGCAAATCAGAAAACATGGTAAAGAGGCTGGGCAAATGTCTCATTTAACTTTGTAGGTCACATAACAGTAATCAACAGTACTAACCTCAGCAACTCTGACATCTTCCAGACAGACAACCATAAGTGATAGTTAAGATGTGATTTATTTATATATGACAAAGTCTGTACTCCCAAGATTAAGTAAAAAGATGTACAAGTACTTGAATACAAATGGTAGTAGGAAAACATTTTTAGTCATTATTCCTGCTCAGTGTCATACAGGGTGCTTTCACACCTCTGGTACTGTTTCCCAGAACTGGTCTAGATATGCAAACCCCTGGCCACGAACCAGAATGTTCTGAGTTATGTGGGTCAAGTTCAACAGCATCTCCTTATCTCTGCAGATGTTCAACTGTCAAGCTGCAGAGAAAGAATTTTCCCATTCCATGAAAAAATGAAGATTTCCAGAATGTTCATGACCTCTCATTGGGACAAAAAAAACTAAGACCCTGAAAAAATGTTTCTGGAAAAAACTCCCAAACCAGAGAACAGCACTTTTCCCCCTTTCTATATTTCTCCATACCTCTCGGTGACAATGACCTCTCAGATCTAAATCCCTTCCTAGCTTTATACTTATGAAGAGGGAAATTGATCCAATAATAGACCCTAAGAACAATTTTGGAAGACCTCACAGGATTTAGCACATACTCTTAGATATGGGAGCCACAAGTTCTAGTTTATTATCTGAATTCAAAAGAGCACAGACCCGATCTTGCACTTCCCATGCCCAAAGCCAGAATGCAAAGTTGAAGTAACAGACTGCTCTGCAATAGAGAGGGAATGTATCTTAACCAGAAATATTTCTATGAAGCTAAGTTTTGCCTATTAAAAATGGAATGTATCGATCAGCAAAAAATTTCAATAAAATCACTATTTTCAAACAAAAGACTTTCATGCGAAGGTTTTCGGCCATCTAACAAGTGCCCTCTCCTTTTGGATAATTTAGAACAAGGTTTAGTGGCAATATGTATCTAACCTAGATTAAAAGAAAACAAGCAGGTGATTGGTGGCAACCAGCACGGATTTACCAAGGGAGAATCGTGCCTGATGAATTTAGTGGCCTTCTACAACAGGGCCACAGAGCTGGTGGATAAGGGAAGGGCAACTGACATCATCTACCTGGACTTGTGCAAAGCCTTTGACACAGTCCCACATGACATCCTTGTCTCTAAGTTGGAGGGACATAGATTTGATGGAAGGACCACTCACTGGATAAGGAATTGGCTAGACGGCCGCACTCAGAGAGTTGTGGTCAATGGCTCAATGTCTCTCTCAAGTGGAGAGAGGTGACAAGTGATGTTCTGCAGGAGTTGGTACTGGGACCAGTGTTGTTTAACATCTTTGTCGGAAACACAGACAGCGGGATCGAGTGCACCCCTAGCAAGTTTGCTGACGACACCAAACTGTGTGGTGTGGTGGACACGCTGGAGGGAAGGGATGCCACCCAGAGGGACCCTGAGAGACTTGAGACGTGGACCAATGCAAACCTCATGAAATTTAACAAGGACAAGTGCAAGGTCCTGCATGTAGGTCGGGGCAATCACAAGCAAAAATACAGGCTGGGGAGAGAATGGCTTGAGAGCAGCCCTGAGGAAAAGGACTTGGGGGTGTTGGTTGACGAGATGCTGAACATGAGCTGGCAATGTGCGCTTGCTGCCCAGGAAGTCAACTGTGTCCTGGGCTGCATCAAAAGAAGCATTAGCAGCAGGTTGAAGGAGGTGATTCTCCCCCTCTACTCTGATCTCGTGTGTACTGATCTACTCTGACCTAGAGCGCTGTGTTCAGCTCTGGGGCCCCCAACATAAAAAAGACATGGACCTGTTGAAGTTAGTCCAGAGGAGAGCCATGGAGATGGTCAGAGGGCTGGAGCACCTCCCATAGGTAGGCAGGCTGAGAGAGTTGGGGTTGTTCAGCCTGGTGAAAAGAAGTCTCTGAGGAGACCTTACAGCAGCCTTCCAGTACCTGAAGGGGGCTACAGGAGAGATGGGGAGGCACTCTTTATCAGGGAGTGTAGTGAGAGAACAAGGGATAATGGTTATTAGCTGAAAGAGGGTAATCTAGATTAGATATTAGGAAGAAATTTTTCACTGTGAGGGTGGCGAGACACTGGAACAGGTTGCCCAGGGAAGTTGTGGATGCCCCATCCCTGGAGGTGTACAAGGCCAGGCTGGATGAGGCTTTGAGCAACCTGGTCTGGTGAAGGGAGTCCCTGCCCATGGCAGGGGGGTTGGAACTCCATAATCTTTAAGGTCCTTTCCAACCCAAACCATGATTCTATGATTACCAAAAAATCACAAGGAAGCACGCATGATAACTAACACAAAGATCCAAAACATCATCATACTGATGATGAAAACATAAGCCAATACACTCAAGAACCTTCAAGAGACATCAAATATGTGGCCACTGCTCTGGCATGATAATGGTAGATTTGGCTGAAGCTTGTTAGCTGCAACCTTAGCATTTTCTGTCTAGTCACACATTACTGAAACCTTGAGTGCAGTAATTCACAAGTTTGATTCCATTCACCTACTGATCAGGGAGGCAACCAGTTGAACTCTCTGGGCCCTTACAAGATACTGAGCAAAATCTTCCAGAGAGGAATCTAAAAAGTCTTAGGTTGAAAACCTGTTTTATGAAATATCCTCTTTCCTCAAACACAAAAATCCTGTGGCAGCAAGACTGCTTTGCAGTGCTGTGGTTTTACATAATAGTCTGCAAGGTCTACACAGTGATCTGTTAAAATGGCTGTGTTTTGCTACTGGCGGAGGACATGGTTCCCATAATATAAATTAATGTACTGAAGCTGTTAATCCTGTGAAAAACTGTCAAGAGAAAACTAAAGACATATAAGGAAAACAGCAAGACTCGCAGAGTGCCACCATGATTCCTAGAGTTCAGTCTGGATGTGCATCTTCCAGACACTGCTGCTTCCTTGGACTGGCAGTCCCTCTTCTTGCGAAAGAGCACCTGTCACTGTAGCACGTGCTACACATTTGCCAAGAGCCCATTGTCCTGGTCATGTCACAGCTCTACCTGCCGCTTATGCGTCTTGTCAAGGTCTGGGGGTGTAGACCTCCAACACCCAGAATCTAATATTAAGCAGGTTAGCTACCACAGAGTTAACTAAATGCAAATTACTATTTCAGCACAATATCCAAGTTGTGTAGGAATGATTATTGAAGACTTGTGAAGAGGAAAAAGACTTAAATGAAGATGAGGTTTGTTGCCTATGAGTTAAGTAACACAGAAAACAAGGAGGTAAAATACCGTAGATGGAAAAATACCGTAGATGGATTTAAGAGCTGAGACAGACAGTAACGTTCCTTCACAATTGCAAAGTAGCTGTCATGGCAGTGAGAATACCTCCTTTCTGACACTTTTAACCTGTAATCTGCGAGCTCTCTGCAACCTGGGCAGTCTCCTACTACAGCGCCAAGAGCTCTGGGCTGGTCCTTGAGGAGCTGCTGTAGGAAGAGCAACCGCTTGCTTTGTTTCCCACTCCAGAGTCCCAGGCACTGCCCAGAAAAAAAACGCAGGGTTATTTACAAGTTCTCACAGCTTTACAAATAGCTTCAGGTGAGAAAGGAAGACAAATGTCCCTCCACAGAAAGTCAGTCCTTCGAACAAGCCAGTCCTCACTTTTTCTACTCCCTTGCTGTGACAACGCGCCAGATCAGCTGAAGGATGCCTTCCACAGAAACGCCAGCAACAAGGCCTATGAATAATAAAGTCAGCCTTGCTTGTGGGCAAAGCAGGTGGCACGGTCACAATCACTGTTACTGTAGCCAAGAATCTGTTCCCAGGTAACAGTGCCAGTGCAGGTTTCTGCCACCAAATGGGAGGCCTAGGATAGAGCTGTCACTTCCCATTAGTGTCCATCATTCCTCTGGACAGCAAAAGCAGCAGCAAAAGTTGTCAGGTCACCAGAGGGGCTGGGGGCTCCCTGGGGTCCCTCAGGGCAGGGCCTGGCATCCAGGGCCTGTCACAGCTCCATCCAGGGGCCCCAGCCCCAGGCATCCAGGATGTCGGCCTGTGGGCAGGCCTGGCCCAGGGGCTCATGTCTGGGCAGGGCAGGCCTGTGGGGAGCTGGAGACCAGAGCAGGGGCTGACGGCCCCAGGGGTGACATGGGGCCCTGGGTGGGGCGGAAGCCCCAGGGGGTGGGCAGGACCCTGATAACAGCAAGCTCACCCCACCGACGCTGTTCCTTTCCTTCTTCATCTGCATGTCTCTCCTTTCAGCAGTTTAGCACCGAAAAATTCAATTTCACCTAAAAAGTAATCTCTCTTGCCAGCAACTTAAACTGCTGAAGTGTCTCAACAGACACCAGCAAGAAGTGGAGACATGGTACTGAGCTAAACACCTCAGCAACTTATTCCAGTGTAAATGATCACCTGTTCTCCTGTGGTGTAACACTGCAGACTGCAAGCTATCAAACTGTACAGCGAAAGGCACGGCATTCATTCAGCAAAATGGTCTATACATCACGGCAAGGGTGCAACGGCCTGAGCTGAACACTGAAGAAGTGCGTTTTCATTTAACAAACACCTTGTGTTTCACTGAACCAAAATGAGTTGCATGAAACATGGAGAGAAGAATTTTTTTGAAAGGTCTCTGTTGTGCTCTGAGCCTTGTTCTGGCATGACCTAAGCTCATAAATCTCTATGAAGAGGGATGAGTGTATATACATGTCATTCTGATCCATTCAGCAGTTTTGGCATATGCAGTGTCCTTGGGTGTCCTTCAGGAGGACATACAGATTGCTGCTTCTCTGGAAAGAGAAAGCATTGCAAGAAAGTAATCCAGAGGAAAATGTCTGGATGGAAAAGCTGGAAACAACCCAACTGTTCCAAAATCAAAAATCACTAACTAAAAATTGCCAGCCTGATGTGAGTACAGGGACAATAATCCTGGGTGCCCAAGAAGTGTCTCAGTTCGCTATTCTTCATAGGAGGAAAACTGACTACTGGTATTTCTCAGAATTTGTTTATTCCACCTCTGCTATTTCACTAGCATATCCATTAACTGGGTTACTATACACACATATGTTATTCTATTTATTGCCTTTCTTTTAGCAAATTAAAATCCATTACCACACCTTAATAGTCAACTGTGGTTTTCACCTACGGTACCTTTGTTGGTGGCTTTGCTCTCTCACCTATCGCTACTCTCCAGCTCATACGGAAGAAACTCCAGGGAGGGAGCTCATTCAGTCCAGCTAACAGCATTCTTCTTTGCTTTACAGATGCAGTATCTGCTGCTGCAGATCTGCAGAGGCAGAGCTGCCCTGTGTACAGGGATCCAGTAAAAGGTGCCCTGCAGCTATATATTATTGAGATTCTGATACTAACGGTCCTACTGGCTTGCTGAGGGCTCTCAGAAATCTCCAGATAATTCTCAGTAATACTTTCAAATGAAACATCCAAGGCATTGATGAATTCCAGCCTCTGTTTAAGGACCTCAAGCAGTAAGAGGCAACAGAACAGTGGAGTCAACAAATATTGTTCTCATTATCCTATTATATTTAATTTGTCATCGGTAAGGGAAATTATAGTAACAGCAACTACTTCGACAGCATATTTTTAAGTTAATTTGTCACATACTTCTCCATGTAACAGTAGCAAAAGTTATTTTTTACTACTGCAACAGTCAATTGCTGTGGCCTGACTCAGAGTAAACAGTCTGGGAAAAACTTTCAAAGCATGCTCCCATTCATAAAGAAGTATTCAGCTTAAACAGGCTTAAACTGAAGCAAAGTCTTGAGAGACAGCAGCCTTAGAAATAAAGTAAAATAATGCAAAAATGTTCTTATTATGATTTTTCTGATACTGTAAATCTGTTGGGCATGTAAGCTGTCTTTTACATGTTTAATTTATTCTGCATCTGAGAAGATTTTAAACTCCAAGATGGTGAGCCCTGAGGATCACATGCATGAAGAAAATGTATTCGCTTTTCTCTAAATTAATCAACTCCGTCTAGTGTATTGTGTGCTGTAAACGTGATTTTAAAAAATCTGATTGCAGTGAGCATACAAACTCACAGTAAATCATCCTGTTTGCACACACTCTGAGCCTTACAAATTTATCACCCAGCAATCTGAAACTTGACAATATATTAGGCAAATGGAGAGAGAGGTGCATTCTGAACTCTTCCTTTACTCAAATTAATGAGATTATTTTAGATTTGTGTTACTGTAACAGATACTACCAAGTGGCTCTTCTAAGGCTTTCATTAATTTCAGCAGCAGCACATCTTTATATTCTCCCTTAGCTTTTCTTCCACATAATCTTGCAGCAGAAGGCAGCTGGTATTAATGGCATTTGGAAACAGGGAGATGAAGCATGCAAATTTATGAAGGATGTAGAAATTACTGAAGAGGCTTAAACTGCAGAAAGATAAATCAGCCACACAGCTCTCCTAATACTGATTAATAGTTTGCTGATGAAATTTAGAAACTAACTGCTGCTGCTGACACCCTTCTCTGAACTGTGTTGTGGACATTAGTCATAGAACCAGAAAGCTACTAACCTCATCTGACAAGCTCCCTACACTGCTACAAAAATGGAAGAAGTTTTTAAAGTGTTGGTTGAACTCCAAGATCAGCTGCCAGAAAACAAGTCTGGGAAACACAGCCCTATGGGATGTTTTCAAAATCTTTTGTCCTTTTATAGCAGAAAATTTGCTTTTATTTACTTGCCAGAGCAAAATCCCTTATATTATAAAACCAAGGCTCTGTATTATTTGGAAACTCCAGCTGGCCTGGATTACCTGGGTACACAAGCAATCGGTCTCCAGTACGGTTCCATTAATTTGAAGACAGAACGTGGATCTGTAAAATCCCTTTCTCTTGCACAGAACAAGTTTCCCACTTTGATCAATTATATAGTACATTTCTTTAAATATTCCATGCTGAAAGCTAAAGAAGTGCCAAGTTTCAGTTCCTTAAATAGATATGATTGTGGAGAAAGCTGTAAAATTGATTCAAATGCCCAATACTAGCAGAAACTTGTGAGGGTCATGCAGTTTAAGACATTACCAAAAGATTCACAACAAGGTAAATATTTATTGTTAAGAACAGCTTGCATTGCTAAAGTATTGGTCATCTACAGAACAGACTGTGTTTTACAAATGAACCTCCTGGCACATGAAATATTTTCAGAGAGCTGCACTGAACAGAAAGATGATAGGGAAACTGAGGCAGTGAGAAAAAACAAACTTCAGGCATCATACTCATTGTGTAATTGCCCTGTAGGCACTGCCACAGTTCATTTACACAGCAACTACACACACACTGAGGAATTTAGGCCCAGTGCTCAAACTGTCTGGATGCCCATGGGATTTAATCTCGAGGGTTCAGATTAGCCTTGAGATGGCATCGGCCTAAATGGGAGGTCAGGAGGCTTTCTGCACTGAAGTGCTGCAGGTACAACAAAGCTCGTCTGACCAGAACATACCAGGGTGCACAGTTTAAAAATTGTTGTGGAGCAGGTCTCCATGCCGGCCAGCAATCTGTTGTTCAAGCACTCTTAGAATTCACAAGAGACAGAATTTATCAGGAATCTGAAGAATTAACGGCAGGATAGGAGAACCAGATTAGAGAGGAACACGGAGAGTGCTAGAAATGAAGACTGGTCTGAGATCAGGAGACAGGGGAAAGCAGGAAAGAGGTTATAGTACAAAATGCAATTGTTTTAGGGCCCTACAGAAGGATACAAGCGAAGTAAAAAAGTCAGCTGCCCAAACAGAGAGAAGTTAGAGGAATTATCTTGCTTACCTAGAAGGACAGACAAACTCCAGAGGCCCTTCCCTGACCTCTACGAATAGACACTTGTCCCTCTTTCCCAGCTTCAAAAACCATCTGATATGCAGGTTAATAAAGTTAGGCCAACACAGATCACAATGTCTTCAGTGTTTCAGAAGACAAGGCCCTGAAATCACTCCTCTTGATTCCTATATAATTGGTATGAGGGGCTGAAGTCCACCAATGCTTGGGACAGCCTATATAGCAAGACCTGAACAGGCTTTTTCAATGTGCCAGGGAAATTCAATGTTTGGCTTTTTTTATAATTGCCCATAAAATTTTAATGACAAGTCTCCTCAAAGGAGGCAAGGCTTGTACTAAGCAACCAAAGATTCTTCCGTCTTCCCTGAGACAGAAAGCATCTCCAAGAGTCATACTCAACATCACCAGGTGAAAATGGTTTAGGAGCCTCACTCCCCAAGCTGAAACAAGCCTGAGTCAGCGGTTTGTCATGGCAAAATATATACGGCACATAGAGGCCACCTCTGCGTGCTTTACCTACCCCTACACATAAAACTGCATGCATAGGAGATGCTGTACTCTGTGGGCTAAGGTACCCAGATGTCCTTCAGCCCATGGGAACTCACCATCAAACCTCTACAAGCTCCTTCCAGTCAAAACCTACCCTTCCCCTTCTTCAGCATGATGATGAAGGCAGCAGTTTTTAACAAATAATTTGGGTGCTAGTGAGGTCATACTGATGCCTCAAGACCCATCCAAGTTTCATGGAAATATCTGGTTTTGGATGAGCAGGGGGAACTTCAGTTATTTAGAGGAATGGTGTACAGATCTGGCCTGGTGAAAAACATCAAAAAGTAGTGAGCTGAAAACTCCCCGGTCCAGACCTCTCATAGGCAAATGGAGACACAGTCGAACAACCCACCACGACAAAAATGGCAGTATTTCTGAAAAGCAGAAGATCTTCCTGTCACTGTCTCCAAGTTAGAACTGACTCAACGACCTTGCAGAACACCCTTTGAAAATATCTAGTCAAAAGATACACTCAAGGCAATACAAATCTCCAGTAGTCACAGCAATTAAGCCAAGGCATTCAGGTTGCTAATAATGGGACACTGGTTCCCATCCACAACAGAAAGAAAATAAACATTCATTATTAATTTAAATTTTCTTACTTTTTACAGATAGTCACCCAAAGAAAACTAACACATTTCTTGTTCTTCCATCATAGTCCATTCAGATACTTACAGAAAAGTTAATGACAGGCTAACACATAAAGTGGCATGTTTATGGCCTAAAGGTATCCTCATTTTCAAAAAAAAAGCAGCATTCTGCTCTAATTGACCCCAACCAACAAACTTAACACTAAACTCTGTCAAAGCAAAATGAAATTTGTAACCAAGTTTCACTGCATGATAAATTATTCTCTATGAAAAGCTGCAGTCAATTCATTATACATCCAAATGAAGAATTCCATGGATCTCACACTATTAGCCAGGCAAATGATTAAGCTATTCTGAAACGCGCTCATTCAGAAACACTTGTAGCATAGCCCTACTAATAAATAAAAAGAAGAAAGAATTTCTGTGCCAGAATCCAAGAAAGAAAAAAAGAAACGCTGTGAAATTCATTCAGTTTTTCTCATAAACCAAAACCTTGTTTGTGCAGATTTACAGACTACATATTTCAATTGTTTGCTCTAACGCTTCCTGTCAATACTGAATTCAGGAGGGCCAGATCTGTCTGTCATTCTGCATTCTATTGTTTTACTCGTTCTTGGGACAGATAAGGGAGAAATACTTAGGGAAGACACAGATGCTGACATGCAGCTGAATTTCTCTAATGATGATTTTATCTGACTTTTGAGTAATTGGGATGTTCCCAAAAGGGACATCTGCAACATTAGACAAACCATTTGATTAGACAAACCATTAGACATGGTAATCCTCATACCTTGTACACTGAATCATATCAGGAATAACCATGTGGTTTTTCCATAGAGGCAAAATCCCTCCAAATGCTGCTGCAGTCTGTGAAAAGACTGTTACAGTGGAACCAGTGAGACCTTTCTGTATCATGCTCAAGTCAGAAGAGAGTGCCAGGCACCTCCAAAATCTGTCTGGGCAGTGATAATATTGCCTCTGGCTTCTGAATGTCCATCTTTCACACTTTTCGTACCTGAAGGTACTGGACACCAGAGTTGCAAGAAGACCCTCAAGATGTGAACAACTGACAGTTCTCTGTTCGAGTACAAGACAGAGCTAATTTGCTGAATCTATTGGCTTTGACTTGAGGCCCTCAGGAAAATTAAAAGTTGTCATTAAAAGTCTGTGGAAATTTTTGATTATATATTACTTACCAGTGCCAAAGCTTTCTTCTCCACAAAGTGAGCAACGTCCAGAGTCCATGAGATTGGAGAAATATCTCCATCCTGCTGGTGTCTCATACACAGGAACCTTCATTACTTTTGCCACTCTGGAAAAGACACAATAAAACACCCCATAATTAAGACAGTGCTTTTTTACATATGGCCTGAGACTGGTTGAGGAATGTTCTAGGTCTTGCTATATCTCCTGACAGCTGGGCTATATGCAAAAAAAACCCCAAACCGACCAGATCAACCGCGCCATTCAAAACTGATCCTTGTTTCAGAACCTGACTTCAACCAGAAACCAGCTATGTTTATACACTATGTGTAGTATTCTGGAAAATGTAGAACCTCAGCTCAATATGCTTTGCCAGTATCTTTCTTCTGTTGCTGAGCAAGAAACAGTTATATCTAGAGACACACAGCTTTGTACTAGTATTTTAATGAAAATTAAAGCATCAGGTTTACAAAACACAAGTGGCCAACACTGACACGCTTGAAATACACTCTGTTCATGTGTTCAAAGTACTTCTGTTCATGTGTTCAAAGCCCAGACAATACAGGAACATTTCCATGATGTGGCATCTCCTCTGAAAAAGCCTTCCAAGTCTCATCCTGAGCCTGAACTTACTTTCCCCGTCACGTCTGATGCACCTCAACAAAATACCGCCACTAGTTGGCTGACCTGCCAGTATTTTCAAGAACCAAAATAAACCACCATATAAGCTCAGTGTGCTTTCCCTTCCCCAGATCATTAACTGATAATTATTCCTATTATAGACTATAATAAAAACTAACTTATTGGACTAAAAAAACAAGAAAGAAGAAAAAAAACTTCAAAGGAACCTACTAACAAGATGGGATTTATGCAGAACGAAAATTACCATTTTTCTAATTATATTTATATTTCTTTTCTAATTATATTTGCTTGTTTCCATTGTATGCCTAGGATTTTCAGAGCCAAAAGGCTTTTAATATGAAAAATAAGACTTGAGATATAGTCAAGCAATCTGACTAACTAAAAAGGACCTTATGATTGCCCTAGGATTGCTGCAGCAATCACACCCAACACACACCTGCTAAATTCCACACCCTCAGAATACTTGATGTGAGGCAATTTACATAACTTTAACTACAGTCAAGCCCAGGCAAAGCAGGATTCAACCCACTTAACACAATCCACCTAAGAAATTCCATGTCAAGGTGAAAGCAGTCACCTCTTTGATCAGCAATGAGACACCCGTTTTCAGACAGTCCATCACTCTGCTTTAAAGTAGGCATGCAAGGTAGATGGGATGAACTGTCCAAATATGCAAATACTGACCTTTCCAAAACCTGGTACATAAAGGTACACAAATGATACTTTAGACCTTAAGTATTCACTCTGAAATCTTTAAAATATTAATCAGCACTGGTATTAAGTCTCCAAATCAATTTTTTAAAAAATATAATAAATATCCATTGCTATTTGAGTCTCCTCCTATTCAGCACAGGTGTTTATTTTTTGTACTTATGTATCACATCTAAAGTGTTTTTAAAATATGAGTAAGAATTGCTGACACTTATTTGAAAAAAGCTGAAGAGGTACCTGGAGAAAAAAAATATTATCAAAATAATTATTTCTAAATTTGTTTTTCATGTCTCTAGTTTAGAAGCGGAGGCAAGTGTATACCTCCTTTCTTTATACAGCACTAGTTATATTATTGGCCCTTAGAGCTGCTGCTTCATAAGGGAGGTTACACAGTGTGGAACTGAACAAGTCTCTGACTTGCTCTGCAAAAACTCAAGAACATGAAAGGATTTAATCTCTGTTTGACAGTAACTGTAGGCTGGGAACACGACTGTACTGCCAAAAAGTAGAAAACAATCAAGCAGAACACAATGGCTAAAATGCTGGAAGAGTAAAATCAACTGTCTTGAGGCAGCATAACAATACAGGAGGAATATCTTTGCTTGCAGAAATGTTCCCATATCCTGGTACTGTTTTTGGAGAAGGAAGTCCTTTCCCTTTCAGTTTTCTGTATTCCCCTAGTCTGGAGACAAACAGCCTCAGATGGACCTACCTTGACCAGCACCAAAGGCCTCCAGGGGCTGCAATGGTTTTAAAAGATTTCTATGCACTAGGCTAGCACTGAAAATACATATCTTGATTTTGTTGTCATTTGGCTTACTTTAAACTAAGCCCTTCAAACAAACAAACAAACAAACAAAAAACATAATATACAAATAAACATATACATACAAAGTTTATAGTGAAATAGGGCAAATTGTTCCTTGCAATATTTTTTTGGTTCTTGACTCCTAGGACTTTAACAGAGTAAATAAGTAGAAGCACACTGGAAATTAAGCATACCCTTTTTTAACTGCCATTTTACTGAAATAAAGAGTCATCACTGGAAGACTCAAGAAATGTAGAATGTGCCTTTATGTATCCTACAGACATTTAAGGCACATTATCAGCCCAGGAAACATGAGAGGGGTTCCCACAGAAGATGTAGAAAGTCCTTAAAAAACTGCAGACTCAGACAAATAATGTGCTGCATCAGATCAAACAAATAACAATGCAAACTACAGGAAAATAACCTCAGAGGACGGGGATTTCTGGAACTTGTAATTCTGCAAGACCAATTGCTACTGAATCACAGTAAAGGTTTTTGTTTTATCTATAACAAATCACAGATCCATTAATTACAATTATGATGTTTTTAGCAATGTATGTTCACAGGACAGTTTGAACAAGTCTACATATACAGAGCCTTTTAAGTTTCTCTTCTTTCTGTACATTTACACTGAGTACCCAAGTTTGGGGACACAGAAATGGAAAGTCAAGTGGTTTTGTTGTTATGTGAGATCCCTTGGTCAGACAGGATACTATTTCTCTCAGAAAGTGAGTTTTAGGACCGGTGCTGCAAAGAGTTTATATCCTGCAGAGGTCTCACTCATCAGAGTAAATTTTTTATGTCATTATATATATGTGTAATGCATCATCATCAAGATACTGATGCAGTAGTGTTCCTGTAAGGTCACTCAGTCTCCCAGCTCTCTGGGGAAGGGTGTGAGCTGTCAAAAGGCCTGACTTGATAGATGGAAGGTACTTCCAGAGCAACTCAAAATAAAAACAAAACAAAAAATGCCATACGAAGAGGTTCCCTTTCCTAGTCTACTTGAAGTAAAGGAATTCTATTTATGTCTAACCACACACTTGATATACTTGTGTTTATATGCCCCACGAGTATGAACTATGTAGAAAGAATACAACAAAACGTGGACGTGCTGGTTCTCGTCACCTCAGACATTATATGGGACCAACTTCAAACAGTATTCTTGCTTGCCTTCTTTCAGCGTAAGTGCTCACTACATCAATGAGATTACACAGTAAAGTTTCTTCTGGCTGTGTGTAGCACTAATTCAATCTTGCTAGACTGGGAAACGGGGTTTTTATACTTGGACCTAAACGGAAGGGCAATCACCTGAGTTATTTTACCGATATCAGAGGTAAAAGTATTTAAGGGTTCCCAATATGCTGAAATATTAATTAAGAAGAAAAATCAAAGAAGAGTGGCTGTCCTTTTTGCAATTGCACACATTATTTAAAACTGTATTTTGTGTTTTTAAAAAAGCAGGAGCAGCTGTTTCTAAACTGGGAGATAATAAAGTGAGTTAAAACAAGAAATTTACCCTCCCACTGTAAAAAATCACTCTCATTTTTATTTTGAAGAGCTAGTCCCACGCTACCTATACTGCCTGCCCACTTTTTATTAAAACATAAGGAAAACACATACAACCCAACCATGAGAAGCAGTCTATTTCCTCACTAGAAAATACAATTATGTGAGAGTTTAGTACCAACACATAACTTCAAGCCAGTTCTTGAACTCTACAATAAACCCCACCAAAGCATGAGCTGGCCTGTTCATAATAGAGGTAATAATGAACAAAATAACAATATTCATAAGGAAGATCACCATTTTTGAAAATTTCCTGTCAGAAAAAGAAATGAACAGCTAATTCTAAAATTGCTCCTGAAAGCTTTAACAGACTAACATGGAAAACTTACTTGTTCTACACCAGGCAACTGGACTATTTACTGTACAGTTGCACATCTGATTATCCCAGATCTTTTCCGTATGTTTTATAGTCATACGCAGGTCACCTAACTAGGAAAACAGAGGGTGCAGGACTCTTGACAGCCCAAATGATTTTCCTTTGAATTATGGTAAAAATATTATTCTGCTTAAACTGTGTAAAAAGTTAACTTTCCATTGGGGAAAAAAAAAGTTTTTTTTATTTAAAAGAGTTAAAGGAATGTACGTGTGATACCTTTTGTTCAGATTTCCACCCAGCGGAGTCAACAGACTATTTTTTACAGATGGGCTAATAAAGCAGAGTGGTCCTTGAGGGTATCTCCCAGTCACCATGGTTTTGCACTAGCAAAACACCACTGACTTCAGCAGAATTACCCTGACTTACATAAACAAAAGTCAGAGGTAAATTTGCTCCAACCTATTCTCTACAATGCCACAGAAAGTCCTGATGAATACATATCATTCAGATATAACAAATGGCCTGTGGCAAGCTGACCTTCTTGTGCCCAGTGAAACTTTTATAACTTCTGAGAATAGATCAGTCAATCAAACAAAATTATCCTGGCAGTCATGATGTCTCTTCACCACAAAGATAAAGGTCACAACACTGGGGAAAGTGCTTTCTTTGACAGGTCTCATAAACTATTGTAAATGACTGGCTAAAGTTTTGCATTGTAGGTGAAATGCTGGCTAGGGTAAACTGCAGCATCACATTCATTCTGGAGTGTTAACTTGGAGGAAGACAGAGGTATTAATGAAAGAATCACTAAAGAAGCTCTATTGCATGTCCTTGTCTCTCCTGTCTTCCACTCCCTGCAGGTATCAGTTACATCTGTGAAAGATGCTCACATGCACTTGGGAGAAAAGGCTTCAACACATTTTTTTTTAAATTCTTACTCCTTTCTGTGAAGCCAGCACTGAGGCAGACAAGGTGCTGCAATTTAGAGAGCAATAAGCCCGATTCTGCAGAAGGGTGAGCGCTCTCAGGCCCTGATGAACAGAAACTGAAGGAATTTGAGGGACAGATATGTGGGCCACTGAAGGATAATGTGTGGTAGCAGCATTTCACAGGAGATCAAAAACCTCTGCTATGGAAGGAAAAGGTTGCACACCAGTTCTTCTAAATCTCTACTTAGCCACTGAAGTAGACTGTGTTATCTAACCTCCACCTGATTAAAAAGCCTCATTTGATTTAAGGCCCGAAGCATATTTTATTCTGAAGTCAAGACTACGGTTTGACTTAAATTAAGAAAACTTATTTTTTCTTCCCACTTCTGTAGCCTTTCCTCATACAAATAATGCAAAATATCTCAAATAGGGATCTGCACCTGATTTATCGAGAAAATAATTTCACTAGCTGAAAATAGGTCTCCGCACAGTCTAAGCTTGGCATACAAATGTGTTTTATTTAATATTTTACTGCCTGAGATGCTTAAAAAATTGTTAACACTCTGGACACTTCTGAGATCAAAACAACTGATTTATGGTTGCCTACATCAATTTTTTCATCCTTTTATCAGAGATTCCGCTTTTGCCATTCTCTACCACTTAGTATAGTCTTCACCTTGATGAACTTATTTAAGTGTACTTGCAACTAGACCTACGATTTCATGGGTTCATTCTTTCAGAGTACAAAGATGACATCCAGGATTTAACTCCCATCATGCAGCCACAGTTTCTTTTCCAGCCAACCATTTGCATTAGTTATCTCATTCCCTCTCCAACATTCAATTTTTTTTTTGCAAACAAATTTTTCTTTTAAACTTCATTGAAAATTTAGACACAACATTAATTGCCTTTCTAGTCACCAAGTCCCTATCCCATTCTCACTGCATGATGTTTCCGCTTGTTCTTTTTGTGGTCTCTACTCATTGATGCTGCAGAGCTCTTTGCTACTCCATTTCTCAACTTTGAAAGTTTAATTCAGCTCACCTTTGGTTAGCTCCCTCTGCATTCTTATTGTTTCTCAAGATGCAGCAACCATGGACTAAATGGTTTTAACTGTTTTCAGTCTCATCTGTAAGTCTCGCCTTCTTTTTAACTATGCAACTCCAACAGCCTGTGAGAAATTCAGAGCAGTAGCAATGACAGCACCAGCACTGGCACCAACTATAACGTGAAATGGATGTTCTGCTTCTGGATGTTTTCACTCTGTCTGCACTGCCTTCCCTTAAAAGGCTTCAACTGCTTATTGTGCAAGGAGAAGAACTAAAACTGTCACCCCCCCTTATATGGTCAAGTATTACAGTGTTACTCCTTCCCAGTCTTTAATTTATTAAGTAAAAAGCAGTGGAATTCTAAGCGCTCGCACACAGCCCAGATAACCAGGACATTTCACTTAGATAAGATGTAAACTGCCATGGCTGGCAGAGAGGCTGTCAGAAGCACAAGGCAAAAAAAATAGCAGACAACAAGTTCCTATAATTTCTTTTTTCTAGTATGCTACATCTCACAAAGAAAGATCATAGCAACAGAAATCAATAAACACAAAGCATCTGAAGACAACAGCTAAAAAGGTTCTAAAAAGATTTGGCTGTTTTGGTTTTGCTTCCTCCCACTCCTGCAAGGTTTTTACTCTAAAATGCCTCTGCAGGTGGACTAAAGGTACACTGCATCAAGGTCTGGTGCTCAGGGGTAGTTTCTGTCTTGAAAACTGGTAACTTCAGATGGGTTTTTTGGCTGACTGTAGTTCTAAGGACAGTTATGTATTGTTAACAACTGCAGAAGTAACCTCTCTGTTAAAGTCTATTCAGGACAATTTGAATTCCCTTTCTATCAATGGAGCCTCCCGACACTCAAGCCACACAACCGCGGTGCCAACTAACTGTTTCAATATTCTCTCCTGCCTCTCAGTCTCACATTGGCCTCTCGCCCTGTTTGAAGTCTTTCAAGAGCAAAAACTAAAAATTACTGCAGCAGAAAGGCAAAGTCTTATAAACAACCTACCTTGCTCACGCCTTGTAACACATAGCAACCATACGTACTAGGAACTTACTGGAGCCACATGGAACACATTCGCGCTCAGCACCATCACCACTATACTCCAAGGACATGAGCTACTGTGTGGAAGGTTAGCCTCTTGGCTTTAAATTCCTAAAACAAAGTAAAACCAGTATCTCCCTCTGGGCCCTTCAAGTTCATTGGACTTCTGTCTCCTCTAGAAGCAGACTTGAAAAGGCTTGAGGCATCACAAAGATAGCTAAAACACTCACCAGGGGACTCTGGGACTCGGGCTCCCAAACACACACACAGTGGGTCCCTGCTGTTATTGACAGTCCTTGTTGCCACCTATAGGCCACGGTGTGGACACACAGCCCCACGTTCCATACCATTCAGTTCTCCTGCACACAGGCTCCGTAGTATCTCGGGTTACCATTACAAGCACCTTGTGCAACATACCAAAAGGACAGCACACTGTAAAGCACTTGAGACACTTTAGAAAATAATGGTAAACTAATTTTTGTCCCAATCCCAGCAGGCAACTTTCTGATTCAATCCCAGGGGCTAAAAGTAAATTCATGTGCCTAATTGCATAGCCAGCTACAGAGCCAGGGGAGCACTGCAGAACTGAAATGCACTTTTAAGTAGGCCAACAGCCGCAGCACAGCTCTGCTTTAGATCTCTGAGAAAGGGCTGCAGAATGCCTCTGCCTCGTCCCTGCTCTTCAGGGAGTAAGTGGTCAAAGTAAAAATAGCCAGCACAGCTTCTTGCTGAGTCTGCCTTTGCCTTCAAAACTAATGTGTTAATCCTATCCACTACGTGCAGGAGGTGTAAGGATACTTTTTATGGACACTGTACTTTAGTCTAGTCTCCCTCATTTGCTGTGGAGTGAACCACCACTGATGCAGAATTCAGCGGGGAATAGAGACAGTAAATGCACCTCTAACAAATACAGGAAACAGCTGGCATGCAAAGCTGGAATTTTTCTCCCCATATTTGCAGGTGCTGCAAGTAGGTTATTGTTGTAGTGATGCAGGTATTAAATTACTGCCAATGTTAAAACTATCAATAGCATACAAGTTACATATGTATTATGACAGTGAGACTGTTACCATCCCAAATTTGTGGGCTCTGTGAGGACTGAAGAATCTTCTGAGAAGCTCAATCACTTTTAAGAAGTTGCACGGGAGGAGATCACAGGCTTAGGTTTTAAGGCCTCGAGTACAGCTTTGGCTTGTCAATTCCTCTCTGAAGTCTAGATGATAACATAGAGTCCTACCAATGAGATTCCACAGGAGAAAAAGTTCTCTGAAGAGCTAAGTGCTTACTTCCATTTAATTGAAGTTTGTGCATATGGAAACCAAGAACTTTCATTGTTTTCAAGGAAATACATCATTAAAGATATTCTACCATGAAAAACTGGACCTTATTAGAAAAACCTTTCCTTCAGAGAGGAAACTGGTCAACGAGCCTATGACATCTGTTTTTGCTTAGCCAGACTATCATGGTATGAACTGTGCTGTCAGCATGAAAGTACTGTACAAAATACACAATTCTTCGCAGTCTCCAGAAAGAAAAAAAAAAAAAAAAAAAAAAAAAAAGAGACACCCTCTGTCAGCTTCAAAAAAAACCTCAGCACTTTGACAGATTTTAGCATGGAGCAGGTGTTCAGGAAAGAACACAACTGCTAGACACTAAGCTTTTGCACAATAATAAAATTAAAACAAACCCTGACTCAGTGGTGTTTGCTACGAGTAGAGCTACTAAGAAGCATTTTCTTGAAATTGCCTTTAACATTGGAATTCTGTAATAAATACATTAGTAGGTCAAGAGAAAAAAATAAAATTCCTATACTTTTTAAAAAGAAAAACTAATTTAATCATAATGAAAAACCATTTATTCCAGAAAAAGTACTTGAGCTCTTATTACAGGCAGCAGAATCAGGACTTACACGAATTCACATCTAACTACTAGACATGATTCTCAGTTACCTTTTACTAGGAATCACTTGACTGTAAAATTCTGTTTACAAACTATTAATAATTTTACCCATTTGAACTCCTCATATGGCCAACACTTTTCTTTCTCTCCCACTGAATGATATAAATCAGAATGAATCCACTGTGTTTAAAACTAACCCAGCATGTCAGCCTGAATGCCTGTATCTGGACTGAGGTTGCTAAGAGGAAGAGTTTATTGTAAGAAGAGTATTTACACTAGTGTGCTTTCCTCCTGTGTGTGAGGGAAAACAGAGACATGACAGGGTGCAAAGAAACAAGAAAGGAGATCACGAACAAGTCTACAGCATTTCTCAGGTGCAGCTCCACAAAATTCATACGCTGAATTTTTGGGAGAGGAGAGGACTACAGTAATTTAAGTCCTAGCAGGCACTCGCCGACCTCAGGCAGCTCTGAAGGTGCAAACAGCAGTAAAAACATATGTCATATTGTGCAATTGGGCATGGTTCAGGAATACGTAACCTCATGGCAAAGAAGCTATCTGTCAAGCAGGAATCAGCCCAGTCCCCTCAGTGTGCCACTGTGCTCCCGTTGGTTGGTCTCCTTCACAGGCCAGACTTGGTACTTTGATAGCACAAACACACAGGCGGTGGGACTCCAGATAGTATCTCTGTACTGGCCTGTATGGTACCATGCAGACATAAGGGGTTAACCAGGCTTCCATGTAAAACATTGGACTGTGTGAGGTAGGCATCATTGAGGTTTTGTGGAAGCTGGAGCAGCATCCAGAATGTTCACAAGCTTTATACCACTACAGTACCGCCCGCGGACAGGCAACCCAGTCTTCTGAGTTGTGTTGCTCTCACCCCTTCCACTTCCATGTCTTCTTATGTCTTTTCAGCCCTGCTCCAGCATGCCACCCACACTGGGATTTAAGAAAAGAAGCAGCCTAGGAGGTTTGTGCTAGGTGATGCTGACTCAGTCACTGCAGAGCTTCAATTTCTCCTTTACAGGATAACAAGTGTTTTATACAAGGGCTTTGTAACAAAAAGTAATGAGGATAGTACACAATAAAATGGGGGGGGGGGAAGATAAAACACACTGAAGTAACGGAAAAACTAATACTTCTGTGCAAAATTTCCTTTTTCTGTATTCTACATTCATTTTTTAACATAACCTATTATAAAAGACTTTCATATTTCCACTCAAATCTCTGGGGGTTCTCATGAGTTCAGAAGTTAAGTGTGCTTAAGTATTTTGCTGAACTGGTGCCAAGAGGCAAATGTCAACTATTTTGCTTTATTGAGTATTAGACACCCATTATAAAGCAAGACTAGTTATGTGTACTGCAAGAGCTGTTCCCAAGAAACATGCTAACAAATCCAGTACCTTGCAGACAGAAATACTTTTCCTTATGAAGAGAAAAAAAACCTGATGCCAACGTGGATAGGTCTGTGTAAATAAAGATAAGTTGGAAGGCTTATTGTTTTAAAGGGAGGGAAGAAGTAATTCCAAGTGCAAAAATGGATGCGTTCATCCTCTTGCTTCTGATTTTTCCTCGTTGAGTACATCTATACAGAAAAACAGGATGCTGCGGACACACCCTATAGAGAAGCCCAATGATTCTCTAGTGTAACTAACGCTAGCTGTTTGTCTGTGCTGAGAAAATTCTGTTCTTTATATAACTTTATTTAACCCTGTCCTCAAGACCCATCAAAGAGATTAGCTTGACAAGGTATCAGTCATCACTAAGAAATGAATTGTAGCTGAGACAGACTCCAAAGCTCACAGGAGGAAGGCCAGTTTGTCGGATCCATAGAAGAAAACCTTCTAGAATAAACAGTTACTGAATGTTAAGAAGTTATTTTTCTTCTCTGAGACTCTGCCCATATGGATTCAACTCACTCACGATGAGCTGACCTGCAGTCTCCCAAGTGACAGGGTGATGTTTAAAAGATCCTAAAGACAGCTGGTTAAACAAGAAGCATGTAAAACAGCTCTCCTTAAATCTAGGCATGAGCAACAGGCACAGGAGGAATTCAGTATACTGACTCCTTGCCCATTTTATCTCAGGTATGGGAATACTCTTAGGCACGATAAAGCATTGCCAAGACTCTCACCCATTCATTAGTGACAAACATTTAATGTGCTGAATGACCCATTTGAAGAATTTCCATAAAGATATTGCCAGGCTTTCCGCAAATCTTTCCAGTGAAGCAAAGAATTTATTTATCTGGACACAGTGCTCTGAAAACATATGACATGTGGAGCTTCATTAATCCTGCATCTGGTGGCAGCTGTAAGGGGAGAAGAAGAAGGGTCTGATGGGTTAGTTTAAGCTGCAGTTAAAACATTAATATGGTAAACTCAACAGGACATCCTACCAATACTTCATTCCAGTGAGTTACAAGAACCTAAATTCACTCTCTAATTATGCTGTCTGAGTGATACCCACCACAAAGATGATTTTTGCAAAGGAGCAAAGTCAAATTTAAACTGGATAAGGAGCATGTAGCTCACAGGCTGGTAACAATGTCAGTAAGATCCTGGCAATTAGCCAAGGCAAGCATGAGTCAGGCCTCTTAAGCATTTCTAAATTATGGGAGAAAGAGCAAAACAAACCATACTCGTACAGAGTTTTGACAAAAAAAAAGCTAAGAGAGTTTTAGGTATACCTGAAAGGGAGCTGCTTCACTTGAACAACAGGAAGTAATCTCACAGATCTAGCAGCTCACAGCAGGCCTCATGAGAACATACGGACTCATACAATTTTAGATCACAATTTCTTGTGTTTCTGAAGAACTATTTAAGCAAGATTCGGCTAACTAGGAGCGGTGTAGAATTAGCCCTTGACTCTGGAAGACTCAGGAATCAAAAGCTAGTGTGGACCAGTGCATGAGGGCTGACAACCAATGTTGTCATCCTTTTGATCGCACCATGCCCAGTCTTCCCTAAAAATCAGTCTTCACATGGGAAGAAAGATACTGAGAAAAACACAACACTGGATGATTGCCGAGGTAAAACAATCCGGCAGGCTACCCCAGCAAGTGAGTGATCAGCCAGTCAAGAGCAGCTGCTAAAGAACTTAATTCTCCAATTTACATATAGATCTATGACTAAGCTAACTTCCTAACACAACTCTAGTTGTCTAGTCTATGGAGACATTTGCTATATCTATATTGTTTGTCTCTGGAATCACAGAAAGATTCTGGAGGTGGGTCAAGCCACCTGTAATGCCCGCACATTGACATTAACTCAGGAGGCTCTCTAGCATACTACAGAAGACTTATAGCATGCTGTCGGGAGTGGCACCTTTACCATGCCATCTGGGAGCCTGTCCGTAGACAAGGTTCTGCCAGTCTCGGGCAGGGAGGAAGAAAATTTTGCCACAGTGTTGTGCTGCTTGGTGTCAGAAAATAGCCAAAGTGTGGGGTTCCTTTCTCAGTCTTCCTAGATGGAAAGGACACAGTAAAAGTTAAAAGGAAATGTGTTAAAAACTTGAAGAAAATTGAAACAAGGAGCAAACAACAGTCAGGACACTGAAAATCCTTTAAACAATATGAATCACAGTGATCATGGATGTCTCTTCATGCAGAGTACCTATAATGATTAGCAAAGTTAATGACATTTCAACACAAGAACATAGTGAAGTACCAGGAAGATACTGCTGAACTTCGTCAGTCAAAGATGGAAATAAATACCTTCTACAGCACACACAGACAGAGCACAGGTTCCCATGGTGCCGCAGTCCTACACACACCACATTTGAGATACACACTACCGAACGAAACAAACAAAAAAGAACAATCCTTAAAGCAAATTCACAGGCTGTGGCTTAGTCCACACTAACATTTTGGCATGACATTGTTCGAATGGTAATAAATGCTACTTGGACAGCAAAAGCCTCATGAGTTTCATCAGCAACTCTGCATACTTCTCAGGAATTCAAATGAGTGAAATACCTGATGTAAGTGATGAAAACATGGAACTTTTCACTGGTCTCCCAGCCAAATCAGCTAGGGTAAAAAACTATGCATCACAGTTCCAAGCTATATATGTGGGAAATTATACACACACAAAATATAACACACACAAACTCCATGTATAACATGCAAGTTCATTAAAATGCCATCATTGCCTTTGAACTGTACATTTCCAGGAACCCAAACCTACAGGTTTGAAAACTTCTAACAGGTATTATGGTAAGTAATGTCGGTTTTAACTGTTTCTCTTGGTCACAAATGTATTGGAAAGCTTTGCACAAGATGCAGTCAGTGGAACTCTTTCTTATTATGGTTTGCTTTCTTCACTGTGTGGGATGCTAACAGGTGTATCCATCATGATGTTCCACACCAAATGCTGTTCTCATGTTGCTGTAGTCATCAGTCCAAGATTCAAATCCAAAATGCATAACTTCGCACCTGCTTTTGTAAATGCTTCAAGAGTCAACTCCCAAAGAAGTATAACCTTTAGGCCAGAGCACCTGTGACTCCCTGCCTTGTGAAAACTTCATGGTCCCATTCATACAAGCTCTAACAGAAGGACTAGAAACAGCTGTTGACATACACAGTATCTAGATATGGCTGTGCCAAAAGTAAGGATGAAGCGAGAGAAAAAAGCTGTTTTGTGAAAGACAATCAGCAAACACATGTGTTTCTATGAGTATAAAATAAGGGAGAGATGTGCTTTGGTAGCAACATGCCCAAACAGAATTTTGTCTTTCACATAATAAAACCAGCTGGCACAGTGCTTAGAGTCCCTGTGAGCTGAAATAAGAATTGCAGAATCATAGAATAACTCAAGTTGGAAGGGACTTACAAGGATCACCAAGTCCAACTCCCTGCTCCTCACAGGACTACCTCAAATAAACCACATGACCAAGAGCATCATCCAGATGTTCCTTGAACTCTGACAGACTTGGTGCCATGACCACTGCCCTAGGGAGCCTGTTCCAGTGACAAATTCCGCACATACGTACTGCAGATCCACAAAGAATTTAAGGTTTGATTTCAGAGTTGATAGTACTAACGAAGAAAAGCCCAGCCATCTGGCAAGCATGTGGCCATACTCTCCAGATGTACTGAAGTAATCCATAAGGTTATTCATGCCCTTCCTGGCTGAGACACAAGAATCACTTTTCATTACTATTTCAGCATTCATATGCCTATAGAATAAGTTAACTCCTCCTTGTCAGTAAATTAAAGGACAAAGGGAACAGATGGCAACCAGGTATGATGACTTCTAGCATTTTCAGTGAAGTTTTACATAACAAATATAATTCCTTTAAAGATCCCAAGCTTATTTTAGCCTCTAAATTCTGCCATGGCTCAGCAGCAGAAAGATTATACCTTGTCATGGGAAAGATACTGTCCCCTTTTTTTATAACTGCAGCTGACTGTATTAAGACAGCCTGTGGCTGTCCCATTCCCAGCAACATGGCCTGTAGTTAACCTCCACAAGCAAAGGCAGGTTTTTCGGGACATGCATCCAGATAAACAGCTGTCACTGCTATGCTGTAGTACGCTGCATTAACAGCCTGCCTTTTTACTGGCTTCCTGAGTAAGGCAGGTCGGAGGGCAATCTTCTTAATGCATGGAAAGAACAGAAACCAACAAAAATATTCAGGTTGTTTAAAGCAAGCCTGTCCTTGGAAAATGAAATTCCCCTACCAATATAAGACACACCTGAGCACAAAATTATTCAAATTAATTTCAGCAGTGGACTTTGTCCCACTAAGGATTTGGCACAAACTTCATATTTACTGTAACAACGAAATGTTAGAAGGGTTTGTAATACATGCACATTATGGGGAAAACAAAAACTCAATAAGAAACAACCAACACTCAAACCTTCTACACCTCCCCACCCTCAAACAGTGACATTTTCTGTTCTAGCCTCATGTTCCGCATGGTCACTGCTGCATACAAAACCTGCGAGCTTTCCAGCAATAAAAATAGTCTATAAAAGCAAGGGGGAAAAGTTTTGTAAGTTCTCTTACTCTATAGAAACTGTCAGATTTTATTATACCAGAAAAGAGAAGAGATGCAATAAATGGAGAAAAGGGATCCTTCTGCAGGTACTTACTGAGGTGAGCCTCAGTACTGTCATCACGACTGACTGGCAAGACCTGTGGTCTTTTATAGTAAATGCAATAATCCTATGAACCAAGCACAGGGAAAAAACCCTCCATTAACACGTGGCCCACACTGATTAGCCTTTTTATTAAAATAAGGTCAGCTGGTTCAAAAGCTGTGCCTACACTCATTGACAAAGACACAAAATAGATGTGAATATAGCCACAACATGTGGTAAAAAGCTCTGTATTGACAGCGACTCACATTGAGGTTTCAGTACTCTGAATTGTCTGAATAATACAGAAACACCTTTAGGTACATATCAGAAGTTGCTGGTTGCTTCCATAGCCTGTTCTTTACCTCCTAAGTACTGTAATACTACATCCATCCTCTCATGCAAAGTCAGCAGGATAGCTCAGAAAATGATCAGGAAAAAAACAGTGCGTTTCTCCAGATGGATAGTTCCTTGGTTTAGAAGAAAAGAGAAAAGTAAATAATTTAAGTCAACATCAAGGTTTTCTATAAATCTCCTTAATGTTAATCATGGTAACTACAAGATTGCAAGAGCACAGGTAGGCTCAACAGTCTTGGTAGCATGAGGATTTTCCAGAAAAGGTCTCTTTTAGGAAAGAAAATAGTGCCACAGCATTATAAAATTATTCAGATTGGAAGCGACCATGGAAGGTCTCTAGACCTCCTGACCAAAGCAGGGTCAGCTATGAGATAAGATGTGGTTGCTCATGGCTTTATGCAATTGGACACTGAACAACTTCCTTGTTTCAAATTATTATCATTGCCCCTTGACCTCCCCCCATGCATAGCTGGGAAGTGCCTGGCTCCATCTATTTGACAGTCTCTCTGCAGGTACAAGTAGCTGCTGTTAGGTCCTGCCAAAGCCATCCTTCTCCAGGCTGAACAAACCCAGTTGCCCAGC
Source organism: Pterocles orientalis (assembly GCA_011057875.1). Taxonomy (NCBI): domain Eukaryota; kingdom Metazoa; phylum Chordata; class Aves; order Pterocliformes; family Pteroclidae; genus Pterocles; species Pterocles orientalis. The sequence continues at coordinate 3,004,001 of WKFP01015389.1, forward strand.
CTCTTCTCATAGGGCCTCTGCTCCAGCCCCCATCTGTCTTGGTGGTCCTGCACTGAACTCGTTCCAGTTTACCGATGTCTCTCCTGAAGTGGGGAACCCCAAACCAAACACAGTATCTGGGAGTGGTTTCACAAGTGCTGGGCAGATAATAATCCCTTAAAAACCTCACACCCTGGGCTTTTACTCACATAGCCCAGGGTGCTGCTGGCCTTCTTTGATTCCAGGGCACATCACTGGCCCTTGCCCAGCTCACTGCCCATGGGGCGCTGGGCTGTCTCTGCAGAGCTGCTCCTCAGCCCCTCTGTCCCCAGCCTGCATCACTCTGCCTTTTTAGGGGCAGGACTCACGGTTTGTCCTTGCTGAATTTAATCAGGTCCTGGTCCATCCATTCCTCCCAGCTGTCCAGGTACCCTGACTGGCAGCTCTGCCTTCCAGCATACCAACAGGTACCTCCCCAATTTGGTGCCATCTGCAAACTTGGTTAGAGTGCCCTCCCTCCCCTTCTCAAGATCACTGATTAAAGGTGTTAAACAGGACAGGCCACAGAACACACCCCTGCAGTACCCCACTTGTTACCAGTTCATCATCCAATGGTCCTTGAGCCTGACCACCAAACCAGATTTTTACCTACCTAGTTGTCCAACCATCCAAATCATACAGTCCTGAGTTGGATACAAGAATAATGTGGGACACAGTGTCAAAAACCTTCCTAAAATGGAAGTAAATGGCATCTGCTGCCCTAACCTCATCAACAGATTCGATCGTTTTATCACACAGGCAAACAGGTTGGTTAGACATGATTTATTCTAGTAGCTCTCTAATTATGCCATTTAGATTCTGATTTCCTTCCTCACACTAGTTCTGCTTTTTCTCTCTTGCAAACTGTTCTGCAGATTTTAAAGAGTGAGAATTAGTAAATGCTCTGTGTGGTCATGACACTTGGCTGGGAAGGGAAAGGAAGAAAGCAGTTTTACAACTTTACGATAGTGTTCATAGAAATGGAGAAAATTAAAAAGGAGACGAAACCATAACGTGTCATAGAAATAAGACTGTTACTACAGAATCACAGAATGGGTAAGGTTTAGTCCTCTTTCATTTCCCCACAAAAGGAAACAGAATACAATGTTTCTCCTCCTCCAAAACTAATCTGACAATTCAAGTGACTACAACTTAAAGTAAGATCTGTTCTAACAGTTCTCTCAAACTTCTTCAAACAATGTTACAGACCCTGGCTCTGCCAGAGTTCTACAGAGATCTTCAGAACACATAGAATGTAAAGAACAATTTCCTGTCTTCTTATTTTGTAAACAACCTAAGTAACTTGGCAGAAGTTTATACTTTAATACACATATGAAGTAGAATTTTAAACACACTGTTTTGAAATTCTGTGCCAGAAAGGTTTTCTTTGAAATCAGCAGGAAGCCTTCTCCACGAGGGTCACCCATTTACAAAAAAATCCTTTGATGGGAAAGGTTGCTCTGGGGCTGATACCAGCTGTGCTGTCCAGCACAGGCAAAACATGTTCAGACATCCTAATCCACATGGGAGCCTTTCGAGGCTGAAGCATAAAATAAGATTACACAGGCCCTTGAAAGAAAGGGGGCCTTTATTTTAAAACTTTCTTTTAGTAGTCTTTGTGTAACTGACTTGCTGTAAACTTCCTCAGATTGCTTTAATTAAAATGCCTTTGGACTTTTTTATCAAGGCATTTGTAGGAATTCCTGTTGCTTATTCATAGCTTGATAGTTTTTGAGATAGAAGACAGATGCAGCACTAAGAAAACTGTGGACTTTCTGTTACCCAACATCTGTTTATTGCACAGTGCAAGGCCTGCTCAGAATGTTTTGCAAGAAGTTTCTGTTTTTCAGGTAGTCTTTCACATGTGGTACATTAAGCCCAGACAAAAGTCTTGTTTGCTTGTGAGAACTACAAATAACAAATATATTTCTTAACCACAGCCAATCAAATTTACAGAATCACAAAAAAACAGAATCATAGAACGGCCTGGGCTGAAAAGGACCTTAGAGATCATCTAGTTTCAACCCCCCTGCTGTGGCCAGGGCGCAAACCATCAGAGCAGGCTGCCCAGGGTCCCATCCAGCCTGGCCTTGAATGCCTCCAGGGATGGGGCATCCACAGCTTCTCTGGGCAACCTGTTCCAGTGCCTCACCACCCTCATAGTGAAAAATCTCAGGATATATTTATGACCCACCAAGCACCAAATCTTGTGCTATCTAACTGTGGTGGACAAACTGATCTCATTTACAGCCAAAGCTTAAGCTGGAAACAGAGCACTGCATAGTTTTCAACTCCCTTTTTCCTTTTACATGAAAGGAGCTTTCAATACACCTTTCTGTACTCAGTCCTGAAAGCTGCACACTGCAAAACCAGTGAACCCGCTCATTTTAGGTTAAGCAGCGGTAGCTGTACGCTCCAGGAACAGGCCAGAATGTAACTACAAATGACAGTAAGAGTGGCATGTTGTGTCAGGCATCCTGCCATTCTTAACACAGATCAGTCGCCTTCAGGCTCAGAACTGGCCAATGAATCCCTTTCAGACCCAAAAAAGATGCCAAGTAAAAGGAGGTAAGCCACAGGACTGCCTAGCCTCCCTTGCCATTAATCCATGAAGGAGAACACAGTTTTCCACTGGTATTTCATAGGACACCAACATATTTTCTGTCCTTTTCTTCACAAGATGCAATGAAATGCAACCACTGAAGAACACAAGATGCAGTATCAATTCATTCTCTTCTGGGAAGTTCAAAAGTATGCAACACATTGAGAAAGGTTCATTCTCATCTTTTGAGAAAGTGTCTGAGAGTCTGACTGCTGCTGTCCTGAAAAGTGTTAAGAATAAACACTTATCCCACGTACATCCAAAATGTGGCCTGCCATGACCACAGTGGGCAGCATGTTTTCATCAGTTCAGACTAGGATAACAAAACACTGGGTAACCAAGGAAACAGGGGGCTTGCAACAGACAAATATACGACACTATACCAAAGCATACCAAATCCAGCATCAAACAAAATACAAAGAAGACAAAAACAGCTCCTTAAAGATATCCTTGAAAATATTCGCAATGATAAATCACCTCCACTGCTTAAAAAACATTGAGGGATGAAAGGATAAGAACTAGATTAGAAGCAAACTGTAGAAAAAAACCTGAGGCACAGCTAATGAAATCAATGCCTTGTAATGATAGTTGTCATTTTTTTCTCCACAAATCTTTTCAAACTTGACATATCTGTGTAAATAAAACATGTAGCTGCATAACTTATTTGAAAGCTGATACAGAAAAACTACCATTCTTTACCAGATATACAAGTATACAGAGGACATATATGGCTATTTCTAATATTGAAATGTTATTTTTAAAGTTACAAATCCTGAACAAGTTTCCCATCAATGGCCAACAAATTTGTATTATGCTTCAAACATGTTAAATTATACTCATGAAGGCTTTATGTAGTTGTCCTTCTGTAGCATTCTAGGACAGAACCTGTCCTTCTGCTCCATCTAATTTAAAAACTGCTTGTGCATGACATGGACTCAGTTTGACAGAGGTGTCTTAAAAAATTCACAGCAACTCTATTCTAGATAAGAGAAAGTGAGAATGACTTACCCTACCGAAGAAAGATAAAAAGAGTGAGATCACAACTGGCATAACGCGTGTCTGTCATTGCTGCTTATAATGTTTGGGGCTCCTGTCCTAAAGAGACAAGCATACCCAGCCATTTAAGCAAATCTTAAGACCATATGGACCCCACTCTAAACCAGCACTGTGAGTTTCTTGCTACCAGGGTCAGCCTCCTTCCTGCACCCAAGAGAGCTTGTTCAGAGCTCATCATATCTGTGCCCTTCACTTCATGAAGACATTTCTTTAAACAAGTCAGAACAGTCACCGCCACCGCAGGCCCCCTTAAAACCTGCCTCCAGCTGACCAGATAGTAAATGGACAATCAGCGGAACACTGATGTGTCAAAGTTGCCTTAAAAGATGGGCTACCAGATTTAAAGTGACAGGCTGCTGTATGGTAAAGTGCTTAATTTTGCTCAGGGTTAAGTATAATCAGAGCACGTACATGCTATTGCAATGACCTGGCCATAGAAACAAGGTATTAAGAGTATGCTAGCCGCAGCAGAATTCTCTCCACAACCCTCTTTTCTCATACCAACTTGGCTGCTGTTTTCCACACTCACCTAGCTTCTTAATTCCTACAGAAACAATTTTTACTCACCCTTGTGATTCTCATTTTGTAGACCATTAGCTAACATTTCAGTATTTAATTTCCTTTCTTCTTGCAGACATCATATAAATCAGAATTCAAGGATATGAAAAAAAGAACAGTTTGTTGAACAGGGCACACAGCTTCACATTCCCCATGAGAAAAAGAACACCAACCTAAGGGTACGTACATATCGCCAGAGAATTGAAGTCTGGAGACGTACTGCCACAACCCTGTTGATGTTGGAGCATATTAAAGCAGATGTTTCCTGTCAAGTATTACACTCTCTCTACAATACATACTAGTATATTCCAGGAGTCACTTCAAGCAAACACATGTAGATCTTAAACATCTTGAGTGAATTCTCTTGTAATCCACTGCTCCATTTGTTAATGCTGTATTCCTAAGTAACATTTAGAGTCCTCTGAATTATTGCTTCCTTCTGTTTAAGTTTAATAATGCACTGTGAAAAATTATTAAACAACACATCATCACACACAGAAGTGAAGAAAGTATCAGATTTTCTAAATCCTTTCTTTCAAGTACCATGTATCTTTTTTTTTCATAGCTAAAGAAGCTTTAGTACAATGATTTAAACTAAACTATGGCCCCGCAATACGGATGCACCATAAGAAGTGGTTTTCATTTGCCCTCCTGCACAGACTTCTCTCCTGAGAGGTCCATGACCTCAGAGGACAGTAGCCAAGTGGACAGGAATTGAACCAATTCCCTCACATGAGAGCTACTCTTACTACTAAGGTCCAGAAGCAGGCCAAAAGAGACAACCAGGTACACTACAACAAAAAGATTCATTTTGCAGACACAAATCAAATTATAACTTTCAGACAACAGTGGAGCTCTGATGACCAAAGAAGTGTTATTCCAGAGACACTGTGATGACACCATCAAACACAATGAAGAATGTCTAGCAGAATCCATTTTCCACTCATGAAAAAAAAATAACATTAAGCTCACATACGAGATGCTTTTGACCATCACTATCTCTGTTCCCTACTCTGGTAACACACATTCGGAAAAGACTTCCAAGTGCTTTAAATTTTTATGGAACAGTGACTGTATTATTAAATCCCAGTTAGACATGCTTCAAGTTAGCACTTCCTAACTTCTTCAGGAAGACTAACACTAATAAGTAGAATATAAAATCATTGAATCACAGAATGGTTTTGGCTGGAAAGGACCTTAGAGACCATTTAGTTCCAACCCCCCTGCCATGGGCAGGGACACCCTCCACTAGCCCAGGTCGCTCAAAGCCTCATCCAGCCTGGCCTTGAACACCTCCAGGGATGGAGCATCCACACCTTCCCTGGGCAACCCGGGCCACTGCCTCACCACCCTCACAGGAAAAAATTTCTTCCTAATATCTAGTCTAAATCTGCTCTCTTCCAGTCCAAATCCATTACCTCTCCTCCTGTCACTGCATGCCCTTTTTAAAAAGCCGCCCCCCCCCCATCTCTCCTGGAGGCCTCCTCCAGGTACTGGAAGCTGCTATAAGGTCTCCCCAGAGCCTTCTCTTCTCCAGGCTGAAAAACCCCAACTCTCTCAGCCTGTCCTCATAGGGGAGTGTTAAAGCCCTCTGATCATCTTTGTTGCTCTCCTCTGGACCCGCTCCAAGAGCCTGAACGTCCTTCTTGGGTTGGGGGGCCCAGAACTGAACGCAGTACTCCAGGTGGGGCCTCATGAGAGCAGAGCAGAGGGGCAGAATCACCTCCCTCAACCTGCTGGCCACGTTCTTCTCGATGCAGTGCAGGGTCTGGCTGGCCTTTTGGGCTGTGAGCACACGCTGCCAGCTCATGTTCAGTTTTTCTTCTACCAACACCCCGAAGTCCTTCTCCTCAGAGCTGCTCTCAAGCCATTCTCCTCCCAGCCTGTAGTTGTGCTTGGGATTGCCTCGACCCATGTGCAGGACCTTGCACTTGGCTTTGTTGAACTTCATGAGGTTGGCATTGGCCCAGCTCTCAAGCCTGTCCAGGTCCCTCCAGGTGGCATCCCTTCCCTCCAGTGTGTAGAAGTGGCAACACTTCTGAGCCCTGCGCATGAGGAGGAATAATCCCTGGCACTAGTATATATTGGGGGCCAAATGGCCAGGTAGCAGCTCTTTAGAAAAGGACCTGAGGTCCTGGTGGACTACAACTTGACCATAAGCCAGCAATAAGCCCTTATGGCAAAGAAGACCAACAGCATCCTGGGTAGCATTAGAAAATCATTAGGTGGAGGGAATTCAGCCTTCCTCACTACTCAGCACTGGCAAGACAAAATCAGGGGTCCCAAATCCTGTTCTGGATCTCCTGCAGCAGTTCTGGAAAAGGGCCACAAAGCTGACTAAGGGATTGGAGCACCTATCATACTAGGAGAGGCTGAGAGAGATGGGATTGCTAAGACTCAATGAAAGAAAGAGAGAAATACCCAATGCGGGGTGGGGGAAGTAACGAACACAGAGCCAGAGTCTTCTAACAGGGCCCAGTAACAGGACAAGACACAATGGGCACAAACTGAAATTCAGGAAATTTTTGTTTCTACTTATGAAAAAACTTTTATACTCTTGGGGTGGTGAAATACTGGCACAGTTTGCTTAGAAAGATTGTTCAGTCTCCATCCTTACAGGTACTCAAAACCCAAGTGGACATGGCTCTCAGCAGCCCACTCTAGTTGACCCTGCTCTGAACCAGGGTGTTGGACTAGACAATGTCCTGGCATCCTTTCCAGCCTCCTGTATTCTGTGATTATTTCCTTCTAATCTGCCAGAATTAAAAGTCACAGTTCTTTTTTTAAATTAATTTTTAATGTTTTCTTTCCAGTGCGTGAGCTTGAGGCATGAGCTTTACAGGTAGATACACAAAGCGGTTCTATGACAGTTGTCCCTGCAGCACATAAGACCAGTCCATGAGAAAGGAATAAAAGGGATCAACAAACAAAAAAGGCAGTAGATTTAAACCATACACTAGTAAGTAGCAACCTGAAACCTCCTGCAGGACCTAAGCAAGCAGCGTTATCCATTCTTTTATGAATGTTCTACTCAGACCACAAAATACTTTCCTTACTGATTTTATTATACTGAAGGTGAGACATGCAGCAGCAAATACATAGAGGATGCTGTCCCTCACACTAAACAACATGCTGTGTGGTATTAGACACCACATTTTGGAAGAGAAAGGATTTATCTTCCTGTTGCAGAAGTACAGACTGAGGTTTTGGAATTTTAATACAAATATTATACTAGTGTGCTAATTCTACATAGAATTGTTCAATCTTGCTTTTTTTCTTTTTGCCTCATTGTATTGTGAATATCCTTGTCCTTCCAAAAGACCTTTTTTTTTCTTGCAGGTTGGCTAATTAGTCCGTGGGAATGGAATCATGAATGCCTTACACATATTCTTTTACACCCACTGTCCCACTGTAAGATTTCACTGACACTAGTGGAACTGGCCTTTATGTTATGAAATTGCAATTCAGTTCAACATGAAACCTATACCAAGAATCAACCTCTGTTAGCCACTCCTTCAAGCAACAGATTATATTTCAGACAATTACATTCTATAACTTTACTGAAAAACACTTCTTATAGACAACCATCTCTCCCGAAGTTCAGCAGTCCCTTATGGTGGGCTTCACTGGAAGATATGATGGCTCAATAATTCATGCAGTGAACCACTGAAGAAGGTGTTTGTGATACTCCTTACTGTGTTCCAATCCATGTAGCTAGCCAATATACAGGAAAAGTGACTTGCTTAAGATGAACTACTGGCTGTGATTTCAGGTCTAAACTGGGCTTTTCAACGGGTAAGCTCAGCACTGCCACTCATAAATTAAGCAGATTATACAGTTTTTGCCACCAAAGCATGAGAATCTCTGGATAACATTACAGCATTTTTACAGCAAATTAAAATTCAGGTATTTTGGATTGTCCTGTGTGTAAATGAGTCACAAAACAAAACTGACCAGCTTTGAAAAAATACAACTTCTAAATTTTCAGGAAAACAAAGACAACCACAAAATTAAAGAAAAAAAAAATCAAGTGTCCTGGATACTGACTGCAAACTTCATAACAATAAATATTTGTAAGAAAGGCTGGGAAAATACTTACATCCTTCCATCATTATCAATTGCTCAGTTTTACTTAATAATCAGGCTTAGCTCCACAGAACTAAATAAGGCAGTAACCACCATGAGACGATCTGTGCTCCAGATGGTCAAGTGAACATTGTCAAGAACATAATTCAAATAGTCATATTATTATTGAAAGGGACTTCAATACATTCATACTTTCCGACATATTTACTGAACATTAACAAAATAAGACAGACAAACTTATTTAAATGTCACTGTTTTTTCAAGTCTGGCAGGAATGCAGGTGATTCTCCCCCTCTACTCTGCTCTCAGAAGACTCTACCTGGAGTACTGCATCCAGCTTCTGGGGTCCTCAGCACAGGAAAGACATGGACCTGTTGACACAGATCCAGAAGAGAGGCACAGAAAATGATCAGAGGGCTGGAGCACCTCCCATAGATGGGCAGGCTGAGAGAGTTGGAGTTGTTCAGCCTGGAGAAGAGAAGGCTCCAGGGGGACCTTATAGCAGCCTTCCAGTACCTGAAGGGGGCCTACAGGAGAGATGGGGAGGCACTCTTTATCAGGGAGTGTAGTGAGAGGACAAGGGGTAACGGTTATTAGCTGAAAGAGGGTAGATTTAGACTAGACATCAGGAAGAAATTTTTCACTGTGAGGGTGGTGAGACACTGGAACAGGTTGCCCAGGGAAGCTGTGGATGCCCCATCCCTGGAGGTGTTCAAGGTCAGGCTGGATGAGGCTTTGAGCAACCTGGGCTAGTGGTAGGTGTCCCTGCCCATGGCAGGGGGGTTGGAACTTGATCTTTAAGGTCCTTTCCAACCCAAACCATTCTGTGATTCCACGACAGACCTGCAGGATGCACATCCAGCAAATATTCTAAGAGCAGACTGGACTTGTCAGAAATAGCTTTAGGTATGCTTCTAACGTGCCTTGAAACTGGGAATAGATTTCATGACTGGTTGCAGTCCCTTCTGAGATATTTTCTATCATAATAGATTATATCTTTTAATGGCTTAAAATAAGAGGGTTTTTTTGTTTGGGTTTTTTAAAATGTTTGTTTAGTACTGAATTAGTACTTTATCTGTTTTAAACTTCCATGACTTTCAGAAGAAGGGCTGCTAAGAAAAAGAGTAAAATTATTTGTAAAATGAATTACCAGTCAAGTTTTTGCACTCTCAAGAAGCTTTAACCTATTTATTTATTTTCCAGGCTGAATTAACCTATTTTCATCCAAGTAAAGGTTGGTAAAATTAGTCTCAGTAAGATCAAAATACAACTGAAACTAGTTAAGGCAATAAAGCACATAAAGATTGTGAAAATACAAGCTCTTACCAACAGGCTTCAGAATTTTGGAACTGTCATGTAGTACAAAAGAGAGAGATAACTAATGTAATGACCAAAGTTATACAAACAAATGTTTCATCTTACTTGTCTAGGGCTGTGCTGGTAGGCATGCTCCTGCCAAATCCTCGGACACCCATCTGACAGAAGTATGGAATGCAAGACAGATTGGCAGCAATTATGGCCAACGAATCTGACGCATTAACAAAGAAACCATTTTGGCCAAGGATCATGTAGCGGTCCTGGAGTTGAAAAGAAATTCAAAAAAGCATCTTAAATTCCACGTTTTGGAGAGAGGTAATTTCTTTTTTTAAATCCACTGTAGGTAGGGAAAAAAGATCAGGCTTTGGGTCACTCGCATCCCTCTTCGGGAAGAATAATTGGCATCATCCTGGCAGGTTCACCATTTCGCTATCACACCATCACTCCTTCCAGCCTTGCAAATCAAAGCTCCAGACCAGTCCCTAGCTTCCGCCTCCTACATGATACTTCAGTAGGTCTGTTCCTGCCAGGGAATGCTTGTGTAGGAGAATCTTTCTGCCAATGAGACACACTATACGGGGAGTAGGAGGGTGTTTTGTGTTTACTGACAACAGAAAACAGCTTCTGTTCTTCAGAACCTTTTCATCTTTCTCTCACCCTGTCAGGACAGAAAGTTGTTTCTGTAATACTTTGCTGTTTATAATGCTGGTAATGTCACACACACACACACACAACCCCCCCCCCAAAAAAAAACCCCAAACCACAAACCAAACCACACAAAAACAGAGATTATGGTTCAGAGCTTTATTTAACTAAAAATCCCTCAATTTATGATGTTAACCAAAAAGGACTTAGTGACTACTTACTGTGAGAAGTCCATTTCATTTATATATGCTGTCTCTTCCTACCCAGGGAATAAAACTGTCACACCAGTACAAAATAAAAGCAGCCTGATATTTAAAGAATTCTCATTCTGGATTCAAACCCTGCTTCATTTGCAGTTAACTGCAGAGATAAACTAGAACATATGTGTCTGATTTATGGGTTGCGAATACTATCATCTGTACCTGAAAATAATATGGATTTCAGCTTTGAGAGATTACTGAAAAGCAAATAAATTATAGCTCCATGTCCCATATCTGACCCCAGACAAAACAACAACTATGGTGAAACCTCCAGACAGATCAAAATACTTACTCCGTCAGCATCAAAGGCAGCTCCAAATCCATACTCTCCCCCTCTCATAGCCTCCAGCAAGGCAGTTGCATATGTTAAGTTGGGATCAGGAGGCTGTCCCCCAAAATCCTCCAGAGGAATACAGTTTATGGCAGAATTTGCAGGAGCTCCCAGTTCATCACACAGGATTCTTCTCACATAAGGTCCCATAACTGTAAAAACAGAAATCTGCCATGCAATCACAAAAGCGTTTGCTTGACATTCAAATTTTGCACAGCACCATGAAGACTTGATATAAAACATACTTTCAGCAATTCTATACATCTGTCTTAGCAACAAAATAGAAACTTATTATTTCACAAAAAAAGTATGTGATTGTCCCCTCGGTAAACAACCAGCTGGCAATTCAGTATTAAAAACACAGTTTCCCACTACTGGAAGTGAAAAAGTAAATGGTGGATGGTGAACGATGCAAGTTTTATCTACCCATTATTAAGTAAAGAAATTACCATACACATTGAGGGTTTTTTCTCACTAGAATAAAAACAAGATGCTGTTCTGTGCGTTCTGGCATGCAAATTACAGTTTAACACACAATAGCAAGGAAAGCAAACAGCAGGGGAACAGAAGTGTGAAATCAACTTACCTCAACCTTCTAATTCATATTAAAATCACAAAAGGTTTTTCCACCAAAGAATTTCTCTGGATTTTAGTTACTACCACATAGATAAGAAATAAAAAATTTCTCAAACTCCAAAATAACTTCTTTATTTTGTTAAAGATATGGCCAATTAAGACCCCAGCTCATGCTGTTATATATGTCATAATTATTCTATTCAATGCTATGGGGTATCCCAAAACATCACCCAGGTTCATTTTGGAGCAGCGTTTTATTTCACTTATGTTCCAGACTAACATCTTGGGCCTTTTCTTTTTGTTCTGATAGGGATTTCCCATCCTAATTTTAACCACTGAAAAAAAATCACATAATCTTCTATCCTTTAACCCACTAACTTTCATTTTAAGTAACTACAGGGAATGTTTTCTAAGTATTAATAGCATATTTCTATCACTTCAGTCCAGAAACAAAAGGATCCTGAATACATATGCACCTTGAAATGCAGTCATTATCAAACCGTACAGAACACTGTTCAATCCCACAATCAAATCTTTCACTTCTATGGAGAAACTGTAATGCTAGTTTGTGTATAAAATCTACACTTGTGCATTCAGCAGCTGAACAGACACTAAGAACAGACTGAGTTCTCTGCATCCCTGAGGCAGGTGTGAACAGGTCACTCAGAGGTAAAAACTTCATGAATGATTGCTTGCTCTCTCATGCTCTCTCCTCCTGACTTAGTTCCAAATCTTGCTAACTGGAGCAACTGTAACGAAGTAAAACTATATGAAAACTTGGTCTCAGGAAACTATGCCAACCCTATAAAATATACAGGCTGAGAGAGCTAGGGCTGTTCAGCCTGGAGAAGAGAAGGCTCTGTGGAGACCATACAGGAGAGATGGGGAGGGACTCTTCACCAGGGAGTGTAGTGACAGGACAAGGTGTAAAAGTGGAAAGAGGGTAGATTTAGACTAGCCATTAGGAAGAAATTTTTCACTGTGAGGGTGGTGAGACACTGGAACAGGTTGCCCAGGGAAGTGGTGGATGCCCCATCCCTGGAGGTGTTCAAGGCCAGGCTGGATGAGGCTTTGAGCAACCTGGTCTAGTGGGAGGTGTCCCTGCTCATGGCAGGGGGGTTGGAAATTGATCTTTAAGGTCTTTTCCAACCCAAACCATTCTGTGATTCTATGATTCCATATAGTGAACAATGATTCAGGTTCTTATCAAGCGGAGAATCCTGGCAAATTACTCTTTTCTATGCCAAAGTTAAAACTATCAATGTCTATATGCATAAAAGCATATTTCAGAGCTGCAGAGCTAAAACAAACTTTGGAAGACAGTTTGTCCACAGACACATGTGGCCCTCTCTAATGTTCACTGTACTATGGCTGTTCCCACCTTTTCAGCTAATGCATCTCATCCAGAAAGTCTTTTGATCTGATGCCACCCAGAAAAGGACAAAACCCAACTATCTTCGGTAAATTGCTCCAGTGGTTATTCACTGTTACCCACAAACATCTGAGCTACATTTCAACTTGAGTATGTCTGCCTCAGCTTCTCACTATTGATTCTTTTTGGTATTTTCAGAAAGAGAAGACTGAGAAATAATTTTTCTGCAGGGAAAAAAACCAGCTTTCTCTGCTGTACAAGCAAATATTCTTGTATACCCTTACTGTATGTCTGCTATGTACTACAGTATGGCTATTTCTCCACCAACACACAAAGCCATAAAGCCAATTCTCTATTCACCTTGTACATAAAGTAAACAAACTCGGTCCTTTAAATTTTTTGTGATGCATCAGTTTTTTAACCCTGAGCCAGACTGTACATATTTTTGACAACGTGTAAAACTTTTCAACACTCAGTTATAGATCTGGACATCAGAGCTCTATACACTATTTGAGAAACGTTCTGTCCAATACTGTACGTGGCAGGAGGCAGTGCCTTCCTCATTGCCCTCTCTGCATTGTTCAAGGACATCTGCCCTTTTGCCACAGCTGGGCAAAACCGTATGCCCACCATAATCTTTTGCCACAGCCTGCAAACTGGGTGTTCACACTGACTGTGATCTTTTGAACAGTGACTATCACATTGCACTACGTAAAATGCTTTACAAAAGCTTTGTAACTCTATCCAGCTCCCTTTATTGGTCTGTTTTTGTAATCCCATTATAGAATGAAACCTGGTTTGTTGATAGAATTTGTTTTCCACAACATAACACTGAACAGCATTACCCGCATTCCTATCCCTCAAGTCGTTATCTGTAGAAATCTTTATTTATTTTTTCATGATGTAGCCTAAGATAGATCTCATACGAATCTATATTTCCCCAATCGACAATAGCTTATAATTTTTTAATATTGGCACAAAAGTGGACCTCTCGCTCTCTTCTGTGACACTTTCTTTCATCCTGCCCCCAGTACACTGAAATTTTTTAACAGTTCATATTAGTGAGACAGAGGTCTCAGCCAACTATTTAAGGACTCTTGAGTGCAATTTATTCAGACTTAACTAATCTTATACCATTTAGAATTTACTCTTAGTAGAGACTGCCTTGTAACCTTGGTTACTGCACCCTGCAACATACTTCATCACCCTCTCAATGCAAGATTACCTCAACCTGCTTGCTTCCAAATGCAGAAAGAGAATATTTATTGGACACATATGCCTTCACTTCTTTATCAAGAAAGATAAACCTCTTTGCCTAACAAGGGACCTAACCCATTGTTACACTGGCCTTTGTTACTAGTATAATGTTCAAATCCTTTCTTATTACCCTTAACCTTACTAAGAAGTCTGACTTTTACACACTGTACCCTTACTGGGAAACTATTGCAATGTACCATCTTTACTGGGAAACTATTGCAATGTACCTACAATTTTGTCCTGAGAGCTAAAGTTGTTCATACCTCCATTCATGGCATCAATCCTTATTTTAATCTGGTTGGGTCCGGTCAGCAAATTTCTGATCGCATTGAAGTCAAAGATACTTCGAAGAAGATTGAGGTAGATATCCACAGAATCTACAATTTCCACTAGAAAAAACAGGTAGAAAAAAATCACTACAGTTCACACATGAAAAGATAACTCTCTCAGCACAGTTCCACCAGTCATGTACCTCAACTAAAATCAGAGCGTGCAATTGCTACATAATATGGATTTGCTCTGAAACTCACTCTGAAACTTCCACCTATTTCAGTGTTGCTGCCATCAAGCTTTAAGCCTTGCAAAGATCAACAGTTTTGCCTGCTAAAGGACGGCAGAGATATGTAAGTTGACAGTTCCTATTTCACTGAAAACATTCACGAGAGTACATCAAAGTAAACTCCTTATGTACCATTCACTAAACCACTGAACAGCTTTTCCACTGAAAGAGGTTTATTTTCAGAGGATGGACCGTGTCCATGCCAAGCTGAAGCTACACGTTCTATTCTCCTGTCTGACAGCAGCATCTACCTGCATCATTCCATCAGGAGAGACAAACAGCCTATTCTTCTTGGTTTCGGCACCTGGAAATTTATCAGTTTGCTGTCAATCTACCGCTATATTTTGCATTTTATATCTCTCTGATTTAAGAAAGTTAGGCTCAGATACAATATCCGTTTTTTTGCTAAGGTCTTGCTAATTTGAATTCTACGTTCCTAAAAGCAGAGCGCTACAATTTTTCCAATCCTTTCAGATGCAGAACATTAAACTAACATGAATTAACTAAAGTAAGTCTGTCATAACAAAAGCAGTTACCAAACAACTGTCAAAAGCCATGCTTCTCTGTCATCTTGGAACTTATTACTTTTCCTGATTAAATTAAAACGCATAAGTTACACAAATGTCTTTTTATCTGAGTAAATTAGTATCTTGAAATATTTCAGTTACAAGTTACATTACTACTCAGATCATCAGCCAGTTTTCCTCAGAAACACTGACCTCACCCTAACGCTCTTCTTTAGGATAACATGAAATTGACGCAGACATTTTTTGAGCCTGAGAAAAACATTTTAAACAGATTGCCACAATACACGAATGGGGGAAAAAAAAGACTCTAAAGACTGCAAAACAACCTGTAAAAACTATTTGAAAATTAGTTAATTCTATGGTACGTGTCGGAAGTCCCAAGGATTCACTCAAATTACATTACTGCATATCTTCTATGCCCTGCTCCTACAATATTTAAGTAGGCTCTAAGCTTTACACATGTGAACAAACGCCTCAACTTCAGTGGAGCTCCTCATACACGTCATGATAAAGTGCTTGTAGGTTTGAAGTCTAAAAATTATTTTTGCTCCTGCCAAACCCACTTGGTTTGCTTTCAGCTGCTTCAACACCTTCATAGCCTTTATTCACAGGAGCTAGTTCATGCAACTGAAAAAGCAGAAGTTTCAAATACATTAGCTAGCATCTTAAAATACTTTTCAAATTATTTTCATTCTTTCTGCACTTTCATTCTGCATTCTGACCTGTGTAAATTACACTTATTCAAGCACTTGTAGACCAATTACATTGATTCAGTAGGGATCCCTAGTGGCTCTGCTGTCCCAGGGCGACGTATTCTGGGAAAAGATGATTAGGAGATCATTTTCCTTTGAAAAATGTTCAAATTGCAACCATTTTTTATCTAGTTTCATACTATCTGTTGGAGGGGGTGGGGGCATGTGTGTGTCTCATTTTCATTTAGAAAAAATAAAATTTGGAGAGATTAAAAAGTTGAAAAAGCAAAATTTGAAACTGTGGCAATCATATGATTCCAGTGTGATGCTGGATTTGCATTTTCTTTGCTTTTTGTTTATCTAAAAAGCTGAACATGTTCTTTGTAATAAAAAATATCATAATTTAAAACTTTTTCTAATCAAAAACTTTATTTATCAAAATGTATTTTGTCTCAAAAAATAATGTTTTAGTGGAAATAAAATGGCTTTGACTCTAGGACATCAGGAGTAAGGAGAAGTTCCTGAGCCCACACAGAGTTTTACAGGATTTGAAATACTGTCTGGACTCCTTCCTTTGCTTTTGACTCCTTCAGGACAAAACAGCTATGTTAGCTCACTTAAATCAAGTGTAGGCATAGAAACATTCACGTGCTTAAAATTCAACATGTGCTTAAGCACCCCCTTTACACTTGGAGTCACTGGATGGGTCCATACCCCACAACTTTTCTGAAAGTGTGAGCAAAGAATGAATAAACTGAGACTCTCACAAACTCTTTTGTCAACTAGATTTACATAGGCAAACCATTCCTAGTCCAAAAATGTCTGCATTTGGTGTTCAACTACTAGCAAGCCTAAGCACATATATTTGTCAGAGGTATTTGGCTAAATGATGAGGCATGATCCACTTAAAAGTCCATAACTCAGCTTCCTTACGTGCAAAACAAACACAACTCCTACCTATACTGCCTAATATTTTGAGAACTTGTAGTAAAGCATTTTGAAGAATCAGAGTTCTGTTTAAAGAATTATCCATTATTATTCTGCAGCAATTCTAATACTTAGCATCAATGGACATAGCACACACAAAAGCACACACTGATACCTCGGAAAGGTTTGAATTTGTTCTCCAGATCAAATTCTTGTCTTCCTAGGCGTGATAAATCAACTCTGAGATCAGGACAAATGGCATATTCCTCCAATGTTTTGCTGATTTGATAGATTTTATCTGAAACTATATCTGGAGCAGGTCCTTTAAGAAAAAAAAATGCGCTCAATCATTTTTTTTTAAATGAAGGTTCCCTACTTAAAAAATGGGTGCTATAGCAAAACATTTTTCTGAATATATTGGAATTATTGAGAAATAAATCCAAACAAAGAACTGTTTTAAAAAAGGTCTTTTATTTCAGTGCAACACAGATTTAAAACATTTTTTGAAAGAATATAACACAGAAATACAGTGCACTACTTGCACCATTTTGATTCACATAGAGTATTTAAATCAATCATTACCCAGAGCAGGGGGGATGTAGGAACCAAAAAACGCACAGCCATCCTTCTTTGGGTTTATTGCTCAAAGACTGCCATTTTTTTACTCTACATGGAATCTCAATATACATATTAAAGGAAAGCCTGCCCTTCAGCAGAAGTTTCTGGTGTTTCATAGGGCTTTCTGCAAATGCACACTTACAAAGGTGAGATAGCACTGCAATTCACATAATTTCATTAGACATAATTATCATGTTTAAAAGTCTTACCAGCTTGACAACGTTGTCTTCTTGCAGTCTTCCTCGAATGGCTTAATGAAATGTATCTTTGTTAGAATTCAAAACATCTTATTGCTTGACAAGCAATTATGACCTGGAACAGCTATGTCATTCAGAAACAGAAATCACATCTTACTTCTGCATTACTTTTATCGTCAAATCCTGAAGATGGCTCTGTTTTTTAAAATATACTGTCAATCAAACAAAAGTTGTATGCTTGATGCAAAAATTACCACATGAGCTTTGCCATACATGTAGTCCAAGACTTGAGTCTGAGTCACAAAATAAGTCCTTTCCAGCTTATCTGACTCTTCATTGCTTATATTAGAGCCACACTTCCACTCTGAAAAATTACTTCCTTTCTTCACTTCTACGTGTTCTCTCTCCTAATCCAAAGCCTTTGCTTTTTCAGTACTAACTTCCCACTACTCTGCACATTCAGTGCAGCTCTGAGCCATAAATTACTGTGTTCTGTCTCAGATACAGCGTACCAGATGGCCCAAGGCAATACAATAAGTAACAGTCACTTAACTCTTCATTTGGCTCAGAAAATTACTTCTTACTCATCTAATACCAACCCATCCAAGGGGTGAGGGCAGGTCTCATTAGTTCCAGATCACCCCTGACAGATAGATGTATTGTCTACTGATATTTCCAGCTAAGGAGATTCCACAGTGTCACTGTGTGTCCTCTCCTACGGCTATAGAAACAAACAGCTTCTGCCTGACCTGGACCTGCAAAATAGGCTGAGTGAGAAGGCAGAGCAAAAATAGCCTTCTCTAGATACTTGCTGTGGTGCTTCATCATTCTCTTAGTTCAAAAGCCTTGCCTAATACTTAACCCACATTTTCTCAGCTGCAACTTAAACCAACTACTTTTCATTACCTCCCTGCTGATTATCATAAATAATTGTGACCTGTGCTTGACGAGTGTTTCATACTTAAAGCTTAACAGGTTACTCCAATTTTCTTTAAAAAGGCAAAGTACATTAAAAAGAATGCCCCACCAACTGCTACCCATTTATCAAACAGGTTTTAGGTCTCTGTGGTGTTTTAAAGCTTATAGAGTGCTAATGCACCTAATGGTTTGGCTCTGGTACGTTTGTGCTGTGACCTTAGCTTTCCCACCATCTGACCTTACATGGTCCCTTTAATCTCTCTGGATTCAAGCCTATTCTGTTTATAAAAATCACGCTGGTTTAACCATGCACACTTTTTCAATCAAACAAAGGACAAGGGAGAAGCATCCCCTTCTCAAGTTCTCCCATCTTCAAAATGGGGAAGGAAACATTATTTTGAAAGTACTTTCAGTTTTTTCAGACAGAAAGCACTCTACGTGTGTGAGGTACACAAGGTGACAGCAATTGTTACCATGACGTCTAACCAGTGTACACAGATCTATAACATAAAACATACACAATGTATAACGTAACAGCATGTGTTAGTCTGCTGATTTTGGAAAACAAGACATTAGCTATATACACAAAGTCCATTATTCAACAGTGGAACCGCAACAGTTAAAATGGCACAACCCTCTCCCTGGATAAGAGCAGTTACTTCCCGGGTAAACACCAGAAGTACTTTCTTCCATACAAGACAATGAATTACACTGCTTACAGCACTTCAGAAATGGCACACTTTAAAGTAAAAGCCAAGACAAGCAACACAGAAATATAAGCAAAACTGAGCTCCCTCACAGGCATCTTCATAAAAGGATCAGAACTGTTACAATAACCTGGCAGACTACACAAAATGCTACAAAAACAGGATGGCAAACCTCATTTATAGAAATCTTACAGCTACCACAAGGACTTCAGTGAACATTTCATGTTTATTGTACAGACCCACGCAAACAAATGCACTCCTATTACTGAAAAAAAAAAGAGAGAGGTGTATGTTCTTCGTAATTGTAATAGAATTAATTAAAAACACATAGTTAAAATCAGCTAGTTATTCTTGTCAGCTTATTTTCATCATCACGAGATGCAATGTTGTAATGTGTTATTTAAAAAAAAAACCCTACCTCCATTGGCAACCTCAAACTTGACTCCAAACTCTCCTCCAGGTCCCCCAGGACTGTGGCTAGCTGTCAGAATAATTCCACCAGCAGCTTTGATCTTTCGGATGATACATGAAACAGCAGGTGTCGATAAGATACCATTCTGCCCAATAACCAATCTGCCGATCTAGGTGGGAAAGGAAGTTAAAGTACTCTGAATGATACTAAACTTTTGAAATTTCATAAACAAACTCACACAGACATATAGTTATACATGTATAGGACAGAAACTTTAAACTCCTAGTAGGGAACCTATTCTTTTGCAGAGAATTATGAAGTGGCTGCATGTTAATCTGGAGTGCTGACAAAAAATACTGTATCCTGGCACACCTAACCCCAGCAGCCTGTGTACTGACAGTGAAGCAAGAGCACAGTCATGGCAGCGATTCGCAAAGCTCCAAAGCATAGTGCTGGGCTACACCACTTGTCAAACCTTTCCAGGTATCCCCACGAACCAGCAAATCCCAGCACAGTTTAGGGCTGACTGTGGATGCAGTTTGTAGAGTTGGGGCTCTAACTAGCATAGAAGAGAACAGCAACTTTCAGTGCAACTGCAAGTATTAACTACATACTAGGACCTGTAGCCTCTGCAAGTCCCGTGTCTGTTACCAAGACACTCTAGGATGTCCTGCCCTAGAGAAAGTACCGCTCATCCACCCGCCGTCAGTGACTCCTTGGCTATTCCAAACGAAGAGGGTGTGTTTCCCAGGGCACAGCTGAGCAATGGAAGTTCCCACCATTCTCAAAGTAAAAAAAGCTTTCAGGTGGTGTTATTAAACACTGACTCAATGGGTTTGGTATTATGTGCAGTTCCACTGCAAGGTTCCAATTTCAAAACCTTGCCTTCATCCCATACACAGATACTACAGTTTCAGCTCAACATAAATAATCTAGGAGCCAACCAGAAATGTATTTACAAAGAAATACCACAGAGTTCCAGTTCCTGGGAAACAGGCAGACACGAAAAAAGGAGTGGAGGAGGGAGGTTAGTGTCACAGATGAGAACTGAGGCAGCTGCACATGGAGCTTAAAAGGATACTGCCAAAATTGCTTTAAAAAAAAAAAAATACCCTCACTTTAAAAAATCAAAACCACTGCAATTACTAGTAGTTTGCGAAGGGGGTGGGGGGCAAGCAGAATACTGAATCCTTCCCACTCCCCACGTAAAATCAGACTGCGAGTCCAACCTCAGATTTCCTTCTGTAGTTTGAGGGTGATTTGATAACTCTACCTTCTGCTGAAGGGCATGTTTTCCTTGTCAAAGCAACAGCACAGAAGGTGTCACTACCTGTCTCCTTTCTATAACAGAAAGAGCTGTTCCTTCACGGTTAGCCATTTTTCTTTCATTGACATTTACAAAATCTGCTTCCAAATTTAAAAAAATGCGTAGAACAATGCATTCTGCTAAGTGAGATTTCTGCCTCAAGATCTGATGATAGGATGACTGTTTGCCTACCTGGTTCTCTTCTCAGTTTTTGCAGATAATTTTGAAGCCTACGGATTATTGCTAGAAAACAGGAAATCTATCAAAATTATAGGTACAGTTAACGGAAAATGTTCAAGGTTCATTTGACTTGCTCTTGCTACTGTTGGGAAAATGTTTCGTTTCACTGTCTTTTTTTTCTCCCAGATTGGAATAATTTTGAAGGAAATTAAAAAAAAAAAAAAGTTAAGAAACAAAAGATTTTGGTTTCTCACTTTTCTACTATAACAAAAATATTTTCCATGGAAAACAAGTATCCTTTCCAGGAGAAAAAAAAATGTAAATCAGCAGATTCCACATTTTCTGTTTCAACAGACTATTTTAAAGCAGCGCTTCCACTGACATGGTCAGTTGGTGAGGATGGAGCATACACACAGTTAACACATACACCACACAGCTGAACCTCACTTCTGCTCACTTCAGTTGTTATTGAACAATTTTATTTCCTATTTAAGCCTAATAACATGGTTTCATTAATTTATGATTGAATGATTTAGAGCTATACCATCTTCCTTACTACAGAACCTGATGACAACTGTAACACAAATACCTCTGTTTATCTGTGGAACAAAAAGTACCCGTGGATACAGTTTTCCTTGGAGAACAGATTAAATGTTACACATATAAATGGTTACAGAATTTACTTTTGAGACTCTTTATGTCTCTCCTGCCTTCCCACTCTTGCTTCTCCCTGAAGGTAAAACTAGGCAGTAGTTTACAGCACATGTATTATTATATCTCTCAATTTATAACACTTTACAGACCTCAGGAGCAGCAATAAAGGTGTATTTCCTCCACTCCTAGCTCCAAGCCAAGTGAAGCAACTGACTAAATTTTGTTTCACTGATCACAGAGCAAAGTTAGTATCTCTTGTACTGATCAGACTTCTTCACCTTCACAGATGTAATGTTCCTCTCATCTTTTAAAACTTTTAAATCTAGCTCTAGCATATGCCCTGACACCCCTTTAGAATTAAGCTCAAGAAAGAAAACTTTCCAGTAGCCTCATAATTTACTGTTTTATTTAAACCAGTGCCATGTAAATAATCTGAAAGAGAAATAAAGGGGTTTTTCAAACTGTTCTGAATTTGAGTGTGTCCTTTTATGGTTTCCTTTCAGTCCATGAAGCAGCTTTTGGACAACATGCCATGTCTTACAAGGCTGCTGTATTAATGCTGTCATTTAATCACTATGGCAAATTGTGCTGAAGCACTAGAAAAAACACAAAACATTGGGAAACAGACTTTCTAGTCTATGCAACAGTCTAGTCATGTACCTTTATTATGGAAAAAAGCTCGATGAAGATAAATAATAAAATGTTTGTTTTGAATATTGTTTCTCCCTTTTTTAAACTATGAAGCACATAGAAAGCTAGAGCAATGACTCAGTCTTCCAAATAAAGCTGTCAGAAATGGGTGCCAGCTCTTAAAACAGTACTGTGTATGGGTAAGCACAAGCAAGATGACATGAATTACATTTTGTAATATGCTTGAAAACAACAATACTGAATCTATCTTGAGGTACCCAAGTATCAATGCATTTACACTTGCATACAGGTTTACAAGCACATGTTCTCTGTACTTGTAAATCTAAATTAGTGAGGTTTAGATTTTTGCCTTCAAGCACTCTGAAACTGTTTTTTTTTAAAGTAGAAAAAATTATTCAGAATGTACAAATTACGTAGCACTATCTCTTCACCATATATTCATTTTTTTCCTGTTCAGTAGATGTTGCATAAACCTGTTTTCCCATTTTTCTGGATGACAAATATTAAGAACAGGAGTAATTTGCTTTGCCTTCAGCATTTGTCACAAGGCTATTATTTGTACGCTACTTAGAAATACTATTTATCATACTGATTTCAATACTGTAGAAATACTGCAATATTTAGTATTCTAAATTAAGGATGTTGAAAGTAAAATTACAATGAATGATACACAGGTATTTTATTTGCAGACACTACTGCAAAGAGCTTCACCTGATGTGAAGGTCTTCAGTCCTTTTACAAAACTCCCTGAGGACAGTGCAGACCTTAGAAGTGTACACGTGCTACACACTGTTCTCTCTTCACTTCGGTGGCAAGAATGCACTACCCCATCCTCTCTTGGCCGAGAAGCTGTGAATTTTGTTTCTGAACCAAATACTAAACTGACATTTAGTTAATTTTAAGTAATGAACTCCCAGATTTATAGCCTTCTCGCAGTCCAGGCTGAAATAATAACCAAATAATGTCCATGTACCAACTCAGTTAAAGTTCCAGTAACATCCTTCTGAAAATCTTAGACAGTTTCATAGCATGAAGGATTATCTTTGGACTTCCAAAACTTGCATGGCTAAGAGATCACAGGCACGTGATGTCTCTTCTAACACCATGCCCCTACGCCACATTCTATTTTGTCACTCTGCTTTTAGTAGCAACAACAAACAAAGACCACGATCCTCAGCAAAGTGTTGCAGCTAACAGAATAGTCACCATAACAAGCACTCTACAAGAACATTTTTCTGCAATATTACCACTTGCAGCTGTGCATTTTCAGACGATTCATTTGATTACCACGGAGCCAGTTAATGCTTTTTTTTTTACTTTTCCCAGTAATCTCTCACATGCCTCAGTCAATTAAACCAGAAAGAACATGAAGCAAGCAGATTATAACCCTGGATAGCACAGGGCCGTGCCTTCCTATCTTTTACAACCGTATCTTAAAGATGACTGAGCACCACGTTCAACATAGAAGCAAAGATATCAATCATACAGGTCCAGGGGGAGAAAGCAATATTTGCCTGGAAGATCACGGAAAATAAAAGCAACATGCTATTATAAAGAAGACAACCGGGGAAACTCTTTGCCAT
Organism: Pterocles orientalis; assembly: GCA_011057875.1. Taxonomy (NCBI): domain Eukaryota; kingdom Metazoa; phylum Chordata; class Aves; order Pterocliformes; family Pteroclidae; genus Pterocles; species Pterocles orientalis. Next base: position 3,028,010 of record WKFP01015389.1, read on the forward strand.
CTCAAACCTCTTCCAGCGTCCGTGATCTCTCTAGGACGCTGCTATGACTTTCCATACTCAATCTGCTTCTGATCTGCCACTGGGACCCACACATAGCAGCTTCTCTTTAAATGTATCCTAAATTTTGCATCAAAAATGAGACTCCACACCCAGCTGATGGGTCTCACGGAATACTTGCATATAATTTGTAGTGGAACTGTATTATAAACAATGGAGCCTTTTACCTCAGTTTGTCCAGACTTTAAGGTACAAGGATGCTACTCCTGACAGGACACAGGTGAAAAAGCAAAATAAAGCTTCAGACACTCTCCTACCACCCCACTTGGCAAAATGGCTTGTTGCAGCCCAGAGTGGTACAGGACCTCCATCCGGCTTTCCTCACACTCCCCCACCCTCCATGTCATGCAGCCCCTTCCCCAAAGGCGTTTGCTATAGCCCCAGCTCTGTGACCCATCGAAGGGTGACCCTGGTTAGCCACCTGCAGCTCTGAACAGAAAGATTTGGCGGAGCATGTGCTGATCACAGGGGCACAGCATGGACCAGCCTGTAGCTGTTGCCACCAGTGGAATCCTACGTAGGCTACAGCTGTGGAGTGTGTACCTGCAACCCCAAGCTGGAGGGCATGAGCCAGGGGGACTGAAGATGAGAGGAAGGCAGGGCAAGCACTTGCAGCTGACCGGGCAGAGGGCCTTATCTCATTCCTTGTACTGGCATCCATGCCAACTGTGCTAGGCTATTAACGCAGGGGGAATGTGGGGTGAGTCACCAAATTAGAACAAGGGGAACTTAGCGACTCTAAAGGGCAATACATTTACAGTTGATAATAGAAAATCTCTTTTATTTTTGTACTCAGCAAGCACAATTAACCACAAGGCTCGGTATGTGTTTTCCAGGAAGGAGAGTAAAGTTGAGTTTATCAGCACTATGTGGCTATCCCTCTCCTGGCACTCTGGGGTTGCTGAAGGTTTTGAACGCATCTTCAAGGCTTCCACACATTTAATCCAATTCTGTCTACACCAGCTCACTTCTTTCCTTGTGATAGTGGCTTCTAACGACACTAACCTCATCCAAAGGCAGAGATCTTTGACCTCAGGAGTATTGTCCTCCTCTCCTCCTACTTACATAGTGCAGCACTAAACAATGCCTTTAAAGAGGTTTAGGTATTTTCCCAGCAAATGTGTTTGAACAGCAAAAGAATAAAACGTACAAGCAGTATTCAGTGTGAGGCTTATGCATTTACAGGGTGCTTGAGACAAACAGGGGTGAGGATGAGCAGGGTGAGGATGGTAGAGAGGTGACGGAGCACTAGCACAGGGAAATGGGAAGCCTTTTCAGTATCAGCAGCAGCCCACCAGCTGGTCAGCTGAATTTGTGAGGAGTGTGTCATCAGTAAGAGTATCATGCTTGAATTCAGGTATTTGTGAGAACTGTGAGCAGAAAAGCTTGGGTTTTGGCTTCAGAAAACACTAGGGAGAAATGGTGCTTCCAAGAAGCAGTAACTTAAGAAAGGGGAAGCACTACTACAGCAAAGTTCCAGAAACATGTCAAACTGGAAAACTCTTGAGGTCAAAAAGACCTCTCTTCAGGGGAAAGAGAGCAAAATGGGGAACGTGACAGCAGCAGCAAGGAGGAGGCAAGCTGGCAGAAAAATCATCCAGGAAGGAGTCCTGAAGAGACCATAACCTGGCTGACAAGCCTCTGGTCTTCTAAACCCTAAACTTCTTGTCCTCCTCAGCACCTCAGTGCTTGTGGCCAGCTAGTGGCTCTAACCCGCTCTGTAGCTCCTACCGGTGTGCAACGGGAAAGCAAGGACATCAGCCTCGGCAGGGGAGCTCTTCCCACAGGGCTCTTGCTTTAGCGGTTGGTGTTTTATCCCACCTCCTCAACAGGTACAATTCCAGCAGTGAGACCTTCTCCACCAAGCTACACCGGGGAAGGGGTTAGGGAGCAGCACTCCTCCGGGCCCCATCCCACCTTCCTCACAATGCCCACACACCAGCCTGCTCCTGCTGCTCCGCGTTTGCTCCCTGCACGCTCATTCCCGGCCGCTGCAGATCAAACGCCATCACACTACCTTCAACAGTGTCCCCACCCTCGTCAGGGTCTCCTCAAGCAAAAGCTTGCCAGTGCTTAACACAGCCAGTGTCTCTGAAATTGCAGGTATCACTCAGCATCTGCTTGATAGTGTCAGCATGGTGAGAACATGCTTTGGAAACACATCTGAAATACTCATTATCTACCCCAGGCTAGCTAAGCCATATAGCTTGTATGGGATGATAAATCAGCTGGGAAGATTCTGACACATGAGGAGATGTGTTTCAAAATTGAAAGATCTCCTGGTTATAAAACAGGAATGCATATAAAGAACCGAGCTTTTGAAAAAAAAAATAAGAAAAAGCAAATTTACTACAAGAAAATTGCTATAACATTATATAACTTCTTTTTTTTGCAAGATCTGAAGAGTCAATTTAGCCATCGTAACGAGAGAGCAGCTTCAACTCTGCTTTAAGGTAGAAACTTCAAGCCTACACTCGTGGGTATTTCACAGAATCACAGAATCACAGGATGTTAGGGATTGGAAGGGACCTCGAAAGACCATCTAGTCCAATCCCCCTGCTGGAGCAGGAACACCTAGATCAGATCGCACAGGAACGCATCCAGGCGGGCTTTGAATGTCTCCACCTTTCTATGCATGCACACCATCATATGAATGTGCACGTATCTATCAGAAGACACTCGCATTCTTCCCCAGTTCTTTCCTATTTCCAAAACTGCACAAGAAAAGCTGTAAACCCCCCTGACCGCAGATGTATTTGCCACTGTTGTCTTCTCACATTTTGTAACTTGTTAGCAAGGGAACAGAGAAGAACAATTAAGATGCAGCCAAAATGCTGAATCCCTCTCACTTCCATAATACCATCTTTGAAAGATCCTGAGCAGCACACACACATCTGATTACCTTCGTTTTCCACGTACTTATTTTTAATTCTGCTGCACATTCTCCTACAGAGTCAACCGTGTTTCTTCAGCTCCCATTCTCGCTTCAATCTCAAGTAAGGTGTGAAGCAGTAAGGCACGGCCAGCACCCTCCCGAGACCACCACGACCACCTCCGTTACCCGCGGATACACCCGGCCCCAGGGCGGCACAGCCTCCGGGCCCCGCGAGCCGGCACCGGGCGGACTCGGGCTCAGGGCCGAGCAGACGCGGCTGACACACCGCCGGGCGCGCAGCTCGGCCCGTTTCACCCGTGCATCCAGCGCCGGCCGCGGTACGACCCTCAGGCGCTCTCCCCCGCCCCGACGGGACGGCTCCGCGCTTCCCCGCCGCCGGGAGGAGAAGGCGCGGGCGGGGCGCGGACGCCGC
>WKFP01015389.1:3031394-3046527 GCA_011057875.1 Pterocles orientalis
ACCACCATGGTGCAGCCCTGGCGGTCGCGGAGGTCGACGGAGGAGAGGAGGCTCTGCACGAAGTTGGGCAGGTAGTTGCGCTGGCTCTCGAAGAGCCCCGTGGGCCGCCGCAGCCCCCCGCCGCCCGTCGGCCGCTGGTCCTCGTATGGCGCCGTCTGCACCGTCAGCACCGGGATGGGGGTCCGCTCCATGGCGGCGTCCCGCTGCCGCCCGGTCCGCTGGGGAGCCGCAGCCCCTCTCGCAGGCTGCCTGGCCGGCGGCGCCGAGCGGACAGGCGTTCCCCTCCCTCACGGCCGGCCCCCGCGGGGCCCGGAGGCGGGCTCGCTCCTTCCCCCGCCCGCCCACCCGCAAGGACGCCCGGGGCTTGCCAGGCCGCGGCCGTCAGCGTGCGGCGGGCCCCGGCCAAAAATAACCCTGGAAAGCGAAGCCGAGAACCGCGGTCTCCTGCCAGGGCTGTAACCGGAGGCAGGGGGAGAGGGCGAGGCAGCGCGGCACACTTGCTCGGGGGGATCACGCCCTGTCAGCGCTGGAGCCGTCCCCGCCGACCCCCGCCTGCCTCCCGGCCGGCAGAAGGGCCGCCGCCGTGCCTCGGGGGCGCGTACCGCCGGGTGTCGATCTCTGCCCTGCCGCGGCACCTCCCCGCTGGAGGCAGGGACAGCACCCGCGGGGGCTGTGGGACAGTCCCCAGGCTGGGGTGGGAGCGGCGGGTGGCACTGTCCCGTTTTGCGGGCGAGGAAACAGAAGAGCAGGCGATGAAAGAATGAACACGTTCTTTGACTACTAAACCTTAAGCGGGGGGAATCGATTTGTTTTTTTTACTATAGTGCTCAAAAGCAAGTGTTTTTTTGTGGAGGAAGCAAGTTTACAGAGGGGTTTAGGTTTTGGGTTTTTTTCACAGTGGGAGCTGAGTACTACAGGGAGGGTCTGGCCTGATGGTAGGATGAATGATCATGGTGATTTCTGTCGAGGGTTACTCCCCACGAGGCCAAGCAACCCTCTGAAGGTGTCTTTCCCTTTGAAATACTGTAAGGTATTTCCTATGGATGTGGTGAGGCTGAGTTCATTGACATACGTGTTCAGTCTTAAGTTCATTCTGCAGAGGTGGTGGCACTGGCAATTGCAACGATGCCTCTCATTTCCCAGTATAAAGGCTGTGTTTACAGGTGCCTGTGACTGTCAAACATCAGCTGAAATGTTCCAACCAAATGCTTGTTTCACACTGGGCCCACACAACAAGGTTTTGCCGGGGCAACTGCCTTGGCTGGAGAGTTGGAAAATACAGTCATGTAACCTAGATGTCATTCTCGTGCTTAAGAAATCCCTGGTGTGTAGACCTGCATCTAAGCAGACAAAAAATGATTCTGTAAGATATTTTTCAGGTCTGTATGACGGAGTCTGCTCATAAACTGCTCAGAAGCACAGCGGAGTGTCACGGCTCAACAAGACAACGCATTATCTGCGTGACAGGAGGTTGCCAGGCAAACACGGGGTAAGATGCTTTTGTCTGTTACATAGGCGGAGAGCTCATTAAGAGCCAGTGAGAGTCACCTGATGAATGGTAACCGGAGGAACTCACTGGTGGTTTTGAGCCCGATCTCTGCGGACTCTTCAGTGGTTCATAGCAGACGGAGTGTGGCAGTTGAAGGTAGGGTAATCTGCTGCTCATCCATCCCTTTGGCAGTGACTGTTGCCTTCACAGTAGAACATAATACATGCTATAGGAGGCAAGGCCCAGCAGTTTAGTTTAATCCACTGAAACAGATACAGGAGTTCTAGCTCTGTTGAAGGGACACCTATATACTGGGCCATATACTCTGGCAGAGAGCCAGAACAGACACAGGGAAGCAGAAATCTTCTTTCTCTTTTGTTAGACCCCCTAGTCAGTAGTCACATTTGTGACTTTCTGTTCTGACTCACAATGTGTTTTAAATAGCAAAAGAAAAAATTCTGCAGTATGGAAATGCCAGTTCTCACATCCCTGAGGTAAACAAGACACAGCTGTAGATGAGGTTGTTGCACCTTTTAAATAATCTGGGGCACTGCCAGTAATGAAGCCACAACGTACGGTCTGCATTAGCGAAAGCTGAAATGGAGTCAGACAGCTGGTATCTACCTCAGCAAGTATCCAACAAGGAAACAGCAACAAAGGCCGAAAGCATTAGAAACAACAGATGATAACTTTCAAATGCCAAATAAAGGAAAATACATGACCAAAGTAAGAAGGAAAATAACAGTCTTTGAAATAGAGTATTGACTGTATTTTTTCATGTTGTTAGGGGAAATGTGTTCAGCATTTGGAAGAAAATGTATCAGTTTGAATCCATTTTTAAAACTCTGCAAATAGTGATATTCCCAGAATATACATTTAAGAACAACAGTCAATGACAATTTTCCAGAAGTGTTTGTCTTCACCCATATAATTGATATAAACAGTGCTGAATAATAAAGAAGTATGTTTTGCAATCCTTTTACACATCGCCTTGACAATGGTTCTACCAGGAGTGTAATGGTTTGTAAAGAGCACTGTAAATTTTTTAGATCAAATTCAGGCTCTGCGTGAGATAACGCCAAGCAAAAATTTATGTGACCCCTCTTTTACTGTGATTCCTGTAATACTTTGCAAAACTCAAGTTCCCAGAGTCATGCTGTTTGATGAAAAGATCAGGTTTTGTCTAAAAAAAAAACAAAACAGCCTTCACTGTAGCAGTGCAAAGCATGAAAATGTTGATAAAGAGAGCCTGAACATTCTGGTACAAAAGCTGAAGAAAAAGAACAATTTTTTACTTTAATAAATGCTTAAATTTTCAAATCTGGGTTAGCATTATGTTGATACATTTATACATGAGGATGTGCTTCAGATTATCTTTTATAGCAATGCAACTCCCACTAGCAGTTCTGCTCTCAGCAGATTTCACTGAAAAGTGGAGGTTTCTGTAAATGGTCAATATGGCTGTGCATGAAGTGATACGCCTTTGACACTGTCCCACATGCATGACATCCTTGTCTCTAAGTTGGAGAGAAATGGATTCAACAGAAGGACCACCTACTGGATAAGGAATTGGCTGGATGGTCACACTCAAAGAGTTGTGGTCAGTGGCTCAATGTCCAAGTGGATACCGGTGACACGTGGTGTTTCGTAGGGGTCGGTACTGGGACCAGTGTTGTTTAACATCTTTGTTGGAGACATGGACAGTGGAACTGAGTACGCCCTTAGCAAGTTTGCTGCCCGACACCAAGATGTGTATTGCAGTCAACATGCTGGAAGGAAGGGATGCCATCCAGAGAAACCTTGACAGGCTGGAGAGGTGGGCCAATGCAAACCTCATGAAATTTAACAAGGCCAAGTGCAAGGTCCTGCACGTGGGTCGAGGCAATCCCAAGCACAAATACAGGCTGGGTGGAGAATGGATAGACGGCAGCTCTGAGGAGAAGGACTTGGCAGTATTGGTGGACGAGAAACTGAACATGAGCCGGCAGTGTGCGCTTGCAGCCCAGAAAGCCAACCGTGTGCTGGGCTGCATCAAGAGAAGCATTAGCAGCAGGTCAAAGGAGGTGATTCTCCCCCTCTACTCTGCTCTCATGAGACCCCCCTGGAGTACTGTGTTCAGATGTGGGGTCCTCAGCACAGGAAGGACATGGACCCGTTGGAGCAAGTTCAGAGGAGGGCCATGAAGGTGATCAGAGGGGTGGAGCACCTCCCCTATGAGGACAGGCTGAGAGAGTTGGGGTTGTTCAGCCTGGAGAAGAGAAGGCTCTGAGGAGATTTAATAGCAGCCTTCCAGTACCTGAAGGGGGCTACGGGAGAGATGGGGAGGCACTCTTTATCAGGGAGTGTAGTGAGAGGACAAGGCGTAACAGGTATAAGCTGAAAGAGGGCAGTTTTAGGTTAGACATTAGGAAGAAATTCTTTACTGTGAGGGTGGTGAGACACTGAAACAGGTTTCCCAGGGAAGCTGTGGATGCCCCATCCCTGGAGGTGTTCAAGGCCAGGCTGGATGAGGCTTTGAGCAACATGGGCTAGTGGAGGGTGTCCCTGCCCATGGCAGGGGGGTTGGAACTCAATGATCTTTAAGCCCCCTTCCAACCCAAACCATTCTGTGATTGTGTGATTCTATGATTACTGCTGTGTGTCTCTAACCAAAAAATAATCATCAATATGGGGTGATATTAAAAGCCTGGAATGCCTTCTTGGAAAACAACAGCTAAATATATTCTTAGTATTACTATTACTATGGTGTGTTGTGAGTTCGTTTTTGAAAGGTTGCTAAAATAAAAAACAACTTAATGGAGTGATAGGATATGTGTTACATTTGTTTCATTTCCAAGTAAAACAATTAGCTTTCTCACCGGCAATTTTGTAAGCTGGGTTTGACAGATGCTATCCAGTTCAGGAACATTTTCAACCCTTACTTTGATTCTTAAGGCTTTTTAATTCCTGAGCTTTAAGATGTTTACCATAACTCATTTGTCTTGTGCAATTGACTGTGTCAATGTTAACTACTTTACGAGCTGTATTTTTTGTGTTTTCTCAGCATTTTTTACTGGCAGGGTACTGGTGCCTTTCTTTGTCCCTTTAGGTCCAACTTTTCCCTGTACTGAGCTGGGCGTTGAGATGAAGCCCCAGAGGAAGTCAGAACAAAGTCAGAACAAAGGAGGAGTTTGCTCTGGTAGATGAAGACTGGGTTAAGGAGCAGTTAAGTAATCTGGACACCCATAAATCCATGGGTCCTGATGGGATGCACCCGCGGGTGCTGAGGGAGATGGCGGAAGTCATTGCTAGACCACTGTCCATCATCTTTGGCAAGTCGTGGGAAACAGGGGAGGTGCCTGAGGACTGGAGGAAAGCAAATGTCACACCAGTCTTCAAAAGGGCAAAAAGGAGGACCCAGGTTACTGTAGACCAGTCAGCCTCACCTCCATCCCTGGAAAGGTGATGGAACAACTTATTCTCGATGCTGTCTCTAGGCATATCAGGGATAAGAAGGTCATTAGAGGCAGTCAACATGGCTTCACCAAGGGGAAGTCGTGCTTGACCAACCTGATAGCCTTTTATGAGGACATTACCAGGTGGATAGATGATGGCAAAGCAGTAGATGTGGTCTATTTCGATTTCAGAAAAGCATTTGACACAGTCTCCCACAGTATCCTCGTGGCTAAACTGAGGAAGTGCGATCTGGATGATCGGGTAGTGAGATGGATTGTGAACTGGCTGGAGAAAAGAAGCCAGAGAGTTGTGGTGAATGGGATGGAGTCTAGCTGGAGGCCTGTATCTAGTGGAGTCCCCCAGGGTTCGGTATTGGGACCAGTGCTGTTCAATATATTCATCAACGACTTGGATGAGGGAATAGAGTGCACCCTCAGCAAGTTTGCTGATGATACGAAACTGGGCGGAGTTGCTGACACGCCAGAAGGCTGTGCTTCCATCCAGCGAGACCTAGACAGGCTGGAGATTTGGGTGGGGAAAAATTTAATGCAATTTAACAAGAGCAAGTGTAGAGTCTTGCATCTGGGCAAGAACAACACCAGGTTCCAGTATAAGTTGGGTACTGACCTGTTGCAGAGTAGTGTAGGGGAGAGGGACCTGGGGGTCCTGGTGGACAGCAGGATGACCATGAGCCAGCACTGTGCCCTCTTGGCCAAGAAGGCCAATGGCATCCTGGGGTGTATCAGAAGGGGGGTGGTCAGTAGGTCAAGAGAGGTTCTCCTCCGCCTCTACTCTGCCCTGGTGAGACCACATCTGGAATATTGTGTCCAGTTCTGGGCCCCTCAGTTCAAGAGGGACAGGGAACTGCTGGAGAGAGTCCAGCGCAGAGCCACGAAGATGATTAAGGGAATGGAGCATCTCCCTTATGAGGAAAGGCTGAGGGAGCTGGGTCTCTTTAGCGTGAAAAAGAGGAGACTGAGGGGTGACCTTATTAATGTTTATAAACAGTGTCAGGAGGATGGAGCCAGGCTCTTCTCTGTGACATCCAGTGATAGGACAAGGGGCATTGGGTGCAAGCTGGAACATAGGAGGTTCCACTTGAATATGAGAAAAAACTTCTTCACAGCGAGGGTGACAGAGCACTGGAACAGGCTGCCCAGAGAGGTTGTGGAGTCTCCTTCTCTGGAGACAGTCAAAGCCCGCCTGGATGCGTTCCTGTGTGATCTGATCTAGGTGTTCCTGCTCCGGCAGGGGGATTGGACTAGATGATCTTTCGAGGTCCCTTCCAATCCCTAACATTCTGTGATTCTGTGATGTTTTCTGTGTTGACTCAAAGGAAAGACATGTATCCCACAGCCTTCTGTAGCCACACAATTACTTCTAATTCAGTTGACCTGGTGACCAGAAGTGTCCCCTCTGCAAGTTGGCAGAAACTAGTAATGGATCTTTGTAAGTTTTATCTATTCTTAGATTACTGAAGCCTACCCCAGCTCTGATTTGATGCTGATATACAATGAATTGCTATGGACCTGAAGCTTCCTTTCTGTTAAGTAAAATCGTTTATATCAGCTTGCAAATGTCGCAGCAGAACTGTACTGGCACTTTTAACTAAGGAAGTTTTGCTCCTTCGATCGCACTATTAAGATCATAATTCGGTGCTAGTGTAATACCAAAGTTTCAGACAGAAACATATTTTTCCAATATTTTTACCACGTCTTTGTGATAGAAATGTGGATACTCAAAATTATTTCAGCCGTTCCCCATGGTGCCATATTTTGCAGTTCAAATTCTTATTCTGCCACTGAATGGGATTTTCCAACTACTCTTACAGTGCCACTATCATTTGAAGAATGGCATACAGTAGTGTTCTTATAAGATGAAGATTGTTAACCTGAGCTATTGAAAAAAGCATTTTGCAAAAAAATACTAAAAATCAGATGTTGACTTATCAAGACCACTCAAAGAAAATGGCTAATTTCAATTAATATATTGTTTTGCTAAAAAAAGCAAAACCCAGTGCTTCCAATTGGGGCATTTCCTACTCGTTAATGCTTTGTTTCCTTTGACTTGCAATGTTTCAAAATGTAAATTACTTAGGAGTTAAAAAATGAAAAGAGAAAATAAGATTCAATTTAAAAAAAATATTTTCACTGACTTGATCTGTCTTTTCTTTCCGTTCACAAATTAAAGCTTTTCTATCTAAGCCTTGCTATAAACTGTTTAGAAAATGCAGACAAAATGAATTTTATGCTCTTACAGGAAAATTAGTTCCCTTGTAGCAGAGTTTTATTGAGAAGCAGTATTTATGATCTGGTGGACATCACAGCTCAGCGAGGCTGTTTTCTGGAAATTATACTTAATCACCAGAAAAGGCTATATTTCACTGCAGCTGTAGGTCTCTGATTACTGTGAAACAGGGCATTTGTCCTAAGGAACATTTCCACACAAACTTATATGCAAATTGATTTACAAAGCCCAAACAGGAAAAATTCCTTGAAAACATTGTTCTCATAATTGACAACTCATTTACTGCTATGTCAGCAACTCGTGATGTTGTGTAAATCAGGTCTGACTTACAAAATTGCCTGTTACTATCCATCAAATCAGGAGAAACAGGGAAGGAAGGAAAGGACTGAGGAAGGGAGGAAGGAAGATCACCAGTCATTAACCTAACAGAGAAAGCAACTTTTATTGTTAAAAGAGCATCCCGCAAAATGCCCAAAGACTCAGCTGCAGAAAGTTTATTCAAATAGTTTTGTGTATAGCAGAGAAAATAAAGATTAATATCCGTTTTAAAACTCTGACAAGATGCCTGCTCAAATCAGTACTTTGGATATCTTAGTGTGACTAGCAATTCTTCATTTTCCGGTGTTCTGACAGACCAGTCCCGTCATGCTTGTTTTCAGTAAGTAATTCCATAGAAATACTCAGGCAAACACACTGAATGCGAGACCATGAGGTGTTACGCAGAGGTATGAACAACAGATCCCCCACATGATGGACCTTGCCAGTGTGGGTAAGAAGCAGACTCTGAACATGGGCTAACGCAACTGTCCCTGTCCCCGTTCTAGTCCTGCCCCAGGTAGTTGCGCAGCTCCACTGCTGGTCTGGCTTCCGCTGCTGGGACTGGAACGAGCAAGGGAATCGGCTGACACTTTAATCCTCCTGTCGCCTTAACAGCAGCTTGGAATGTTACTCACCAGCACGGGAGAGGAAACAAAATGTAATTCCTGGGAGTCACAGTAAGCCCTCTCCTGTCCTGCACAGGAGTGCACAATGCTTCTCCTCTAAGTCACCTCTCTAGAGGGAGCACCAAGCAGTCCACTTACACAGCTTTCTTAGATCCATTGCCTGTTACCCACTCCTTCTAGATTAAGGGAAATAAAAACAGATGTGTTAAAGTCTTACTCCACATGCTAGGTTTGCTGAATGGCTGTGTAGATGAAAACAAGCACTGCTGTCCAGCGACTTCTGCTGGATGTGTGAAATCCGGGACAGAGGGGATATGCTTCCGCACGTATTACAGCTTCACCTTAGGCAGCCTGTCTGGATTGGCACAGGGGAGAACAAGGGGCAGAATAAATGCCCCATTGATAAAAGGCTGTAAGTAATATATGATTCAAGTTTTTCCCGATATCGTTTAGTAACTCTTGTTCAACAGCTGCTAGATTTAATCATTCAAATAAGCTGTAAAATTTGTACAATTCTTTGGGCATACACTAGCCGTTACTAGGAGTTAGGACATCTGCAGAGGGCACCTTCGGGGAGGAAGCTCTTTATTTTTCACTTGAGTTCATGTTGTGATTTATATACAGATGTGAGATTACTTTTTTCTGTGTAGAAATTAAAAATAAATTGGTACCAGAAAGTTCAAGATAGAATGGTGAACTGTCAGCACACGCAATGTTTGTTGCTGTCATTTAATTAAGTACAGATTGGGAAGTAAAATGATTCAAGGGCTGAAAGAGCTATGATGGGGTTGGGGAAGCGAAAGTCTAGGGACAGGAAAGAGCTACACAGTCTAGTGGTCTCCTCTCTCGTGGCAGGGGAAGACGATACTCTGCAGTACAATTCCCCTCTGCTACTGCATAAATATACTTCAATGCAGCTAATGCCCAGATTAATGAATGTAGCAAAGATGCAATCCCAAAAAAACCCAAGGATGTCTGACATGGATCCCATGTGAGTTCTTCACAAAATCTGGAAATATATTTAAGCTATCTAAAATACCAACATTCTCAAATATTGACATTTTGTAATTAACTAATTAAATTCCTACTCAGGAAGTGACAGATTCACCGAGTCCAAGCTCTATGCATAAGCGCTGAATACGGAAGGATGCTTCACACCCTTAGTTTTGCCCACTGTCAAGAGATTCATACTCTTTTTATAGCTGCAAATAAGCAATTCAATTAATCTTACTATGTTTTAAAATAAGTGTGCAGTCACCACAGTCTTGCTTGACTATGTGATGGAGATAGATATATTCTGTTTAAGAAGCTGTTTGTACTGCCAAGTAAGCACCGTGTCGTCAAGGCCTGATTTAGCAAGAGCTTACTCTGTGCACAGTGTGGAAGCCTTACCCTTCCATTTATGACTATTTACTGATTATGTAATGAGTTAAGAGTGGAAACCTCATCCATATGATTGGCATTCTAGCACATGATGTGCAAAGACCTACATGACCTACAAATGGGTCCTACTACAGCAGACCTGCAGATTTCGGGTCTGATTTTCAGAGGTGTGAGAAGTAGGCGCTACCACTGCATCCAATGAGAGTGACACAAGATTGGACCTTCCAGGCTGTAAGGCTCAGATGACATCATGTTCTGTAACTATGACAAAATACACATTCTAGATACTGCCAGCTGAATGGCCTCTTCCACACAATCTCCCACTTGTGCACTGCAGAATCCTGGCAGACAAATCACTTCATGGTCTAAAGTCCACTCCTTACAAGCTAGCATGTTCCCTGTGTATGTTTATTTATCCTTTTTAGTGGTGAAATGAAGATTTCAGCTGAGGCACAATGGTATGATCTGGGAGCTGGACAGTGATAATACAGAAGTGAAACATACATTCTGAAATAGATCCTGGCTATCTACCTACCAGCCCCAGGGATGCTAGGTAGCAATGGTAAAAGAGAAAATTGTGTTTTTCTTGGTGTACTGACAGATTGGTACAGAGACCAATGAAGCAGAGACTGAATTTATAGTACAGATCTACTGTCCATCCATTTCAAAACTGGATTTTTAACATTAACTCAAAGCATACACAAAGTTTAAAAATGCAGAGCAGGAAGTGTTTCCCCAACACCCCTTCTGATAATAAACACATCTGAAGGAAGATACACACTCAACATAATGATTGTTGGGTACTGAGATTTGTTGTCTCACATATACTGGCTTCTACAACAGTATATCAAAGCAGGAAAAGCAGTTCACCGTCACCCCTGCTCTGAGTCACAGCATCTCTGACAAGACTAAAACTACTCAGGAATACAACGATGGAAGAAGAAAGCAGCGTGCAGAAGCAGTTCATTGGAATGTGGAAAAAAAATGAAAGTATTTTAGTACTGGTTTTCTTTCTGAGTTTTTGGGGAAATCACAATATATTTAAGCCCTTCAGCTCACCAACCAAGTTCACTGGCCTTTCAGAAAGCATGTTAAGACCTAGAGATGAAAACGGCCTGTTTTAAGAAAGGGTCCCAGAGAGAATTCCAGTGAGTCCTTAATAAGTGCCAATAGTATTATTTTGATCGTTTTGTATAGTTGCTTACAGTTTTCCTTTGTTTTTGCACCCACTGAAAAAGTCATTGTTGATTTCACTCTTCTCTGGCTGCTGTTTATGGCCCTGGCATTTGGGGGGATACTACTGGACAAAGCACTTGGGATTTTTCTCTTTTTAAGAGTTCCCCTCTCTCTCCTGTCAAGGAGCAAGTGATTTTTCAGCATAGATACTCTAAATTCTAGCTGACAAATTGATTTTGACAGGAAACTTATCTTCTGAGTATAGCTGATGAAAATAAGAAAAAAATCTTCACAGCAGTATACTGCCTGCTGAACAACCTCTCCATATTCGAGTGGCTCTAGTTGTTCTTTGGCCACCAGTGAGGCTAGATAGGCATAAAGGCAGTACTTTAAAATTATAAAAATGGTCCAGAGGAACCGTCGACTTTAAGATCCAGGAAAAATATCAGACAAAATGAGTCAGAGGTGTAATTTCAAGATGACCTGCTGCCGAGAATCGCAGGTGCCACCAGCAATACGGAAAGCGGTCGAGCAGCGCCTCCTTCCGTGGGCATGTCTGCTCGATCTTAAAGTCTGCTCTTTTGAGGGTCTGTCCACAGGAAAAGTCTTATTTTTCCCTTCCATAACCTGCCATATCCTCTGGCTTGTCTCTGAGGAGTTCACTCTCAGTTCTCACAACCTGCTAGCCAGGAAGGGTGCTTAACCAGGGATATCCGTTTGGATGTATGTCTTTGGGCACTTGTAGTCAGACAAGCTAGCCTTTCAGTTTTGGTTTTTCTGCTTCTGGTCTTGCCTGACTTTTCGTCTGGCCTCAGATAAATTCAGGGTAACATCAGATTTTCTTATTTAGACCCTGTGAAAGTGTAAGTGGAACAGAGGTTTCAACCACTCTGGAAAAAGAGTGTAGATATACTTCGCAGTTGCAACAGAAATAAATAAAATAAAGTATCAACTGCATCTGTTGAGTAAGGCATTTCCTTAAGATTGCCAGAGACACTGAGTTAATGTATTTTTATTTACACCTGCAGTCCATGTCTGGGTTGAGGTCTTGGGAGCCTGCTGCTGCAGAAATTAATCTGTTGTGGATCTGGCTTGAACAAGTTTGTCTTATTTAGACCCTATTGGTTTTACAGAAGTTAACATGCTGCTTTATTTCTTTGCTCTAGAATTACAAGTTCTTTTTTCTCAGGAGGCTCCCCTTGCACAGAAATGGAGGGTTGTTTATACCTACCACTTCTGCTGAGGGTGCTGGTTTGACTTGCTCTTGCTGGCCTTTTTCTGTCAGATTTTACTTTGAATCAGATTCTGTCAACGATGCCACTTCCCTTCCAGCCACCCCCACGGCCACATGATTAGCAGCAAACACCCTACCAAAGCGGCAGTTTCCTGGGGTTTCTGGACCTTTAGCTTTTCTCCTGTATTGAAGCTATCCCTGCCTTAACACAAAATAATTCTTCTGGGGCAATCTTGTTCCAAAGTTTACAAGCTTGTCCTTCAGCCAGTCCTAAGATCACATTCAAGTGGAAAGGGCTGGAAGAATACTTGAAAACATCACACTTGAAAACATATGGCAATTTAACTTTCTCCTTTAAAATTCATGTTGCTATAACACAGATAGTTAAAAAGAGGATCACATAAACTTGGAAGTAGGTCTTTGTGGACCTCACATCACTTTTTCTTAGTGTTATCTCTTAATCAAGGGTATATCATGGCATAGCCTTATTTCTCATCCATCCCACCCTTTCCCAGTGGTGCTGTATGCATCCTTTCCTGCAGACAAAACCTTGGGCAAAATGCACCCCAAGTTTAACAGTCATGGGTTTCCTGTTTTTCTGCTGCATTATTGGGCAGTCCTGTCCAGAGCATGTGCCACCTAACAGCCATTAGCATAACTGCCTTTAAACGATGCAAAGGAGGGGAGCCTTATTTGACTGTTCTTCAAAGAGTATAAATTGATGCAGCTGTATCGATAACTACAGAGCTAAACCGAGCAATAGGAGCTGTAACTCAGCACATGATGGATGGTATTTTACAGATGTGAATGATACCTGAAGATTTTGTGCATCACTGCCTGTCCTCTAGCACCAAGAATACCTGCAGGGGAAAAAAAAGAACTATAATTTTCTCTCCCTGTATTTGAAGATGATTGAAGTTATCCCTCTTCCTGTGGTGGTGGGGGTGGAAAGCTAAAGCTTATCTTCTCAGGCACCTTTGATGTCATCATTCAATCTTGCAACAATGTCAGCAAAAAGTCCTTCATTGAAAAAATGAAGTCAGAATTCTCTTAGTATTGGAAGAAAGAGGAAAGCATTTGTCAACAAAAAAAAAAAATCTCACTATGATTTTAGACTGAACCATCAGTAAAAGGAGACAGCTTTTTATTCTTTATAAATCCTCTCCCTTACTGCCTGGAAAAGAGCATAAAACGAAAATCAGATAAAGACTGTCCTAAGAAAAAACTAAAATGGCATTGTTCCAGAGCTAAGCACAGTTGCCATAACATAACATAAATGTTGCCACTAGATGACAGCAAATACGCATTTTCTGTGAGGTTTTCGTTCCTGTGAGCAGCTCAGTAACCAGAAGGCAAAAATAGGCAAAGAATCCTCTGTTAAGGGAGGAGCTGCAATAAATCCCCGTTTGGAAACAAATTCTGTTCCCCTTGGAGGCAACAGCAGAGTTCTTCATTGAGTATAATTCATTTACTGGGCTGTAAATTATTTGTTTCAGCGCAAGCAGCATGCTGCTTTATAGTCCTAACTTTGAAGAGTTACCACCTGAGATACTGGGCTTTCTGATGCTCTTCTTTGCAAACCAGAAGTCAGTCCAGAAACTGATTCAGTTTTGATCTTTACTCACCTTCCTGCAATTCCTCTAAGGCAGATGTTGATCCCATGGGGATGTTTTCAGGAACAAGCAGCAGAATTGTTACAAAGAAGCAAATAAAAATATTATGATTAAGAAGTTCTGTTTATTCAGGCTGTTATTTATGAGCAACCCGATCTAGTTGAAAGTGTCCCTGCTTACTGCAGGGGATTTTGGACTAGATGACCTTGAAAAGTCCAATCCAAACCACTCTATGATCCTATGATACTATGATTATGACTGAATCATTCTGGAAAGTACAGTTTTAATGTTGTATCAGCACAGCCTTTGTTCAGGTAACCCCCTAATACATTGATGGCAGCTGTATCAGCGTAAGGAAGGCATCAGAGTTTTTCAAAGAACAAGAAACTGAAAAGTGATGATACCAAAGTTCAGAGTCTAGAGGAAATGGGGCTTTATTTCACCTAGCTAGCCTTTCTTTGTATTAGGGAAGGAACTGCCACAAAAGGTATCCATAGAAGAAAGACTTTTTGAAGAAAAAAACTGTAGAAGAAGGGGTTCTGTAAGTTAGGCAAAGCTTTGGCAACAGGAAGAGTCAGCCATAAAGATACAACCTTCTGTACTTGTGTTCTGCAGAAAAAAGGTGTTCCTAGCAGAGGGAGGCCAGCACATAGAGCCATTTATAAACTAGGAAAGTAAAGTTAATTCTTAGGAAAGCAGAGCAAATTAACACTTGGATTTCTGCAGAACAGTTTCCTAATAAAACTGAAAGAAAAAAAATTGATATTTTTATAGTTTTTAAACTCAGTTTCCCCCCATCCCCAAAGTCTGCTCTTCATTCCTCAGCCCTGTAAGCTAATGAGTTGGACAGCAGCTAAAATAAGGAACTCAAATATCGACACTCAGATAGTTTTAAAAGGTACTGTATAACATATGTGACTTTTCTAGAAAAGATCATAGAGCAAAATACAGAAATGTGTAAGTGAAATGAAGTTTGAAACCTCAAAGATTTCAGTCTATAAACTCCAGAAATACTTCAGAATTAGCAATGAATGTGGGCAGTGAGCATAGCATTAGAAGGGAAGAGGTAATTGTCCCCCTGTACTCGGCATTGGTGAGGCCACACCCCGAGTACTGTGTCCAGTTTTGGGCCCCTCACTGCAAGAAAGACATTGAGGCCCTGGAACACGTTCAGAGGAGGGCCACGAAGCTGGTGAGGGGTCTGGAGCACAGGCCTTATGAGGAGCGGCTGAGGGAGCTGGGAATGTTCAGCCTGGAGAAGAGGAGGCTCAGGGGAGACCTTATTGCTCTCTACAACTTCCTGAAGGGAGGTTGTGGTGAGCTAGGGATCGGCCTTTTCTCTCGTGTAGACAGTGATAGAACTAGAGGCAATGGTTTCAAATTGCGCCAGGGGAGATTCAGGCTGGACATTAGGAAATATTACTTCTCGGGAAGGGTAGTCAGGCACTGGAATGCACTGCCCAGGGAGGTGGTGGAGTCGCCGACCATGGGGGTGTTCAAGAAACGTCTGGATGTTGTGTTGAGGGATATGATTTAGTTGGGAAGTCTTGGATATGGTTGGACTGGATGATCTTCTAGGTCTTTTCCAACCTTATAATTCTGTGATTCTGTG
>WKFP01015389.1:3046547-3073350 GCA_011057875.1 Pterocles orientalis
CCACCCCCCCCCCCAAAAAAAACCAAAAACACCAAACCAGAAACCAGCCATATCCAGTTTCTCAAGGGGCAAAATTTCTGATTTCTTCATCAAATTGAGCAGTTTTCCAAAGCACGTTTTGTGTTCTCTTCAGAGAAAGAGAGGCTCCAGAAGACAAGCTGGTTTTAAAACTGGCACCTGGTAACAATGCCACATTGTGCCGTTACAGTAAATTAAGCTATTGTAGTGTAGACCACACCTTTCAACCGGCACGGTTGAAAATATTATCTTTTCCAGCCATGTATACTGTTCATCAGCTAAAGTTAACGCTCTTATCAGTCAATGCAAACGTGATTTTCCCCAGCGCAGTGTTAAACCAGACTGATGTTCAGGACGACCTGACCTCACTGGTTTGACCTGGCACTGCAATGATTTAGGCAGCGCTGGCTGGAGCCCTTCTGCAGGGAATACAGGCATCTCCAGGAGAGGAACAGTAACTATTCACAACATTATCTTTTTTTCCGAAGTGATCGTGTCAGTGCATCCTGAGAAAATGTGGTGAGAGACAATGGGGATGAAGGACCAGCCTGGAGACCCGCTGGGGCAGGAGGCCAGCCTTTCCACCCATAGGCTGCCCTGCCCTGCCCTGCCCTGCCCTGCCGTCACTCAGGGGATTTAGCTGTACCACAACCAGGTCCCATCACCCCATTATAATGGTATGATGTTGTTATACATTGTTAGCAGCTAATTGCACTGTTGGTTTCTTAAAAAACTTTCTCCATAAGAAAAGATTCAATGCTGTGAATCTGAGTAACCTCTTGTGAATTAAAACAAATTTCTGCTCTGGGAAAGACACAGAGAAATACAGTCTTTCCCGTTGCATTTAGCTGAAAATGAAATTTAGCTGAAATGAAATGAAAATACCAATATCTTAGTAATTTTAAGAGTATAAAAATCATTATTAGCTGCTCATTCCTGTTAAAAAAAAGCTTCAAACAAGAACAGTACAGCCGTAGTAATAAAGAAACCAAGTAACAAACTAACTGTGCCTATAGATGGGACTGAAATCCTGTTAAGACAGCCACATGAAACTAGTAGATACTTCAGACTACTCAAGCAAGGACAGTAAGTTCACTGGGACTTTCCACTATGCTTGAAGATTGGAAGCATTCATCTCTATTTTAGAACAGTATTTGTGATTTAATGCATGTGGCAAGTCTTTTACTCATTTCTTCCATGTACCAGTATATGTTGGGTACTGAGCTGTTGGAGTGCAGTGTAGGGGAGAGGGACCTGGGGGTCTTGGTGGCCAGCAGGATGACCATGAGCCAGCACTGTGCCCTTGTGGCCAAGAAGGCCAATGGCATCCTGGGGTGTATCAGAAGGAGGGTGGTCAGTAGGTCCAGAGAGGTTCTCCTCCCCCTCTACTCAGCCCTGGTGAGACCGCATCTGGAATATTGTGTCCAGTTCTGGGCCCCTCAGTTCAAGAGGGACAGGGAACTGCTGGAAAGAGTCCAGCGCAGAGCCACAAAGATGGTGAAGGGAATGGAGCATCTCCCTTATGAGGAAAGGCTGAGGGAGCTGGGTCTCTTTAGCCTGGAAAAGAGGAGACTGAGGGGTGACCTAATCAATGTTTATAAATATGTGAAGGGTGAGTGTCAGGACGATGGAGCCAGGCTCTTCTCTGTGACATCCAGTGACAGGACAAGGGGCAATGAGTTCAAGCTGGAACATAGGAGGTTCCACTTGAATGTGAGAAAAAAACTTCTTCACGGTGAGGGTGACAGAGCAGTGGAACAGGCTGCCCAGAGAGGGTGTGGAATCTCCTTCTCTGGAGACATTCAAAGCCCGCCTGGATGCGTTCCTGTGTGATCTGATCTAGGTGTTCCTGCTCCGGCAGGGGGATTGGACTAGATGATCTTTCGAGGTCCCTTCCAATCCCTAACATTCTGTGATTCTGTGATTCTTAACAAACAAGACATTTCATAGTCTGCTTGATGCTTGATCTGTCACAGCTCAGTGCTTCTCCCAAAATTTCCATGGATGTCCGTGAACGCAGGACTCAGACCAAGCTGCACTGGAGCCCTGACACCTCTGTGAAGCTGCTGGCCCTAACCAGACTTGGCCTTACTCTTTTCTCCACTTGCCCACCACATGTCCATGGCTGGAGGAATGGAAGGACCAGATGCAGGGCATGGGGATGGGAGAGTAACCCTGTCATCCTGCAGTATGGTGCTGCCACTGCCATAAGCTTTGCTGTGAGTGTGCAGGGCATCGTGCCTACTCTGGCTGATCTTTTCTTGCCCTGCGCACAGCTTAGTGTTATTTGGGACAGCAGTTTCTTTAACCGTCTGTTGCTAATTTGTTTTATTTTTTTATCCTTGTATGTTACAACCATAGCTTTTCAGAGCTAGCAGTGAGAAGCTGCCGTTCCATGCAAAATGAGATAGTTATGGCTGTAACGTAATGATGCAGTGTCGAGAAACAGATGCCTGATAATGTTATCAGTGGCCTTGAGAAGAGGAGACAAGGATGTGGTGTAGAGGAGTACAGGCATGGAGTGATAAGAGATGGGGCACAGGCTGAGCACTGGAGAGCCCGTAACGATTCACCCATGGTCAGTTAAAACACTGCAGACCTGGACCGGGATAAAATTAGGCTTAAGTGTAAAACAAAGAACAAGTGCATGGTATCTAACATTTGTAAATGTACATAGCAAATTGGGAGGCAACGTGGAGCTGCAGAGCAGTGAAGGAAGAGCAAAGCATGGTAGAAAACATAAAAAAATATTGCTCAAGTGCACCTGAGAAGGAGGAAGAAACTATGGACATGGCTCAGGGTGGCACTCCTGATAGCAGGGAAATGTCCTGGGTGGAGGTGTGGATGCTGCCACTGCGGGCTCTGCAGGGCAGCCAGGCTGACAAGGGTGGTGAAGGAGCACAGCAGCGCATGGGGACAGCAGACAGCTGGGACCCCAGCCTGACCCATGCTGTCCCCTCCAGCCACGTCCTCCACAGGGGACAGTATGTGACATAGACGAGCACCCCCCTGCCACTGCCCCAGTGCGGCAGGAAGGCATCAAAGGAGGTCATTATACTTCAGGATTAGAGAGTAAAAATCTAGTGAAAATCTAGCAACAATCTAGCAAATTCAGAACTGCTTAAATTTTAAAGGGCATAAAACAGAAAAATTAAACCTTATCTGTCTCCCTCAGTAATTCCTGAAAATTAAACACAACAGATGATATAAACAAATGGCATGATGGTTAGTGTAATGAGGGAGATAATTTCTGTTGTTTATTTTTGAGTTTAACAAAGCCTACTGAAAATGTGGAAAGTAGAATACAGCAGACAAAATGCTGGTTTGGGAAGGTGATTTCTGTAGACGTCTGATGTTCATGAGGGCACAGTGGTGATCAAATCATTGCAATTTAGCTCTAGGAAAGAAACTCCTTCTCTGCCTCTCCTAGGGAAGAAAGGTACTACAGAGGAAGGAGTAATAGCATGATGAGCTATACAGAAGAAGATTCCAAGCTGCAGAGATGCCCCATTAACAACAGCAAAAAAAACCCAGTATATGAACAGCTGCAATGGGAATTTTGGAGCATGCCATTGGGGAGCAAACATAAAAAATAAGCATCTAAAATATGACAGTAAGTGTCTAAGACAGCTGTAGTTTGTTCCCTTATGACTCATTGTTGGAGCTCCTCTTACTAAATCTCTGAACATTTTTTTCAAATGGAAAATGTAATGAGTTGGGCACTTCAGAGACTACTATTTCTAAAGATAGAGTTCAATTACATGAGGCTTTTATAAGATAAAAGGGTATTTGATCACTTTGTCTATGAAGAATGGAAGTATAAGCAGCAACAAAGTTATCCATAATTTTACATTTACATGATGTTATAACTCAATCCATCACAGGGATGGCAATTAAATATTTGACTAATTTTCATGAAGGACTGTCATTTATGCAATCCAAAATATGTATCAGTGTAAGAATATGTGTTAGTGTTCCAAAATAAAGAGATGCAAATGCTAAGGCAAACTGTGACAATATCACTCAACAATATACCCATCTCACGCAAATACCACCAAGGGTCTGCTAAAATAGAAACAAACACTCTAAGTAGATTGTTCATTCTTTTTACCTTGCTTTAGTTTACAGAAGTAATTAATTTCTGGAAACTTCTTCAAGCTATCTAAAACTACTTACAATGTGAGGAATGAAGTCATGTCTACTAACGTATCCACTGGGAGACTGAAGAGTTCTATCGTAGCGGACACACAACTTCATGCATTAATCAAATGAGACACCAGCTCCTGGCAGTGTAAGATTAACAAAGTCTCCTTCCTCAGCAATTTGGAAACAAACTTGTACTCATTTTTTTTAGCAGAAGCAAAAATAAATTTTTTAAGACTGCTGATAAGGGAATGGCCTCATTTCTTTTTTTCTTTTTGTGTAGCTTGATACACCCTTTATCTTAAAGCAAATGTTAGGTATATGACAAGTAACACACCACTAGTATGGAAAACAAATTTCTTATCCAGACACATCAGCAAGCATCGACGTAGCACTGTAGCTAAGAGTCCCTGCTTCAGAATATATGCTGCATGTCCAAGAATTATGTTTTGAAACATTTTTAATTCCACTTTATCTTCTTGCATTCACTCATTACACATTCACCCAGCTGTAGTCAACATGTCCCTCTAATGCTAAGAGGTGAGCTCTGACTGCTGCAGAAGGTACAGGGCAAGTAGTTCAACTCTAAATTGTAAAAGTAATGAGCACAGAGATAAAAGCTTCCAACTAAGTTTTCAAGACAGCACCCAAACAGAGTGTCAGAGAACCCCATAACAAATCAATGCAGGGCAGTCTAGACAACACAGTGAAAATGTGCTGTACGGGGTCCCCCACATCCTGAACTGGCAGGGTCATAGCCTAGAAGATCTATGAGGTCAAGTACATCTTTCAACACTTCAGCTATGTGAATAAACACTGCATTTGCAGCTATTACGTAGACAGTATATATTCCATGTGGTCTTCAGTCTCTGCTATCTATGTAGTTTTAGTTTCATTTGTACAACAGGTTTAGAAGTAGCTGGGATGGCTGTATACGTTCAAAAATCACAAAACAAGTGGAAAGACGTGGAAGACACTTAAAAGAAACACTAAATGCTTTTCACTGTTCATTGTTGCCAATAATCACTGTTGCTTCGTTTCCAGCAGTAGAAGAGAGTTAGCTAGAGAAAGCACTAGGCTTCAAACACTTTTACCGTATCACAGAATCACAAGATGTTAGAGATTGGAAGGGACCTCGAAAGATCATCTCATCCAATCCCCCTGCTGGAGCAGGAACACCTAGATCAGATCACACATATTCCTACTGCATTTTCCCTGTCTGCATTTCTGCACAGGTAAATGATGTTACTGACATAACTTAATCCAAATCCAAAATGGTAGAATTCTTTGTGTTTGATTCTAGACCCTAAAAGCTAATCTTCAAACAGTAGGTCAGCTAGGATTCTTAGAAGGACTTCAGGTTTAATTGATGTGTAAACTGCAAGAGGAAAAAGGAACTACTATACTGCACATCATTCACTCTTTTATGTCACAAAATGCTTGCAGGGTTAAGCACAGACGTGTCATCTTTTTTGTAGTTTGATGTCAACTGTTTCCTTGTTCCCCTCTCACAGTGGCTATGAATACTTCTTTGACGGTCTCCTTATCCAAGTTCCTGCCTGTAAAGAGAAATAAATTAGCTAATTGTATTTTACAGCTTATTCCAAAAAAATGAGTGCAAGTAGCAACTTTCTTAGCACAAACAAGTGCAAACAGAGCAGTATCACAATTAAGCGGCAGGTAACAAGATAACTTTCAATTTTACAAGCAACAGCAGACTTCAAGCTCTACAAGTAAAGGAAAGGAGGAAAAATCACGGGAGTTTTGGTCACAAAACACTCTGCAAAGCAGAGAGTAACAAGTAGGAAATAGAAATGTACAACCTCAGCATTACAAGCATTTCAGAAGCAAAACAGATTTTAGACATTTTAATGGTTATAATCACCTTCCTTACAGTTACTGAATATTTAATCAAACATTCATTCCCACCACCATATTTCTATTTATGTGTTTAAAAAAACCATTAAATACACCAACATCATTTATGAATACTTAGTAATTTATTTTATTTTAATGTCACTGAAAGAGATAGTGTAGATTCCTCTCAGTTGGGAGGTTTTGATGGATAAACCTTTGACTGAAAGTTATGCTGAACATACTCACTACTATTATTCCGGCCAATTTAGGCTGGTCACTTTTCCCTGGACAAGTTACAGGACGGCATGCTGAAAGAACAGCTTCTGAAAAGTGAAACGAGGAGATAGGTAATTTCCTCTCACCTATTAGGACCAGTCTGTTTGTTCTATTTTCATCTTCTTTCCAGGCTACTGCAGTTTCTTCCAGATCATAGAGTTCATGGACAGCTTGGACTATCACCTGATGAGATTTGCCTTGAATAGATACCAGTCCCTTATCAGAAAAATAACTGTTAGGATAGATAAACAAACCTTTAAAAATGAAATATGTAAGAGGGGGGAGAAAACTTTGAAACCAGGCCAAGCACAGAAAAATATTTCTGGCAACTTTGCATCAGTTAGTCAAAACAACCATGTAGTATGACCACTCCTGTTCGTAATATCTGTTCTCACATCTCCTTATTTTGTTATAGACTAATAATTACACTTTGTCATATTCTGCCTTCTGTTCCTCATTTGGTCAATATCTAGCATGTTCAAGCAAAAATAAAATGTCATCGGCTACTTTGCCACTTTGATTACATATATAGGGTAGGATTTACGCATCCATGAAACATTGCCAGCAGAGATTACGTAACATGAGCAAAAACGTTTGATTTCAGATTATTCTGCTCAAGGTCTCATGCGCAGCATATTCACTATTCTGAGACAGAGTCTTTGAATACTGGAGAATGAAGAAACATTTGTGAAGTAAAATGACGAGGAACAGAACTAGAAGGCACTACTGTCAGAGTGAGCCCATTAACCCATATAGCAAAAGTTGTATTAAGTTTTAATAACTTCATGTAAAACTTTATATATTATTTTAGTAGAACACATCCTGTAAAACATGTCTTATACTTCCCCAAGGGAAAAAAAAAAGGTAAAGATATTTCATGAAAAAAGGTCTGCATTTGACATATTAGTTGGAATTCTGTGACTATCACTGACAAAAGAATCATGACTGAAGGTAAGATATAAACATAAAAGCAACAAACTTTGGAGCCCATCCTCATTAGAATCTGTAATTAAGTTGCTATTTTACACAATCCTTGCTTTGCCTCACACCCCTCCCAATAAAGCTTATTTTACTGCTAAATTGCAGCAATATGAGAGATTTCATCCGTAACAATAATTACCTGGGGTTCATTTGCTTTTGTGTATTTGTCTGTGACTGAGGGCCAGCACACAGCTTATCACAGGCCTCCTAAAGAATTATTTGATTCCAGTGCTCAGTTCAACAAAAATATACTTGTGCATAGCAATACTATTTTCAGACAGCTATCAGTGGCTATTTTCTTCTATTTGTCAGGAAGGGGAAGGCAAGGATATTCTCATTTTGTTGCTCAAAGAGGAAGTATACAACCTTTTTTCCAATGAAATTAAAATAATTATGTTACTATCCATGGCGCACAAGTGTTCTCAGAAAACAAACCAGAGCATATTTTCTTGTATTTCTTACAGCCTACCAAATGACAGACTTGATTCTCATTTTTTAATTATTTACTTGGCTGCTTGGTATAAGGAAAATGAAAATATATCCAAAAATGTTACCTATACTCCTCTCAAAACATATGAAGCGCCCATGAGGATGAATACTTAGAGGCTGCATCTTCAAAACTACAGTCAGACAATAGTGTAAAAAGTTTTAAGTGTAGACCACAACTGGTCTTGTGCTGCTATGTTATGCCACATTCAACTTCTGCATATTATGGCAAAAATTATAATTATGGGTAGTAAACTATATTATCCAATCCACAGTATTCAACCCCTAGATAAGGAGACATTATGTGAGATAGATGGAACCTTTCAAAGCAATGGAGGTAAAAAACAAAAAAGTGGTTTAACTATGTCCTGATTATTAACTGCCACTGATGTTTGGGACCCTATATCTTCCCTCTCAATTCAAAACAAGTAGGACAAACGTTTGCTTCTCTGTCAGCTATCTCCTTTTGAGTTGTTCCACCAGCCAGCAGGTAACAAACTGTCTCTACACAGAACAATGACAAATTGCTATCCCCCTTCTTGTCTGCTCTGCTACGGTGAACAGCAGGACCTTTGATAGGTCTGTAACTGACAGCACACTGCAGTTTTTCAGGTGTAAAACAGGAAAAGCGTGAAACAAAGCAGCTGGTAATTACTGACTAACCTTCAGTCTTATGACATCCATGGTCCGCCCAGTCTTATCTTTCACATTCTTTTCCCACAGAAGATTCTGTGAAAAGGAAAAATGTTTTCATAAACAGAATAGCACGGGACGATTTTCTGTAAAAAGCCACAATGATTTTTCAGTTGATAGTGATGTATTACTTACTTGAATAAAGAGATGTAAGTTTTCTTCTTTTATATTTCCTGGAACTTCAAATGTTACTGTAATTATACCCTGCAAATGGAAGGACACACTTACTATTACCAAACTGAAAAAACATTTCATTACATTAATTTCAAAAGGTGTTCTATATAACTTGGCCTCATAAAAAAGCAATTATATACCCACATCAAATAAAAAAAAAATAATACTTTTCTGTTCTGCTCTGATTTGAAGTGTTATGCTATACTTTTTGGTTCTGTTTGGGTGTGCACTTAAGGGGCATATGCAATACTTGGAACAGATTAATGCCATCAGTTTTTACAGTGTAATTCTTTGCTGTCGCTGATGCTTGTTCTCAAAGAAAGGCTAATAATTTTAATTCTTATAGGCTAGTAGGCTTGTGCTGGAGAATGCATGCCGTGCCGTGCCTGTCACGACTGTCAGGTTGTAGAAGTCATGCCATGCTGTGCCAAAGTGGGACACACACCCCTGAGAGACTGGAGCTGCTTGTTTACCTACAGAGAAGGGGCATCCCACAGGTACGGGGGACCCCGCGTGAATGACAGTGAAAGGACCCTAAGGAACAGAGCAGTGATGAGGAATAGAAAGTCATTACAAAAACACCCCTATTTCCTATGCTACATGTGGCCTTGCTGGGAGAACTTGGACAGACTAAGTGCAACCCACTGAAAAAAAACAGAGAAAGTTGGGGGAGAGAAGGAGAGCTGTTCACCTAAGTGTTTGTGTAATTGGTTTGGATTTTTTTCCAGTACTGAAATCAGCAATTGTAGGGTTTTTTTGCCTCGCAATAAATTCTGCAATTCCTGACTTAAGATTGTTCTGCTTTCAGGGAGGGTCTAAATAGAAAAAAGATATTGTGATCACACCACTTGGAAAACAAACAAAAAAAGAAATTTAAAAGGGAGCCTTTCTAGTAAAGCCTGCACAACTGCAAGACAGTTGCTTAAAAGTAGCAATTTGCAAAGAACTGCTTATATTCTGTAGGGATGATGGACCAGACTTTTTTTCCTTAAATTAATCTTTGAAATTAGATATGCTGTTCACAAAGTACTGTATTTGCTCAAATAAAAGCCACAAAGGCAGAAATGATATTTGCAGTTGCAGAAACAAACATTGGGTTGAGTATCAGGGGAGCAGGGGATGAGGTACACATTTTAGAATTTAATTTGACATACTAAAAATAACATAAACAGAAGTGCTTTTTTAGCATACATGCTTACAGGATTGCTACCTAGTTTATAGGACAGAATCTACACTACTGTCACAATTTAAACTTTTATTAGTTCTTGTGAAACCAACACAAAGCACTCAAAGAATGGCAATCCACACGTGCTTAACTACTCAGTGAAGTTTTATTACAGCTTTAAAGAATGCAAAATCATGAATAACTTCTCCCTGATATCTACATACACAGACAATATTTGGGCAGAAAACCTACAGGATAAAAATAGGCTACAAACTTAGGACTGGATTTTGCAAGTATTAAAGAGAGTAGTGCTATTTGTCTGTTGTTTCGGTAACATTCTCCAGGTGAATCAATGTGACTGTCTGTAGCAGTGGAAGCTTAAAAGCTATTTTTGAAAGTAAGACTTAATATATCCATTTAGATTCTATCTACAACAAAGCACATTCCTATATGTATTCAATGTAATCTTCCAAAGATCTTAAATCATGTTACTCCCTAATTGAAACCTTCTGAAAAGGAAACATGATTAGCATGCAATGCTTGCAATTATCCTGAACAACCTTGTTGTTGCAAAAAGATTGAAGCGGTAGTTTCGGTAATTACCTTATCTAGATGTGCACGTGTTGTCTTTACATGTTCAAGCTTTTTCTGCAAACTGAAAATAAGTAACGTTAAATGTCGCATTTGAGTAGGATGGACAAAATGTCATTATTTCAAAATTTAAATAGGCTTCAGTGTTTTCAGAGCAAAACTAAAATAGCAAAGACAGACAATATATTCAGAATAGGCTTCAACTGGTAATTCAGTTTTAATCTCAAAATAGATATGTTTAATTATTGGTTTGATCTAGTTAATTTCTGTGAGACATTAACTTTTCAAAATGCAAACACAATTAGATTACAGAAGTGATACGCAATATATTTTGGAATTTAAATATTTATACATCATTTCAGGGCATGCATAGACCTAAAAGGTTCTACCAGTAGAGTCACACCAATCAGATGCTGTATCTGTCTGCTATGCCAGCAGAAATCCTTACTAAAATTTTTTGTAGGGATTTCTGTGTCTATGAACTGATAACTAGGTAAGCAATTTCACTGCATAGAGTGCAAATAAAACCAAAAGAAAGGGAACTCCATTTAAGCACTCTAGAGCTTTCTTGGTGCTTTTAGAATTTGTCCTGAACTGCTGCAATATTACTGTTTCCTCTGTTTTAATACCAGATATTGAGAATCTCTAAAGGAACTGCAAGCGAGACAAGAGGGAAGACTAGACCAAGGAAATAAAGATTATTTTTTTTTGGCAGGTCCTTAAGGACTTTCTCAGTTTTACAGAGCACAGCAGTTCTTAGTAAACCTTGCAGAATTGTCACCTAATATTACAGCTAATCAGATCTAACTGTGAATTGCCATTATCAAGAATGATCCTTTTCTGGTTCACATCTTCTTACTGCTTTCTCTCTGTTGTGTGTCTCCAGGATGAGTCAGTTCAGCTAGCTGACCCATCATAAGAACTCAGGACATGGGTTTACTATCTGGTTTATGACCTAATAGTTATCTATTGCCATAAAGGATGTATTTGCCTTCCTCCTCCCTTAACTTTCTTTTGGATGCCTATCCTGATACTTCCCTGGATGCTGCCATTGATACAGCAGTAAATTCAAGGAGCTCAAAAGAAACACTACTCTTCACACATCAGACAACAGCCAGTGTCAGTAAAAAGAAAGGGCAGCAGAGCCAGGAAAAGCAGACGGTCCTTTGGATAGTATTGTACCAGTTCACTGGGAAAACTCACAAGTGCATCTCATCTGCTAGAGGAATCTTCTGCAATTTCTCCCTTGTGTGAATAAGAAATGGCTACATTCCTCTACCTGAGGTGAACAGTGCGTGTCCACGAAGAAAAATGAAGCTGATACTGCCTCTGTTTGCATGTTTCCTCCTCTCCTTTATGATTGCTCTGGTACTCCTTGTTCTCTTCACTGAACAACTTCAGCACATGAAGCGAACAGAAAGTCCTTTTCCCCTGATCTCCAATTTTACTTTTCCACCCATCTAGCATGCTGAAGCACACATTTGGCATTAAAAAAACCATGGAACAAAGCAGACAGAATTTGCAGTGGCTTTGTTTATTGAGGAACCTCAGTCCTTAATTGTCTCCTGTAAAAGCTAAGGAGCTCTCCAGTTTATCATGATGTGAAGTGAGAAAAATCTTGAAATCCTTTAAGAGAACCGGACAAGAGTGTACAGATCTACTCTACTGCCAGTATTAAAGCAAAACTTGTATTTGGGGAAAAAAAAGACAACCAACCATACACACTTTGGCTCTCTTAACTTTATACAGTCAAAAGCTTTTGTTGCATGCATTTCAAGTGGAAAAAATTACCAGTCTCAGATTTTTAAAAAGTGACTAAACTAGAATTTCTAACAAACTTTTTTCAGATGGAAATTTAAGACAGGATTTGAGTGTGTCTGTTTCATGAATATATTTATACAATGGAGATAATTTCTAGCAAAAGACAGTGAAATTATCACCATACCTTATTCCAGATAAACTGTCAAAAGCATGCAGGTCCAAGACATTGGAGAGATCAACTCTAAACAGAAGGAAGAAAGCAAGCTTTTAATTTTTGCTATATTTAGATTGTGTGTATACTTAAGTAATTATTTTAAAATTGGTTCGCTGAAGCTTATGTTTGTTTTCCTGTCTATCAACTAATGCCATCGATCTTCATCCTTACTTTTGGATGCTGGTTGGTACTATCTCCTACAAGGAAATGGCGTGTTTATTTACACAGTAATGTTGGAATGTTTACTCACGGGAGAGACAGTGTGTCATTCACTAAAGAGTATTTACTAGTAACACAAGAGTTGTCACTGAGGACTGAATCTGAGGTCCACTTAATCTAATATCCAACATTTAATGTTGGCTGGCATCAGACATCAGATAACAATACAGATGTGCATACTACACTTCACATATTGGATCTCTTCCTAATGGACATGGACAGATACTGATTTAAGATGCAAAGCATGAAGTTTAATATCCTCTTCAAAGTTATTACCCGTGCTGGATATCATCACAATCTTTACAGAAACCTTTTTTTTTCCCCATGTTACAAAAATCTTGGCCTCAAATTTGCCCTAATTTCCTAGGGCAGTCAGACCTATGCATATGCAATTTATGAGTCATTTAACTTTATCAAAGACTTTGCTTCTTTTCCCCCTCCAAAGCATTCCATTTACCATTTCTGTACTCTGCCTTGCAACTAAAGAACAAGGAACTCCTGATCTGCTTTCTCAAAAATCACCGTTTGTTCTCAGTAAAATCATCATGTTGCCACTTCTTTGATTTCATCTGTAGCGATCTGTTGCAAATCTTTTTCATCTAAGTCTTTTCCTAAACCCTGATCATCCTTCACTTTCTCTTCCACATTCCGTGGCAAAGGTAAACTTTCCCATTCCTCATAATACAGGAAAAATTCCAGAACTTCAAAAATTCATATCATGTTCCCAAAAGTTTACTAGGAAAGGAAAATGCTACAACTGTAACTTTGCAACTCCACTGTCTGCAGTATTTGTTCTTGTCTTTCAGTCATTCATGCTGCACTCAAAAGTACACACATTAGATGAAGAAATATAACGCTTGCATAGATGTCATTAAAACTGTAAGTAATACAGAGGTTTCAAAAATAAAATATAGGCATATTTGGATATTGTAAAATTAGCTGTGAGTAAACATCCAAGATTTCCCATCAGAATAAAATCCTAATTAAATTTAACTTGGAGTCAGAGTATTCTCACTTCTATTTACAGAGAAAAAGTGCCAGTAATATTATTCTAATACAACTCAATGTTATGAAATACTAACTTAATGATACTGAATAAATTTACAGAATGGACAAATTAACAATAGTCTAAATTTTGCAGCAGGATCTACAGTGACACTTTACACATTAAAACATATCAAAAAAGCTGCTGAACATTTTAAGTTTGATTATACGAATTGCTCACAAGTTTATCCATATTTGCTGTTTTGAACATAAGTCCCTAAATGACAGTAAATCCATTGAAGAAAATAACTTTTCATGTAATAGAGACGTGCTGACTTAAAGAAATTATTTACTGAGGATCACTAGAAGAGCAATAAATGAATGTGAAAGAGCTCTCAGTAACAGAATTTATTATACCCTCTATAATGTTATTTATTCTTGTTCTAAGCACTCATCAACAGGATTTACAAGTTAACAAGAAAGAACAGTGAAATTGTTGAAGCTACTTAAATATTTCACCTTGCTCCTTGAACAAAGTAATGGAAAAAATGAGAATTCTTACAATTCTCATTATAATTCTTATAATCTAACATGACAGTCACTAAAGATAATGCTTTTCATAGTGCAGCAGGGCTGAACTTTTTCATAGTTCAACAGCAGGGCATAAAACTTCCAGTGATCAGACTGCAGACAGAAATTCAAACAACTTAAAGCCAACAGAAATGTTAACAAGAATAACATTTTTGGAAATGTAAATGAAGCTGATTTTTAGATTGAAATGAGATGAGCACCTGTCTCCAAAACCCTGCATTACTAAATAGCATACATATTCTACAGCTACTTGATGGCCCTATCTCATCAGCCAACACCAGCAAATACTCTTCTCTACACTTTCCAACCACATTTGACAAAAACTTTAAAAAGCCAAGTATACTTTAGTAGGAGTGTATCTACTATTTTCCCTGCAAAAATTGCTTAAAGCAGGAACCTGTATTATAGCAACATTTATCACAATATAGTCAAATCAGTCCTAGCAGCCTGAAAGATACACTGCTCTCCTAATGCTCCTGGGAATACCATCTCTATTTAATTCCTTATTAAAGAAGAAATCTGAGCCAGAATTTCAATGAAAAATAGCAAAAACAACGCAATTAGTTTTCCTTCTTACAAACTTCCTTGCACTGCTTTCAAAGTCATTTTGTAGTAACAACTAACTTGCAGCAGCCATCATTGAGAAAAATCTTTTAAGCTGACACAACAAAGAAAACATTACAGTGCATGTGACCAATGATCAGCTCAGAGACAACTTGGCCTTACACGTTGCTCTTCAGTGACAAGATCTGCTTAACAAGTCATGAGAAACTTTTAGTGTCTACCTATAACACTCCCTTAAAAATCTGCTAAATTTTTGGAATATGCTGAAGCCAACTCAACTACATCTGTATTAGCATTTTTCAGGAACTTTCCAAACACGGCAACATGATTAAAATGTAATTTTAATAATCAGAAGACATATTCATATCAGAACAAAATGCAGGTTTGGGGAAAAAAATGCTCAAATTCTTGTAAAATCCTTTTCTCATGTAGATAAGAAATATTTATGGTTACATTGCAAAGTCCAACAAAACCCACTAGTGAGAAGCTCTGTAAACTAAGCTATATTTTAATAGTGATTTTTTTTTAAATAGTTATACACTAGAGCGTAGGATGTGAACATAAACAAAGAAAAACACACAAAAAAATTACTTCTTGAAAAAAATCATTTATCTAGATGCTTATTAGTAAAATAAATATTGAGTTAAGTATTTCCACTTCAATAGTTTTCCTTTAAGCAAACCGATCTAATAGCATACTTAAATCTGTCATGAAAGAAGCAGGATCTGGTACCTAATAATAGTGGCCATTTAATACCTTGATCTTTGTGTCTCTACAATTTTAACAAGTCCATTTATTGACCTAAAATAAAATAGAAAAATCCGAAGTTAAATGAAAATGAAACCATAATATATTGCTTGAACAAGTTAACCACGGAAAGCAGCATGAGAAATAGCATCACAATAAGCCCAAGTCTTTTATCCACTTGTTGAACAAACCAACAGACACCCCAACTGACTTCGTTTTATTTAAGTTTTTCATCTCCCAGGGAACTCTACAACTTCTGACAATAAAATGCTAACAGTGAGAACAGCATTTTCCTATCCAAGACTTCTCATGATACACTCTGCTGGGTTTAAGCATTTTTACTTTTAGAATTCAAACCACTAATAAAGTTGTGAAGTATTTAAAAATGTTAATGTTTCATTTTGGTTATGATAGTATTGATAGAAAAAGATGGGACATGTCTTTGCTCACTAATTTGATTCAGACCACTGCTTCTTCTACAAAACCATGATAATTATTTGGGACTTCCACCACATATCTTTGCATTTGCTAGTGAATTCGTATCTACTAGATTTGTTTTTCCCTGATGCTAATTCTGAAAAATGGGAACAGCTGCCCAAAAATGTAAAAGCCTGGACACTTAAGACAAAGACTTGTCCTTAGTAGGTAACATCCAATCCTACCTAGACACGCAAACTGCTAAGATTGTACAAGCACATAAAAGTACTGAAATGCCTTTAGAAAGGGGAAGTTTATTTTCCCTTCTGAGTTAATGATTTGTGTCAACGTAATTGTGAGATCTAACTTCTATATTAATAGCAAGAAGGAAGGAATTATGTTTAAATAAAACTGTTTGAGCCAGTACAGTGCTACAGTTATGCCAAAAGTTTCATACCTGACAGATGTTCTGACTTTATCCAATTCTTCTCCTGAAACCAAATCTGTTTTATTGATGATTACAAGATCAGCTAAAGCAACCTGCCTATGCATTAAGGAAAAAAACAACAACAAAAAAAAAGAAGAACATGAACAAATACTTTTTCTGTAAGGCAGAAACACCATCTCTCCCACAGGACCAAAAACAAACAGTATGAGTACTGTTAGTACAGAAAGGCAAGCATTAATCACACTAGAACACTATGGAGTATGACTAAAGCACTACTGGCTTCTCCTTGAGGTGCTCCTCTATGCCATAAGACGGGCCTACCAAGCTACAAAGGCTTGCTAGTTTTGGGCTTTTTTTTTTTAAAAAAAAACATAATCTAATCCAAAGTGCTTGGTGATTTATGAACTTCACAAGCTATACTTGAAATCATACTTGAAAGTCATACTTGAAATCTCTTTGCCTTATGAAGACTTTAACTGCTACAGTTATCCTTAATCATTGTCGCTCCACACCTAGGGAAACATATTGCTCTATCTCCAGTTCCACTTTGAGTATCTGATAGATCCTACCATGCAGTTCTTTCCCCCCCGACACACACATGGTTCCCCTTCACTTATGAAACCATTTCTAACGGCCTCCTATACAGCACAGTTCCTAACTGTGATATATAAAATTAATTTACACATCCTTACCGAGATGCTTCATTGACAAGGCCTTCTGGCTTTTCTTCTGTCAAGTGCTAGACAAAAAATGAAAACTGGATTAAGCATACTCAAATTACATTTCAATTCATTTGCAATGAAAGGAAGTCAAAACCAATTCAGCCGAGTTACGTTTATCAACACAGTATTGATGAAGACTGCATCTAGAATATTTATGTAAAATGATGTTGAAAAAGTACATTTATACATTTACCACTACAGAAGCTTATAATTTATTTTATGAGAACACTTCTCTTAATGAATTTTATTATTAGAATGCTGAAGAGTTGGTGTATTGGGTTTGCATGGCAAGGTATTGGCAGGAGGGGGGCCACAGGAGTGGCTTCTGTGAGAAGGTCTGGAAGCCTGATGTTTGACAGAGCTAATGCCAGCCATTCCCAGGTCCGGCCAAGGCTGAGCCCATCAGTGACAGTGGTAGTGACTCTGTGATAACACAGTTAAGAAAGGGAAAAAGTTGCTGCACAACAGCAACTGCAGCTGGACAGAGAAGTGAGAAAAACAATTCTGCAGACACCAAGGTGAGTGCAGAAGGTGTGAGAGGGGGTGCTCCGGGCAGCAGAGCAGAGATTCCCCTGAGCCTGTGATGTGGCCCATGGTGAGGCAGCTGTGCCCTTGCAGCCCATGGAGGACCGCACACCAGAGCGGGTGGATGCCCAAGAGGCTGTGACCCTGCAGGAAGCCCACGCTGGAGCAGGCTCCTGGCAGGGCCTGTGGAGCCATGGAGAGAGGGGCGCAGGCTGGAGCAGGTTTGCTGGCAGGACTTGTGACCCCATGGGGGAACCACGCTGGAACAGTCCGTTCCTGAAGGACTGCACCCTGTGGAACAGACCCATGCTGGAGCAGTTTTTGAAGAACTGCAGACCTTAGGAAGGGCTCACGCTGGAGAAGTTTGTGGAGAACTGTCTCCTGTGGGAGACAGGGGAAGAGTGTGAGGAGTCCTCCCCCTCTAGGAGAAAGGAGTGGCAGAGACAACGTGTGATGGACTGACCACAACCCCCACTCCCTGTCCCCCTGTGCCACTTGTTGGGGAAGGAGATAGAGAAAATTGTGGGTAAAGTTAAGCCCAGGAAGAAGGGAGGGGTGGGGGTAAGGGGTCATTAAGATTTGGGTTTATTTCTCATTATTCTACTCTGATTTGATTGGTAAAAAATTAAACTAATTTCTCCAAGTCAAGTCTGTTTTGCCCATGATGGTAACTGGTGAATGACCTCTCTGTCCTTATCTTGACCCATGAGCCTTTTGTTATGTTTTCTTCCCCTGTCCAGATGAGGAGGGGGAGTGATAGAGCAGCTTTGGTGGGCACCCAGCAGCCACCCAGGGTCAATCCACCACAGTTGGAAACTTGTATAATATTTATTTTAATTACTTTTCAGATTTATGATGAAGCACCAAAAAAAAGTCACCATAACATAAACATGCAAAAACATATCTGAAAAAACGAAAGTACAGTAATTTTACTAATGAGTGGGGTGTCAACTGTTAAAGATAGGTTAGGCTTGCAGTACAGGATTTCATATACATAACCGCATACTCCTTTTCTCTGAAATATTTGACAAACTGTACTTTTGTAGTAAAAATTTGTAACTCTTATTCTTGGTTTGTTTGAATAAGCCATTACTTCTTGGCAAGTCTGCTCAACA
Source organism: Pterocles orientalis (assembly GCA_011057875.1). Lineage (NCBI taxonomy): Eukaryota > Metazoa > Chordata > Aves > Pterocliformes > Pteroclidae > Pterocles > Pterocles orientalis. The sequence goes on from WKFP01015389.1 coordinate 3,065,239, forward strand.
CCAGTGTTTGCAGCCTCCTCAAGATGTAACTGGGCAGGAGAGTCAGTCAGCACTAATTTTGTCAGCAACAGCTTCTGGTCATGCTGCAGGAGTTTAATATCATCTGCAGCTTTTGTTCTCCACCTGTCTGCCTAAGCTAATGTTCTCAGAGAAGAATAACTAAAATGGAGATAAATGCCTGCATCTCAAGTACCAGCATGAAGTTTACCAACACAAAGCCTCACTTAATTTAAGGAGGCCAACAGACTACACTGAAGCAGCAAAGGTTCAGCTACAAGTTATTTTTGCCCACTATGCCATGGAGACAGCAATCTCCAGGAGAGAAGCACCACAGACACCTGGAGGCAGTAAAACTTTTAACATGATGCTGTTATATTAGTAAGAGCTCACCACTTATGCCTTATGTCTCTGGGAAGATCAGAGAGTCCTGTGCATTCCTTCATCAGTTCTAAATGTACCAGGAATATTATTTTTAAATTTGGTTTTAAAGACACAGCTATACCAAACAAAAGTCGAATTAACTGTCATGGGAAATATACAGATTTAATACAGAATATTAAAATATACAGAATATTAAAAACCCTAGAAAACTTTTTTTCTTCAAGTGGAATTATCAGGCATCTACCATTATTTGACTTGAAAAACAAAAATAGAACATTGCATTCTGTCAAGTTGGTCACCCGAAAAGAAAAAAAAAAAAAAAAGAAAAAAACAACAACAGAAACACACGAAGCTGTTTCCTGATTGTGCACAACCTGAGCAGAGCATAACAACAGGATGACTTGGAGGGAACCTCTCCTCTGACCTTTTCTTTGTAATACTCTGTGTATTGATTCTATTGAATTAAATGTTGTCATATTTGTTGCCCTGAAACAGATAATGTAAGTCAGTAGTCCAGATGTCAAGTCCTGAAAGGAGAGAACTATCACTTCAAGTTGTCCAACTATTTGCCTTAGACAAAAAAAAAAAAAAAAAAAAAAAAAAAAAAAAAAAAAAAAAGTATTTCAGATCATTGGGTGCCAAATCCATAGAGTGATAACCCACGATATTAATTACCACTTTTGTCTCAATTTGGCTGACTAGTCACAGGGTACTATTTGTCAGCTTTTCTAGTGACAGGTTGGTTCTTTGAAGCAGGACACCCTTAAATTGCTGCCTATTATCTCAATGTCATTACCTGTATTGCTTTCAAAATCCTCTGAATCAGAAGCAGCTCTTGAGGTCAAGCTTTGCAACCAGAGGAATTGCACAAGTTAGTAGGTCCTTTATGCAAAGCAAAAGTTGTTTACTTGTCATATAACTGGGAAAGTCTGAAGTTTCTAATATTCTAGGTGGCTGTCAGTTTCGTACAGGCTTACTTACTAAATACTAATACTTGCTAAATGTAAGTGTTCTCAGTGACCTGTCAAAGATAATAGTGGATAGAAAAGCTGAATGTTTCAAAACATTTTTGTGTTGCTTCTCACATATAAAGTCCAAATATTAAAAACATTATTTTTAAACAATAATAATTCTCTGCTACTGTGTGCAACAAGATTATATTTGATTCAAGCCAATAAATCAGCATTGCATGAAGAGAAAGATAAACAGAACAACACCTTTGCAAGTAACACTGTAAGACAAATTTTTCCACTTTTTTTACAGTAATCCAAATGCCTATTTGGAAAACAACCAACATTCCTGAGGGAAGTGACACAACTAGAAGGAATAAATTATCTAGCAACCTGACAACTCTTAGTAGACATGCTGCTGTGTTGGTTAAGAATCTCAGTTCCTATGAATATCAGTACTTTCTTGTTCCCATTCAAAATGTAGCACTAATGTACCCCCAGCAATTGCATACATCCTCATACACTGTAAGAATTAAAGCTACTGTAAATACGTAATTCATCTGCATGAACATTATGGCAACAGCTGTTCTAATGTTGCAGTTTTAAGCCATGTAACAAATCCAGTCACTCACCTGCAATCCATGCTTTGCATCAACAACAGATACAATACCTGAAAGAGAACATGAAAATTGAGTAGAAATGTGCCGAAAGCAGCTAACAATTTAACAACTTGTAAACTTTCTATACATCTACAAAACTAACAATATCATCACATTTACAACTGGCTATAATACTTCCAATGCTTCCAGGGTATCTGAACATTAGACTTGTCATCAAATAATTTGCTTATTTGTTACTCATACCTGCAGTAAAATAATGTCTACCAAACCAGATGAGAGAATTCTCACAACCTGTATGCCTCTCCTCCTTCTTCAACAACAGAAAATTGGCAGAGATACACTTTTTACAGGTTATCAAAACAAATTAAAGGGACTGACTGACATATGCAGTTATTCTGATTGTAGGTGATCAGGAATACACAATTCTCTGACAGAAACTTAGGAAGCTGTTTCCTTGGCTAGATGGGTATTTCACAGATTGACCAAAGTGCTAGTAGGATATTTATTTTAAGCCAAAAAGTAAGGGTTTTTTCCTTCACTTAAAAAAAAATAATCAACATTCAACATGCTCCTTAACTACATACAGTGACAATTTCTATTACAGTAAACTCAGATTTTTATTGTAACACAGCAAACACTAGAGTTAACAAGACTACAATAGGCAAAAGAGGCAGGAAACAAAAGGCAGGAGACTCCAGATGTTGACCAGAGTTCAGAAAAAAGGAAACAACTTAGGAAACACTGCATTGGAGGGGGGGGAACAGCTGTAATATTACTCCTAAATAATGTTTTATAACATCTAACTAATAAGTTTCCCCACACCACAATTAAGATCTCTCCATATCTGATCCCTTTGCAAAGCATTACACAACTTTTGTTGGATTTAGCAAACTGAAACAGCTTACCAAGAAGATAAACAACCATCACAATAAACAAGTAGATCTCTGTGATCAAATTTGGGGATGTGAGAACCAAGATCATGTATTTCAAACATCTTCTGAAACCTTGCCTTAAGTAATAAGAATATATTACCCTAAATCCAGATAGGGAATGCCAATACAATGGAAAACAAGTTTGCACTTCTTACCATCAAGATAGATGTCACTTCCCAGCTCGGAATCAACCCAGAACATGGAGGCCACAGCTCCTAAGAAGTACAGTTAGTTGCAAAGTTGAAATTTTCCAGTAAATTATCAATATTCAGACATTACATAGCAAGTATCTATTTGTAGTGCTGTACTTGAAACTCCTCCCTTCCAAACTCAGACAGCATCACAGATGTCAAATACCCAACCACACACTTGATCTAACAGCTACCAAAGCATTATACATGCATGCACATCAACAGCTACGACTACAAAAAGCTTTAAAAATCTCAGCATTCCGGATGCTCGTAAGTTATCTAAATGGCCTTTACTCAGTAATATAAATATCTGTCGTTACCATACTAAAGGCCTCCTCACTTCTAAAAAAGACCATACTCCTCTTCTTTACCTTTCAGCTAGTATTTCTAGGTCATGGCGCACACACACACAAAGGGAGATAAAAAGGAGATAAAAGAGTTAAAGAAAAATGGAACTGGGACATTTGGAAGAAATCAGCTCCTTCCTAGGGATCTTATCTTCTTCACTGCCTTCTGTAAACTCTCTTATACAGTCTCCTAAATCATAGATCAACATGATGAAGAAAGTCAAGAATAACCAGATATAGAAAATAATGTTTTCCTTGATTATCTCAAGTCTGCACAGGAAATATTCTGTCTTTAGATAATTTTCAGATAGATTGAGTTAAGAAATATCTAATATACGTTAAATTTGCAAACAGATATTACACTGGAAGGGAAGCTTACATGGGTAAACCGTGCCTGATCAATCTGTGAAGGCCATACTTGGCCTTCTGTGAAAAAATTGTTGTATTTGTGGACAAGGAGAGAGCACTGCATGCCATTTACATCACCTCTAGAAAATTTTTCAACACTGTCTTTGAGTATATTCTAGTAATGAAACTGCCAGTTACCAGTCTGATTGGAAAGACAACTAGGAAAAAGGGGTTGGATAGCTCTAAAGGTTCTAGTTAATGGGCCATACCCTCCCTGCAAGCTGGCAGTAAATGGGACAATGCAGTCACCTGTCCTGGGACCTATCCTGTTTGGCACCTCCACCAGGAACCCAGGAGGGGATGCAAGACAAGCCTGGGAAGTTTGTAGAGAACACTCAATTTGGAAAGGAAAAGTTGACATATCTAAGGGCAGAACTATCTTTCAGAGGGGACCTGGCCAAGCAGGAAGGAATGGCCAACAAGAGCACAATGAAATTCAGCAAGGAAAAATGTTGAGAAATTCACTTAGAAAAAAGAGCCCCTGTCAATGACACAGGCTAGGAACAGACTGTCTCAGAAGCCAGTCTATGGAAAAGGCCCTGGGGGTCGTGGTAGGCAGCAAGCCAAGCAAGCAGTGTGCCCCAGGATCAGAGAACGCCAAAAGCAAGCACCCCAGCTGTTGGAACAGAAGCACGGCTGAGGGAGGTTATTTTCCTCTATTTAGCACTTTCAAGCCCACATGTGGCTAGTGCTAGGTGGGGATCCCCCACACAAGAAGATATCAGCATAGTATCACCAAGGCAGCTGAGGCTGGAGGCACAGGTCCTACGAGGAGAGTAGAGGAGAGGGAGCTGCGTTTGTTCAGCCCAGAGAAGAGAAATCTTCTGCAGAACCTAGCAGCAGCCTCCCTGCTACCTACAGGTGAGCCACTGGGAAGACTGAGCCAGACTGTAGCAGAAGGATGGGAGACAACTGTAGTAAGTTGAAATAGGCGAGGTTCAGACCGCATGTATCACAAACAAGTTTTTTCACCATGAAAAAGCAGGCACAGAACAAGTTGTTGGGAGAGACTGTGTGATGTTTATCCTCAGAGGATGGAGATATCCCAAGCTGAATATCCCAAACAACCTGGTCTTGTCTTACAGCTGACCGTGCTTTAGACTAAAGACTTTCTAACACCCCTTGCAAATTGAATTAGTCTATGATTATATGATTCTAGTATTTTTTACATGTTAGGCCTCATTATCCATTGAATTTCCATTCAGATGAGGTGTCTCTGGAATAATGAAACACACAGCACTCTCTCTTTTTTGTATAGTCGTTTGTATTTCTTCAGAATATAAAATGGGACATCCTAAACTGACAATTCTTGAGCAAGACCTCCATGAGCAAAAAGAATCAACAAGTATTTGGACAGCTGGGACTACATTTTAGCAAGGATTTGGAATCCGTGACCCGGTAACTGTATACTACACATGGCCTAGAAACATGCTACTCCTGTTTTCTGCTAAAACAGCCCTGTACACCAGATTCTAGCAACTGTAGCATGTGCTCTACATTCATTAAACAAAAATTAAATTTGTTATGAAACAAAACAATTTAACATATATCAGTGCCACAACATCAAGAAGAGTAGATGCAGACAGGAATGACTGTACTTGTATTTTTCAATTGTCAGATCACAGAATCACAGAATGGCCTGGGTTCGAAAAGACCTTAAAGATCATTGAGTTCCAACCCCCCTGCCATGGGCAGGGACACCCTCCACTAGCCCAGGTTGCTCAAAGCCTCATCCAGCCTGGCCTTGAACACCTCCAGGGATGGGGCATCCACAGCTTCTCCGGGCAACCTGTTCCAGTGTCTCACCACCCTCACAGTGAAAAAATTCTTCCTAATGTCTAACCTAAATCTACTCTCTTCAAGCTTATACTCGTTACCCCTTGTCCTCTCACTACACTCCCTGATAGAGTGCCTCTCCATCTCTCCTGTAGCCCCCTTCAGGTACTGGAAGACTGCTGTTAAGTCTCCTCAGAGCCTTCTCTTCTCCAGGCTGAACAACCCCAACTCTTTCAGCCTGTCCTCATAGGGGAGGTGCTTCAGCCCTCTGACCATCTCTGTGTCTCTCCTCTGGACTCTCTCCAACAGGTCCAGGTCTTTTTTATGTTGGGGGCCCCACATCTGAACACAGTACTCCAGGTGGGGTCTCATGAGAGCAGAGTAGAGGGGGAGAATCACCTCCTTTGACCTGCTGCTAATGCTTCTCTTGATGCAGCCCAGGACACGGTTGGCTTTCTGGGCTGCAAGCACACACTGCCGGCTCATGTTCAGCTTCTCATCAACCAATACCCGCAAGTCCTTCTCCTCAGAGCTGCTCTCAAGCCATTCTCCACCCAGCCTGTATTTTTGCTTGGGATTGCCTCGACCCACGTGCAGGACCTTGCACTTGGCCTTGTTAAATTTCATGAGGTTTGCATTGGCCCACCTCTCAAGCCTGTCCAGGTCCCTCTGGATGGCATCCCTTCCCTCCAGCGTGTCCACCACACAGCTTGGTGTCATCAGCAAATTTGCTGAGAGTGCACTCAGTCCCACTGTCCATGTCTCCGACAAAGACGTTAAACAACACTGGTCCCAGTACCAACCCCTGTGGAACACCACTTGTCACCGGTCTCCACTTGGATGTTGAGCCATTGACCACAACTCTCTGAGTGTGGCCATCTAGCCAGTTCCTTATCCAGTGAGTGGTCCTTCCATCAAATCCATGTCCCTCCAACTTAGAGACAAGGATGTCACGTGGGACTGTGTCTACCTGGACTTGTGCAAAGCCTTTGACAATGTCAGTTGCCCTTCCCTTACCCACCAGCACCGTGGCTCTGTCATAGAAGGCCACCAAATTCGTCAGGCACAATTCTCCCTTGGTAAAGCCATGTTGGTTGTCACCAACACCTCCTTGTCTTCCATGTGCCTTAGCACAGATTCTAGGAGGATTTGCTCCACGATCTTCCCAGGCACAGAGGTGAGACTGACCAGCCTGTAGTTTCTTGGGTCTTCTTTATTTCCCTTTTTAAAAATGGGGGTTATGTTTCCTCTTTTTCAGTCTGCCGGAACTTCAGAGTGCCACAACTTCTCGAATATGATGGATAGTGGTTTGGCAACTTCATCTGCCAGTTCCCTCAAGACCTGCGGATCTATCTCATCAGGTCCCATGGACTTGTGCACCTTCAGGTTCTTTAGATGATCTCAAACTTCATCTTCTTCTACAGCTGGCGGTTCTTCCATCTCCCAGTCACTGACTTTGCCTTCTGCAACTTGGGCAGTGTGGCTTGAGCTCTTGCCAGTGAAGACTGAGGTAAAGAACTCGTTAAGTACCTCAGCCTTCTCTATATCCTGGGTCACCAGGTCTCCCGGTTTCTTTGGGAGAGGGTCCACATTTTCCCTAGTCCTCCTTTTATGGCTGACATATCTATAAAAGTTCTTCCTGTTACCTTTAATGTCCTTGGCCATATTTAATTCTGTTAAAGCTTTAGCTTTCCTAACCTGATCTCTGGCTTCACGGACAGTGTCTCTGTGTTGTCCCCAGGCTACTTGTCCTTGCTTCCACCCTCTGTACACTTCCTTTTTTTGTCTGAGTTTGTCCAGCACTTCCTTGTTCATCCATGCAGGGTTCCTGGCATTTTTGCCTGCCTTCCTCTTTGTTGAGATGCATCTCCCCTAAGCCTGGAGGAAGTGATCCTTGAATATTAGCCAGCTTTCTTGGGCCCTGTTCCCTCCAGGGCTTTATCCCATGGGACTCTTCCAAGCAGATCCCAGAAGAGACCAAAGTCCGCTCCCCTAAAGTCCAAGGTAGTGAGTTTGCTGTGCGCCCTCCTCACTGCCCTGAGGATCTTGAACTCCACCATCTCATGGTCGCTGCATCCCAGGCGGCCCCTGAGTTCCACATTCCCCACCAGCCCTTTCTTGTTGGTGAGAACAAGGTCCAGCACAGCCCCTCTCCTGGTTGGCTCCTCCATCACTTGCAGAAGGAAGTTGTCATTAAGACATTCCAGGAACTTCCTGGCTTGCCTATGCTGTGCTGTGTTGTTCTTCCAACAGATCTCAGGACGGTTGAAATCCCTCACGAGGGCCAGGGCTTGTGAGTGTGAGGCTGCTCCTATCTGTTACAGAAGGCCTCATCCACTTGCTCTCCTTGGTCAGGTGGCCTGTAGCAGACCCCCACTACAATATCCCCTGTCCCAGCCCTCCCTGTGATCATGACCCACCAGCTCTCTGTTGGTTCCTCATCTGACCCCAGGTGGAGCTCCATGCTCTCCAGCTGGTCTTTGACATAGAGGGCAACACCCCGTCCT
>WKFP01015389.1:3077806-3188434 GCA_011057875.1 Pterocles orientalis
GGGCGGGGGGGGGGGTGTGGGGTGGGGCGGGCTGGCTGCTAGGGGCCGGTTAGCGGCCGGCGCCTGGACCCCCTGGGTGGGTCATAGCGGCTGCCGGCCTCCTGCCAGACCCGCTCCAGGGGTCAGGGCCTCTCGGCCGCTGCGCCTCCTCAGCCCCGTGTCAGGAAGAGAAATGCTGGTTCTGACCCGCGGGGATCGCTGAGGAGGGCCCGGTCCGCCCAGCAAACCTCGTGCGGCCTGTGTGTGCTGTCTTTTACTTATAATCAAGTAAAGTTAAGCGACAGATTGAAGGATAGGTTTCTCTGTTTTCCATGAGGTACTGTGGAGAGGCGGGTATGCGTGTCAGATGTATCTGCGGTTAGTTTTATCGGCGTTGTGAACTCCCTGGCTTTTTGTGGAGCATAGGTTCAGCAAATTGGTAATACCTCCTCTTCACGTGAAAAGGTGTAAGGGTATTGGGAGAGGCAGGGAGAAGAGATTTGCCTGGTGCATACTTCTCAAAACCAAGTTGTGTTTCTCTGCTCTCACTGTAAGGTCCAGTGACAGGTTTGAGTACAGAGAGATGAATTATGTTGGGCTTCCTCTTGTTGGTGTGTTAGTTGGCTCATATGGCAGTAAATAAGCTTTGCATTTATCCTTGAATCCTCTCGTGTAGGTTAAAACGTTCCTTTAATACTGATGATGTTTGATGATGTTCCATTCTAAACAGTTTGCTTTTACTTTAGTCATTCTGATGACAACAAGCGTGTAAGAGTCTGGTCTGAAAAAATTATCAAATAACTCCTATAGTCTGATAATTCAGCTTGTCCTTGGACATACAGCTCTATTTATTCCAACAAATACCTATAGCTACATGATTGTCCAGATAAGTTCAAAGGCAAATTATTAAAATCTTTATTTGTGAGAGAAATGTGTGGGGTTTTTTGGTTGTTATTGAAATAACTCATGTTGCCCTGCGCTATAAATTTTACACCAGCTCTGTAGAATGTCAGCAGTAGCACAAGTATGAAACTATTGAGTTCAGCAAGGTGACAGGCTTAGGTATCTTTAGGGGTTAGCTGACAAGAATCATTTGTGGTGTTTCTGTTTCCTTAACTGTGGAAGGCTGTAAATCTCATCCATTCGTTACAGGGTGTAACTGTATACTCTGTTGTTTTGTAGAGTTTTAGGACCAGTATGTGGTAAGATGCATCTTTTTGCGTTCTTGTTCCAGCCACCCGTGTCTTTTAGAACCCTGACTGATGGTGGATGTTGTTGCTGTCCACTCAACTTTACATTCCAGCCATGGAACTTTTAGTTCTGTTATTAAGGGATTAAGAAAAATGTTAAGATTGTTACTGCAAGAAAGCTGTGGGGTAAAGGAGGAAAAAAACAGAAGGGCATTGGGAACTAGCAGTTTAGCATCACAGAGCATATAAAAGGCTGTAAGTTGTCTTTCAAAAATGAGATTGTTTGTAATAGTGAAATTTAATTTACATCTCAGTGAGACATCTGACATTGGGGAAGAAAAAGATGATGAAACCAGTGTCCTGATTCTTTAAGCTGTTCTGCTTTTCATCAGTTCAGATTACACTGCTCATTATTTTTCTTTTCAACAAAATTACTTAAAAAAATACTGTGGTTTCTCGGTTTCCTTTTAGTTTCTTTAAAGTTTATATTAAAACATTAGAATTTTGCTTTAAGTATTAACTGTCTTTGCGTTTCCACTGAACTGTGTAATAAAGCTTACTTTGTAAAGACAGATGTAAAACCTACATATTTTATTGTGGTGGCAGCTAAAATGAGCATACATCTTGATTCTAACATGTTTGTAGACCAGACATACAACATCAGAAAGCAGTAGAGATTTGATGGGTACCAGAAATCATATTTAATTATTACTTTAAGTGGCTGCAGTTGAAATAAGCTAGTCCCTCCCAAAATACTGAAAATCTCGGTGCAAGCAAAACCATTTGCTTCAGATGGATTTGGATGGTGGACAAAAGTGTTTAAGGCTGTTGTTCTTTGAGGAGAATTGGGGAAGAAGGCTGTAAGAGCCATGAAAATAAGGAAGAGGGTGCACTAAAGAGTTGCAAACTTTCTGATGCCTGATAGAGTAGCAAAGGGAGCATGATCTGATTGAAACAACAGGAAAAGAAAATCATTGGTGTTTCAATATTATGTGGAATAGAATACTCTTACAGCATCATGGCTGCTGGAGGAGGAGGTTCCTTTAAGGTACTACTGGTGTCTGGATAGTACAATGTAGTTCAGCGTCACAGAGAAATGAGTTGCTGCAAATTCATACAATGATGCCAGATATTTTTAATTACAGTTAACAGAAATTCAGTTCAGCTTTGTGATCAGTTCAGAAGCTGCTGAACAGGCCCACATATATCTCAAAATATAAACTACTAAGCAGAGGCATAACTTTAGTATTATTTGCATAGTCCCCTGGGGACATGTACTTCTTTCTTGCCTGTTGTATGTCTTTAACTATTTCTGTATTAAACTATCTATTTTCTTATCTGTACATGGATTGACAGCTTCTTCTGACAACTGGATTGTATTTTTCGTTGAAGAATGCGGTTTATTCACATTGTGTGAGAGAAGGAATATCTAAAAAACATCAATATTACTTCAGCACACCTGCTTTTCAACGCTGCTGCTTTTTATGACTCGTGCTCAATATGCTGTTATGATGTGAAACTGGGAACATTAGAATAAAGGTACAGTTTATAGTAAGGATTTAAATAACAACATATATCGTCTAGGAAGTTGCCTAACTCTGTGTAAGAAGATGGTGATAGTAAGGGAAAATTTTATCAGTGCTATCTCTGCTTAAGTTCTGTTTACTGCAAAGGTGAGCAAAGAAACATTTATTTCTCTTTGAGAATCTCTCTGTTGAGGAATGGCCAGTAACATTTTTATTTCTCTGGAAGAATTTGCACAGACAAATGGAAAAAGAATGCTTTCACATAGCCTTTTTTTCTTCTATAAAGTGTTTTGTGAAAAAACAGAAAGCTGCAAAGTGATCTAAGTTTCTTTTCTCCTATTCCACCAACACAGAAATGAAACTTAAACCTAGTAGTGATATTTTTAAGGAACGTTCAGTATTTCATTGACAATCTAATACATCAGCAGGTGTAATGTAAAATTACATTGAGATTTAGCCTACTAAATTTCATATAACTTTTTTTTTTGTTTAAAACAATCTTGAATAAATCACTTACATTTTATTGGATACAGTCAATCTATGGTAGTGAGAGCACTGAACTTGATGGCATGTCAGCTTCCTTTAAGGAGAGAGTGTCTCATTGCACTGGCTACATGATGCCAGTGATGCAGGAAGGTGGAATATGAGCAAACATGAACAGCCATTGTGTATTGCTGGCAGGTATTGAGATCATCACAGTTTTCCTGTTGGTGTGAACCACCACATATTCTTATGAGGTAATCTGATAACACTTATTACTGAAGTTATATACTGCAAATGTATTTTGCCAAGGATGCAAACTTACCATTATAAAAGATACTGAGAAAACTCCCATGGGCTTAACTCATTTGCTGGTTGAACATCTAAGGTACATCCTCTACAAATAAGCAGGTGACACTTAAAAGCTTCAGTGGGGCTTTATCATTCATGACTATCCTGGGATACAAAGTTGTGTTTAATGATGGCCATGATGCTATAATACTCTATCATGCAATAGTGTTCTTTGCAGGAATATACCACTGCTGGTAAAGTCACTGATAATTTACTCTTTTAAGGAAAAAGATGTTTGGAAATGTGTGTCTTAACAGGAAAAGGATCCCCTGGTACGTGGTGTATAGACATGCCAATTATTGCCTCCTCCGGTGTTTCCCCAACCCCAGCTTGCAAACTCCTTTAAAACAATATGCAGCAGTAGCTGCTCTGCCCAGGTGCTGGTACCCAACCTGTGCTGTTGCTACCACCCCTCAGCAGCTCTCTGTGGCTGGGCTTGCAGCTCCTCGGCCTGCCCAGGTACAGCAACCACCCAGTCGTGGACCCACCATCTCCAGGTCAGGTTGCAGGGTGAGAAAATTTGGAGCCCAAGGGGGTGAGAGGGAGGCACAGCTTTATGACTGATTCTAGGACTGAAGTGATGCAGCGATAATTAGTAGCACTGTCTGGGATGCACGTGTGTGCGACAGGAGGATGGGGATGAGGAAATGGAGAATGTAGGCATGCTTTCTACTGTATCATATACAAGACATACCAATAGCTGTTGCCATCTGAGCAAGCTAGGTTTGGAAAACCATTGTCTGTTCTGAGTTGCATTGTTTTCTTCACTTCTGATTTTGTACTGCTTTCACCAGCACCTGGTTTGATATGATTGTTTTTGATCTGACTGGAAAAATCTTGTTCTACTTCTTGTTCTAAAGGTGTGATGAGACTTCATGACTTTGTATATAGTAGGTTTTTTGTTGCAGGAATTCAAACAATAGTGTTTAACAATAAGCTGGAGCAGACTGTTGACAATACTTAATTGAATAAGATAGTTAAAAAAAATCAGTTTACCAACGTCTCATCTGGTAGTGCTCCAATGAGTTAAAACCATGTCAACTTTCTTGATAAAATCCCCTTTTTCACCTTTTTTTCTCTTTTTTTTCCAAAAAAAAAAGCAATGGAATTGCTGATGTAATAGATTAAAAGGAATATTTGATGAGTTTTGCTGCTCAGACGCTGAAGTAGGCTGCCGATAATTCAGTTAACCAAGAATGAGGAAAACTTACAATGACCTCAGTGTTTGATCTGTACCTGCTGGATATACTAGCAGATTTGGAAACCTTACTTTTTTATGTCTCCTCAGGCATTTTTTCCCACGTATGACAAAATATTTTTGAGTATTCCTTTTGTCCATGCTGACCAAGAATGTATGAAACTGCAACATAAATAGTTGTGTAATTCATAAATGGGTATATTTGTGCAGGTTGAGATGTTATCTGCATTGCTGCTAGCTCGATTTGTGTGGCCAGATTTGGCAATCAAGAAAGGTCCTACTTAATGCTACATGAGCTGTTAAGATGAACCCTGGACTCTTTTTTATAGCTTCTGTAAAAAATGAGGTAGTGGTTTCTTCTTGAGTAGTTAGCAGTTCTGGAGATAAAGCTAGAAGAAGAAACATCTTCCTCTCTTAAACAAACAAACAAAAAGCAACACCCCAAACCCAATTAACCACAGGCTTCAGTAAAGGAAGAACATCCAATTCCTTTTGTGGGACCTGCCATGAACAGAAAAATGGGTGTGAAACCTATCTAATACTAAAATGTTTTCTTACTGTCTCTACAACCAGACAACATACAGAATGGTTAATGGAGCTACCTGCTTTTTTTCATTGCTTACTTTTCTCCTCCTTAGCTTCTAAAGTGCTAGAAACAGAGGCATGGGACTTTATGGAAGCTTTTGAAATTAAACAATGAAAAGGATGCTTACAGTTTTCAAAAGCAGTATCTTGAGAAACAGAAAGCACTGGAACAGGCTGCCCAGAGAGGTTGTGGAGTCTCCTTCTCTGGAGACATTCAAAGCCCGCCTGGATGTGTTCCTGTGTGATCTGATCTAGGTGTTCCTGCTCCGGCAGGGGGATTGGACTAGATGATCTTTCGAGGTCCCTTCCAATCCCTAACATTCTGTGATTCTGTGATTCTGTGATTCTCTGAAAAGACCTGACTTCCTACTGTAGATGAGCAGCTCTTCTAGTGACAGGTCATCCATAATGCACAGTTAAGCTACGAGAAAGCAATTTAATGTGATAGTAAGGACCAACTGTACTAGTAGAGAATTGCATAACGTTTTTTTCCTCCGATTTTCCTTCTTTTAAAGAGGAGATGAGGTGGAACTGAGACAGCCCACTTTGAAATGTGCAAAGAGTACGTAAGAAGTGCTTTTTGCCCATCCTGCAGTGGTCTGGACAGCACAAAAAATTTGTCAGGCTGGTGTTTTATCTCATGGCTATTTCATGGCATCTCAAGGAGAGCATGGTTTATGTTAGTCTCTAACCTAAAATTCTTAAAAGCAAATAGAAGAGAAGCAGCTCCTCTGTGCACCAATTTCCTGTAAGAGTAAAGGGAGTAAATATACTAGAAAGGTTAAGCTGTTAAATATTTCAGATGGATTTTGGATTTGTAGCTTTGAATGGTGCTGAGGCCCTTGACTTCAGGCCGAGTAGGTAAGAAATGCATACCATCGATCCAGGAAAAAATCAAACATTATGTACCCATTTAAATTGCATGGGTCTACTAAAGTTAAACAAAGGTTATTTTTTCTTGTTTCTTTCCAGTATTGACAGAATAGGATCACAGCTGCCTGTCAGAAGGCAGGTTGCACACTTGGAGTTTTTTGTAAAGCAGTAACACACTGATTAAAACCACAGACACTTTGTGCACTGAAGAGAGTTGTGAAAGCAGTGACCATCTTTCACAGACACGTACAAGTGCAGGCAAGAAGAAACATGGTGTGAAGCAGTGTCTTGCCATGGGCAGTGTCTCTGACACTCAAGAGTTTTCTTGTCACCAACACACATTCCAGGTCATAGCCATGGATCAGTGATTTGTGACTAAGTTATATTTAAGTTCAAATTACACATAGGTAAGTGGCCTTAGCTTTATCTTGAAGACATATAGAAAGTTATATACATGGGTGTGGTGGGTAAGTTCCATGCAATAAAGTGTCTTTCTTCCCAAAGCAAATGTTTGTTAACCAGTACCATTTCTATCAATAGTAGGTTTTAATATTACCTTTCTGAAGTTTTCAGATTCATATCTGAGATCTCATTCTGCTGTAGATCCTTGTGGGTTTTTCCCCCCCTAAAATGTATCCATATTTGTTTCAATTTTCAACTCTTTTTATTTACATCTGTTTTTTTGTTAAATCCTTCGCCTCTTCAGCCTTTCTGCACTTCCCTAAGGGCACATAGCCAGTGCTCTTCAGGGACTGTAGGAGCTGACATTCGTATTTGAGACCACCTGTACTTAACAGTGCTCTAAAGAATGGTGAATCCTGCAGAGTAAAAGGTAATTGTCAGTAGCACAATTCTAGGCCTTCGCTGTTTGACAGTCTTCCATTCCTTGCCTCAAATTATGCTGTTTTCCTCTAGATTCCCCGATTCCCTCCAGCTCACTGGGAATGCAGAGATAAGCTATGACTGCCTTTCAACAGGTGAATCCTAATGTTGCCACCGAGGCATGGATTTAATAAAAATAGGACAACCTAAAACTGAATTCCCCCTGCTACCCCAGAATTAGTCTGTAGGAACCATGTTTGGCTTCTGCTTCCCACTTCAGATTAACTCTGAGTTCTGCTTAGCTGCAGAAGCAGCAAAATCTGCACCAAGGCTAAGAGAAAAATCCTAGTCAGGAAACATCACTTTATAACACAGACACGAAATCCTTAATAAAAAAAGTTGAGTTGCAAGTGCAGGTGGAGCAGTGGGGCCCACTTTGTGCCAAGCTGAGTTGGTATCTGGTGTTGGTACGTCTGAGTTTTCCTTACACAAGTAGTTTAGGGGTAAGAGAAACATATATCCAGCATGCACATGTGTATTGGCAAAACATCCTCCCAGATAAAGATCTATTTACATCTTACACCTTGCTATCGCCACCTATCCCAACGGCTCCATCCATGTGCCAGCGGGGATGAAGGATGGAGCCTGGCTATTTCTCCTGTCTGAAGGCTGGTGGGCACTGGTCGCCCTGCCCTGCGCAGCCCTGCCCGCCCCTGCCTGGTCCTGCCCGCCCCTCCCTGGTCCTGCCCGCCCCTGCCTGGCCCTGCCTGCCGGCCACGCCTGCTCCACTGGGGGAGAGGGGCTGCATCGGCGGGGTGTGGGTCTGCACAGTTCCCGCCGCTTCCTTGCCTGCCCTCGCAGAGCAGTGCTTAATCCCCGGGCTGGGGTGTCTGACACCCACACCGCGGTTTCCAAAAGAAAAGGGGTTGGGTGGGTACACCAGGATTTCCACACCTCAGTGCGTTCACAGGTTGCCTTCCTTCTGTATTGCGCTTTCCCTGCTGCTTCCCTCCAAAATCACAGAATCATAGAACCGCTAGGGTTGAAAAGGACCTTAAAGATCATTGAGTTCCGACACCCCTGCCATGGGCATGGACACCTCCCACTAGACCAGGTTGCTCAAAGCCTCATCCAGCCTGGCCTTGAACCCCTCCAGGGATGGGGCATCCGCAGCTTCTCTGGGCAACCTCACCACCTCCACAGTAAAAAAATTCTTCCTAATATCTAACCTAAATCTGCCCTCTTTCAGCTTATACCCGTTATCCCTTGTTCTCTCACTACACTCCCTGACAAAGAGTGCCTCCCCATCTCTCCTGTAGCCCCCTTCAGGCACTGGAAGGCTGCTGTTAAGTCTCCTCGGAGCCTTCTCTTCTCCAGGCTGAACAACCCCAACTCTCTCAGCCTGTCCTCATAGGGGAGGTGCTCCACCCCTCTGACCAATTTCGTGGCTGTCCTCTGGACTCTCTCCAATAGGTCCAGGTCTTTTTTATGTTGGGGGCCCCACATCTGAACACAGTACTCAAGGTGGGGTCTCACGAGAGCAGAGTAGAGGGGGAGAATCACCTCCCTTGACCTGCTGCTAATGCTTCTTTTGATGCAGCCCAGGACACGGTTGGCTTTCTGGGCTGCAAGCACACAGTGCCAGCTCACGTTGAGCTTCTCATCGACCAACACCCCCAAGTCCTTCTCCGCAGGCGGTTCGGGGGTCGCCTGGGAGGGGAAATTCCTGCTCCCTCTCAGTGCCCGGCTTCGGTCCGCCGCGGCGGGCGGTCTGTGGGAGCCGTCGGGCAGAGGCTCGGCGCCCCCGGGGTGCCGGGGCCGGGCGCCACCGGCCGGCGGGGCAAACGGCGGCGGGGGGGGAGACGCCAGCTGTGCACAGGGGCAGATCCCTCCCACTCCGGCTGCTTTCGGTGAGGAAGGTGAAATGCGGAAGTTGGCACCCAGAGCTGTCAGAAGACCGTCGGGTTTTCAGCCCGGAGCAGGCAATTAAGAAAAAAAAAAAAAAAAAGCCGCCCTTCGTGGGTACAGCCGGCGTCGGTCCTCGCCGGCAGCCGACACCCGCGGCTGCTCTCCCGCATGGCGACTTTACCCGCCGCAGACAGGAGGGCGTTCGCCCTGAAAATCAACAGGTAAGGGGGCTTTCCTCGTACCTCGCACCTATTCCTCGGCAGCCTTACCCTGAGACCCGGCCAAGGCAGGCGATGGGGCTGCGGGAGCGGAGGCGGGACGGCTCGTCCCCCGGAGACCCCCGGGGCGTGGAGCCACCTGCCAGCTCCAGACAGTCGGGCTTGCCCTGTCGCAGCCGGACAGCCTTCGGGCGGGTACGGTCTGTCCTCCGACCCCTCACCCCGACCCCCGCTGGCGTGGCCGCTTCTGCGGCCGGCGAGCGGCGACCCTCGGTCCGCCCCGCCGGGTCCTGTCCCGGCCCCGCGGCGGCGCGGCTCCAGGGTGCGCTTCTGCGATAAAGTTTGCTCTGGCGAAGTGCACGCAGACGAAGCCGGCTGTGGGTTCATGTCCTCTGCCAGAGAGGAAACGTCCCGTCTCACTTCTGAAGTTTGCTCCCCATCAGTACTGTCCGAGCAAGCCCCGAGCCTGCTGGAGGGGCTGCTCGCTTGCGAAGGGGCAGAGGATTAGGGTTCGGAGCGGCAAGATGACTTGGTGCCTAAATTAGCGCTCCTGGGAAATGAAAGTTTTATGTAGGGCATCGATGCTGCAATGACGTACAATGACATACATCCCTGGGATTTTTTTTTCTTTTCGCCCTTTCATCTATGAAAAGAAAAAATCCTTTTGATGATTGAAAATAAATCTACCTCTCCCCTTCCCTCCCTAAACCAAATAAAGTAGTGTTCAGCTGTTGGAACACCATACTCCTGCGACTGAGCTTGCTGTCTGCTAGGCTTTGGTGTCTTTTCCCCGGGAAGGGATGACTCTCAGCTGGTCTGTGCTCTGTGGTGGCAGTAAGAAACCAAGACAATTATTTTCATATTGTTAGGTTAAAGGAAAACACGGGCCTCACTTTCAAAAGTCCTGTTGTCTGAGTCAAAAACCGTGTTTCCAAGGTGTTGGTTTAAGTGTAAGGTAACTGAGTTTGCTGACACATAAAAGAACAAATAGCATAATGGGAATATAAACTGAGGATAAGCGTCTGTGCCAGAGAGAAAAGTATGCGAAGAAACTCCACCTCCTCAGCAATTTATTGGAAGACATGGGGCTTGCAGTCGCAGAGGATAAAATTAGCTCTGCTGTGATGTGCCTTTCCCATGGCAGAATATGCATCAGTGTACCTTTCTGTATCCTTTGGGAATTCATTTTAAATTTATGGTGGAATATTCACAAGAGTGAGATATCATCTTGAGAAGCCATCAGATGAGCAGTTCACTACAGGATCCTGCCACAGTTCCCGATCATTTTGAGACTTGCTTGAATAAGGAGCGTAACTGGCTGATATTTAGAGGATTCGGGTTATTTTCTTTCTTCCTATTTTTAGGGTCAGCCTTCTGGCAGCTTTTCCCAGCTGTAGTGATAGTCATTGTTCATCTGTATGACTAAAGCCTTTCAAAGTAGTGGAACTGTAGCAATTAATCTGGCTTCATTTCACAAAGGCACACAAATGTTTTGCTAGTAAGGACTCTTGTGAAATTAAACCATTGTTATAATTTTTAAATTTATTTTTCTTTCAATTCAGTAGTGAAATGTCAGTATTTTTTTCAGCAACTTAAATGCTCAAATGTGTTATTCATCATGTTCTGAATATTATTCCAATTTAACAATCTGCATGTTTGTTTTGCAAGTAAGAATATTCTGTTTTACACAGTGTGGTAGAAATCACATGTTTGCTAGCAAAATATCATGTTTCCCTTTCTTCAAAAGGAGCAGGTCACTTTTATATGACTCAAGTGCAGTTTGTTCTACTGACAGGAGAGTGATACAGCTTCACAAGAAGCATTTTAAATGTGGTGTTTTGGGGTTTTTTAAAGGAACTTTAAAAATGAGAGGTCAGTGTGTTAGTTTTCTTGTCTGTACACAAAAGGCTAATTTACAGCTCTAAAATTTTGTTCCTCTTTCTTCAGAGTTCCTGAGTTTACTTCTTCAAATGAAACTCTTAGTGAAAGCTGGATGTTACTAGCAAGGCATCGTTTATGAGAGTTGTTATGTTGCCTGTATAATTACTCTCCATTCACTACAAATTCACATCCAAGCTCTTCTCTTTCTCACTCCTTCTCTTGCTAGTGACTTGTCTAACCTACATACTGTTTCTATGAGGGCCAGCAGAATTTTAGGCTCTGTACTGGTTCCTCAGTATAACAACATCAGCTGCCTCCCTGCTAGTTACGTAAGGTGTACCCTGGTGTGTTTGGTGAAGCTTGATAGATATCTGGCCACCTTATGAACTATACTAAACACTGTTCTGTAAAAAATTAGCTATGACGTGATCCAAAATGTTGTGTTAGCGCTCTTGTCATCATTTGAAGTTAGTGTGAGATCGATCATGAGCACTGGAGCTGCAGGTGCTGCAGCAAAGGCTGTTACATGACAGGCATCATATTTGTTTAAAACAAGGTCAAACTTTAAAATCAGGCTTTTAAATGACTTCAGACTTGTAAGATGTATATGCAGTCTGCCCACATAACCGTGTCTTCCTATCACTTTATTCTTCCTTCTACCCAGCTGGTGTCTGTTGCCACGACCTGTTGCTTCCTGCCTTTTTTAATCCTGCAAAGACTTGCACATGTGTTTTTAATGCATGTATGTGAGTAGTTACTTCTGTTTTAATGGGATAACTTTTATGTGTAATGATGTAGAAGTGAAGGAACAAGCCTTTACATTAGTGTCCATCATGCTAGGCAGCATTCTTACTACTTATCTGTGTATTACCCAGAGCTAAGTGGCTGAAAACTGAGCAGGACCTCAGAAAACATTATTTTCAAGTAATTTTTTTTTAATTACATGATAAACTAAATTCCTTTCTCACATTAGGCCAAAGTATCACTTAAAAGTAAGCTGTAGCTGTCTTTCTGAATGACCCCCTGCACTGGACAAAGGAAGGGGAAGAAAACCCTCATTAATGTGCAATGCTAAGAGACCTTCATGGCACACTCTGGGAGTGTTAGGTGTCTGTGGTGGTTGGAAGCCAGCGTGGGACATGAAAAAGCGATCATCCTTGTTGAGTCAAGTGAGTCCTAGACAGTAATTAAAAGATACGTGGCTTGCCTGTTGTAAATATGTCCACTTTCCAATTTATACTTAGAAACTAAGGAAGTTGAAAAAAGAATTTATGAAAGTGCTGAGAGAAATAAGTCATCATTGCTAAAAGTGTGGGCTCTAGCACATACCAGCTAAGCAGTGTATGGCTGGGAGACCGTAAAAGTCAGTTTGCCTCAGCAGTGTGTTAGGATAAACAGAGCACTAATGGAAGAGATATTCTGGTTTTATTCCTTTTATTTAGCTAGTGTAGTTATTATTTTATGTTCCACATAGATCTTGCAGTAGTATTTATTCTGACTTCAAGTGAAGAAAATTGTGCTTTAGGCACCTACCTGGGCCCTGGCCAGCAGTGCTATGCACTCAAAACATTTCAACACATAAATTAGAAAACAGCAAACTACCAAGATCACCAGTACAGCTCTGTAACACATCACTTAACTTCCAGTCATGGGACCCATGCAATTAAAAGCCCTCCCAATAGACATACTCCTCAACTGTCTCTACAGACAACCAATGTTTGCGTTTTACAAGTGTTATAAAACAAACTTTTAGCATTTGCTTCTATAATTTCATTTCCTTGTCCCTGAAAATGTCCTGTTGTCAAACAAAATTTTATTTTCCTGTGCTGGTTTTAAGAAGTATAGGTAGTTTACATGCATAGATTTATGTTAAAAAAAAGAAGCAACCTGCACTACCAATAGTAAGGCAAACATTTTCCTAAAGATTTCATATTTTGAAAAGCCTACAATAAAAGTGAACCCTTACATAATTCTCAAATTGTACCATGAATTCTACTTTACGTTAATGATGACAATACATTTAAATTATTTCTACCTGAAATGAGAAGGTCAGCTTGAATCTTACATTGTAGAAAGTCTCAGTTCTGAAGGTTTGTGAGAAATTACCCTAAATGGCAAAGACTATTGGAGAGGGGTCAGGTACAGTGCAAAATGGTTTCAGTGGCAGAAAAGGCCATTTCCTGCATACTCTGATAGCAGACTGCTGTTTAGTGCAAACCCTTTATGGGGCTGAGGCCAGAATCTTTTGAATTTCAATAAAACCCTTGTTATATGGATAAAATAAAATGCTAATCACTTAAAACCAGTTTCTAGACTTTGTTGTATAAGCCAAGCTATTTTTAAAAATTAATTTTCCTTTTAAACTTTAAATATATTAAATAAGCTTCAGAGAGAACCTCAGTCCTTTGTACAACATACTTACACAGTGGATATGAAGATCTAGTGCATTTTTTTAAAAGACGTGGTAGATTCTCATAGTTAGTTTCTTATGTAAAGAAACACATTATAAAAACAGTAATCAAATTAACAGTCTGTTAGTAGCAAAGGCGTTTTCCATGTATTGGCTGCATACCTAAAACACACATTGACAGTTTATCAACTTTTGAAAGCTGCTTGCAGAGGTATCCTTCGTAGAAAGTACGACCATTGAGCCATAGCCTTATAATATGTTATGCCAGGATAGTAATAGCATTAAAAATCCTGTGTTCATTTTTACTAAGTAAACCTAAATAAACAAAGAGGGTCAAAACAAAGGAGAGCACACTTGATGAAAGGGCTGAATCCCACTTTGGTCTAATGAGTTGCGCACTAGGAATCTATCTAAGTGAGGATAACTCAAGTTAATAAACCTTTGCGGGTTTATACCCAAGTGATCAAATAATAATGTGTTGGAATGCGTCTAAAATGCATGCCATAAATAGAGTGTACTATAGCTTTTAAGAGATGTTGAAAATTTTTGGTTTGTAATCGGTATGGGAAAAGATTCCTTCTTACATACTACATGTGTGAAACAGTAATGGTTTTGGTATGTGAATATTAAATTCTAATAAGAAATTAAAGATAAAAAATAGGATGTATGTTTCATATTTTTTGTATAACAATCTGTTAGTTCATGTTAAATGGCCATTTTTCTTAGACATTCAAAAATAAATAATGAGCTGATTTTTTAAATCCTTCAGAGAAAATTACTTGGAGTTTCATATGCAGGGGGTATAAAGATCATGTTTGCATTTTAGGATCATAAAATGCCTTGGGTTAGAAGGGACCTTCAAGTATCGTATAGTTTAACGCCCCTGCCATTGGCAGGGACATCTTCCACTAGACCAGGTTGCTCAGAGCCTCATCCAGCCTGGCCCTGAACACCTCCAGGGATGGGGCATCCACAGTTTCGCTGAGCAACCTGTTCCAGTGCCTCACCACCCTCACTGTGAAAGATTTCTTTCTTATATCCAATCTAAACCCACCTCTTCTCAATTTAAAACTGGTGCCCCTTCTGTCACCACAGGCCCTGGTAAAAAGTCTTTCTCCATCTTTCATATAAGATCCCTTTAAGTATTAAAAAGCCACAATAAGGTCTCCCTGGAGACTTCTCCAGGCTGAAGAACACCAACTCTCTCAGAATTTCTTCACAGGAGAGGTATTCCAACCCGCTGATCATTTTTGTGGCCCTCCTCTGGACCTGCTTCAACAGGTCCATGTCTTTCTTGTACTGAGGACCCCAGAGCTGAACACAGTACTCCAAGTGGGGTCTCATGAGAGCAGAGTAGAGGAGGACAATCCCCTCCCTCAAGCTCCTGGTCATACTTCTTTTGATGCAGCCCAGGATATGGTTGGCTTTCTGGGCTGCGAGCACATGTTGCTGGGTCATGCCCAGTTTTTCATCCACCAATTTCCCTGGTCCTTCCCTGGAGGGCTGCACTCAAACCGTTCATCCCCCAGTCTGTCATGATCTTGGGGATTGCCCTGACCCACGTGCAGGACCTTATGCTTGGCCTTGTTGAACTTCATGAGGTTTGCGCATGCACACCCCATCAAGCCTGCCAAGATCCCCCTGGTTGACATCCTTTCCTCAGTCATATCAACTGCACTACTGAGTGCTGAGGGTGCACTCAGTCCCACCATCTGTGTCATTAATGAAGATACTAAATAGTATTGGTCCCTGTACTTACCCTTGAGGAACACCACTTATTACTGGTTTCCATTTGGACACTGAGTTGTTCATTGTAACTTCAGATGCAACAATCCAGGCAGTTACTTATCCATCTAACAGTCCATCCATCAAATCCATGTCTCTCCAATTTAAAGGTAAGAAATTTGTGGGGGATTGTACCAAAGGCCTTACAGAAGTCCAGGTAGATGACAGCTGTTGCTCTTCCCTTGTCCACTGATGCAGTCCCTCCATTGCAGAAGGCCACTAGAGTAGTCAGGTGCAATTTGCCCTTGGTGAAGTCGTGTTGGCTGCCTTTAATCACCTCCCTTTATTCTATATGCTACAACATAACTTCCGGGAGGATCTGTTCCATGATCTTACCAGGCACTGAGGTGAGGCTAAGTAGTCTTGTTCCTGCATATTGTTTTTGTCTGAGAGCCTTTTAATTTGGCTACAGGAAATACTGGGGTGGTTGTCTTTCAGGAATATAATTACATTTTTTTTCACCTTTCATTAACTTTTATATTATTTCCCCCCCCCCCCCTCCAGTTTTCCAGTTGAGTTTTTCCTAGTTGCCAGAGCATGTTTCCTGTTTACAGGGATAGATTATAAGCTGACCAAATATGTGCTCGTTTCTTTCACAGAATCACAGAAAGGTTGAGGTTGGAAGGGACCTCTGGAGTTTGTCTTGTCCAACCCCTCTGTTCAAGCAGGCCCACTTAGAGCCAGTTGCCCAGGACCACAACCAGATGCAAGCTTTTGAAGACTTCCAAGGAGGCAGACTCCACAAACTCTTCAGGGCAGCCTGTACCAGGGCTCAGTCATCCTCACAGTAAAATAGTGTTTCAGGTGGAACTTCCTGTGTTTCAGTTTGTGCCCATTGCCTCTGATCCTGTCACTGCACACCACTGAAAAGAGCATGGCTCCATTTTCTTTACACTCTCCCTTCAGATATTCATATACATTGATAGGATCCCCCCTGATCCTTCTCTTCTCCAGGCTGAACAATCCCAGCTCTTTCAGCATTTCCTTATAGGAGAGATGGTCCCGTCTGTTCATCATCTTTGTGGCTCTTGGCTGCTCTCTTTCCAATACGTTCATGTCTCGCTGGTATTGGGGAACCCAGACTTGGACACAGAAGCCAGGCACGTCTCACCAGCAGTGAGCAGAAGGGAAGGATCATCTCTCTCAGCCAGCTGGCGATACTCTGCCTAGTGCACCTCAGGATAACATTAGCCTTCTTTGGCCCAAGGGCACATTGTTCAACCTAGTTGAAGTCATGGTCTTCTTCGACCAGATTGGTATGGTCCTCTAGAACCTCCAGATCCTTTATGCAAAGCTGCTTTGGAGCTGGCTGGCCCCCAGTGTGTATTGGTGCATGGAGATGTTCCAGGTGCAGAACTTTGCACTTCTTGTTGAACTTTATGAGGTTCCTGTCAGCCCATTTCTCCAGCCTGCTGAGGTCCCTTTGAAGGGTACCACAACACTCTGGTGCATCAGCCACTCCTCCCATTTTTGTGTTGTTAGTAAACTTGCTGAGGATACACTCTGACCCATAATCCAGATCATTAATGAAGACGTTAGAGGATTTGACCTGATGGTTCTCCTAGCTTTTTATGGCATCATTGGCTTGGTGTCTTCTGGATTTGTATTCAGCACAAGGAATAGATTGCGTATGGCTCTAAAGCAGGTGCAGAAGAGGGAGAGAAGACAGGAAGCTCTACCCACTGCAGCCTCTGCACTTAGATGCTTTACCTCCCAGCTTACCACTGTTTGGATTCAAGGCAGTGTGAGTGAACAGGAGAGGTAAGGAGGAGTTGCGACTAGGGTTTCATCCCTGTTGTTGTCAGTTATGACTGTTCACTACATGTGAATGACTAAACAGCTGTTAAATCCCTCAGATGGCTGTTTCCTTGGGTATAATAACCTCTCTTTCTTCTTGTGGGACATTTTTACAGGTACTCCTCCACCCCAAGGGAGAGATGTAACCTGCAGGAATAACAGCCTTCTGAATCTACCACAGAGTCAAAAATATTAAAGTGGGCTAGGGATGGATCCTATCAATTGTAAATATCTCTAAAGATAATCGAGGAAACTTCCTAGTGTCTGTGAGGTGATCTTTTCATCAGCCATAAAGATAATTCATTTGCCTTTGCTAGGGTGTTTCCAGTGACCAGTTGTTAAATTAGACTAAATCTGTATCGGTGCAGTGCTTCTAAACACGTTTCACAACCACAGTTGAGCACATGATGAATTTAAGTGGTATACAGTTTAGCTGGTCACTATGTGTAATCCAATACCAGCTGATTCGCATCTCATGTTCTGGCGTTGATAATTGTTGTATTTAAGCCCAACTGTATCGAAGCCTGTCTGCATGCATGCAGCTTGTTGAGTTATAGCTGGGAGTAAGCTGTGCTATAGACCATAGAGCTAGAGTGTAGCTGGAGGCCATAAGAGAGACAACTGCGTGAAAGGAGGAACACTGCTATAATTTTTGTTATGGACTAGGCTTAGATTGCCAGCTGTCGTATTTTATACAAGCACAAATTGAATAAAAGAAAAACAATGTACAAAGCCATGTTTGTCCTTAAGATGTTTCTAATTTTGATGGGGAACTGTGTGAACATTGCTTCCTCCTTTAGCAGAGGTGTGTTATAAATCAGTTACAGGAGTAAACTGGGGAAGAAAGCAATTTGTGTCAAGATTATGCCATAGGTTATTCATTCATAGTGCTAATATAAATCCCTGTAAGTACCTGCTCGTTTCTCAAAGATAAGATTATTCAGGATGCTTTAACTAGATTTGACATCCTGTTGTCCTTCAGAAAGACTAAATGGCCAGACCTTTCCTCTGGTACACTGTGCGAAAGATTGCAACATTTCCTGCCTAAAATACATCTAACTTTTAGGAAGTAGAAAAGAAAGAGTAAGAAAATGCCTTTTTACTACTTTTAAGGTGATACAAATGCCTTTGGTTAGTCACTGTGATTTAGTTTTGGTTTGTATTGTTTATGATTACCTTTTCCGGAGTAGCCTGCCTGCTATACAATCAAGGAGATAGTAACCATTTAAGTAGAGGGTTGATGACAAACACAGGCCCATCCAGTCAAATCTCTGTGAAAAATTACAAGTGGAGGGAAGATAGGCTCCATAAAACAAGCATGCTCTTTACCAGCATCAGGCTGCTGTAGAAGCAAAGCCTGTAGAGAACAGTTGGCTGTGCAA
Source organism: Pterocles orientalis (assembly GCA_011057875.1). Taxonomy (NCBI): domain Eukaryota; kingdom Metazoa; phylum Chordata; class Aves; order Pterocliformes; family Pteroclidae; genus Pterocles; species Pterocles orientalis. The sequence continues at coordinate 3,096,192 of WKFP01015389.1, forward strand.
GTAGAATACTGTTGTTACTGTTGAGACAGATGTTATTGACATCTGTTGTTAGCAGGAAGCTAATCTTTTCATCTGACTGCATACTCAAACTGTGTTAAAAAATAACCATCTATTTTCTATTGCAGTTTTTGAAGACTGGTATTATGCTGTGCAGTCACTAGAATCAGACATAATAATCCCTGCCATGTGATTATGACAATGTTTTTTGCTTTGTTCAGGAAGGTGGTTGGTGAGCAGAAAATGAACTTCAGGGTCTGAGCAGAAAAGCTACATTTTAAAATCCTTTTTTAAGATCTTATGTCCTCCTAGGCTTCAGACATCTGTGTGTGCATCATGGAGTCTAGGCTGCAATTTGTAATGAGGTCCTTTTTTTTATACTACAGGAAACTGTAAGCTTATCCAAGAAAAATCTAGTTGCAAATGAGAAACATCTTTATGTCCACCAGGTCTCACATATGAGCATTCCTTATTTATTTTTTCCAAACAGTTTTTGTTTTCAGACATGAAGTGAAAACCAGAAAGGAAGACATACTTAATGTTGTGTTTTATATGCTCTACTGTTTTTTAGGTTTTATAGTCATTAAAAATTGCAGTTCGTGAGCATAGTTCAGTATAGTTGTCCTTTTTTTCTGATCTGACTTGAATTTTTTTAAAATTTGATTTGAAAAACACACACCAGACTATACTGTAGTTTGCAGCAGTAGGAAAAAGGATAGCCTGTGAAAAGTGCTTACCTGATAACCTGCTCACACTAAATGCTTGCTGTCATGAATGCAGTTACAGAAAAATAGGTCCAGGCCTAGATCAGCTTTTGGGCCAAGCTCATATAAAAAGTCCACAATATTTTTCATGGGATCTTTGTAGAATAATACTTGCATATGATGAATCACACAGTTTCCTGAGTTTCAGTAATAATGACCTGAAGACTTTTATAAAGGAGTCAGCACACCTGGACTCCGTAGTAGTATTTTTCCCTAAAGTCAAGCAAACTGGATTAGGTAAGGGAATATTCTATTTCAGTTGTCATGTGAGTTGAGTTTTACAATCACTATAATGACAAAACCTCACATTTAAAACATTGCTAGAGAAAAATTTATCCTTTCCCCAAGCGTGAAATTTTTCAGATGAATTGCAAAGCAGGGGGGTTTGGAACTAGATGATCTCTAAGGTCCTTTCCAGCCATAACCCTTCTATGATTCTATGATTCTATGAAATTCAGTTTGTAACTTACAATATAAAAAGTCTTGCATCATCCAAATGTATTTGTGAAGACGTGTAATATAATTTCTGTAGAATTTGTACTAGTGATAGCCATCAGATACAAGAATATGTTATTTTTAACAACATAGTTCTTAACATATGCCAAATTCTGTGGACATTCTTATTTTTAAAAATGTAAGTGGAAGATCCAGCTTTCAATTGTATCCTAGTTACTGCTCTGACTCTCACTGAACCTGAATCAAAATCCTCTGTTCTAAAGATGGTAGTACCTCTTCATATATTCAAAGTTGGGCCATTTTTTTCAGGTATAGTGCTCTAATAAAAGATCCTACTTTTTCTAGTTAAACTTACAGCTCTAGAGAAAAAATGTTATTCTAAGAAGTCACTGTAAAAAACCCAACTCGTGGGTTTTCTGTCACAGAAAGGTCACAGTGAACCTCCACAAATCTGTGTTTTTTGGAAATGAGTGGCCAAAATATTAACATTTTTCCAGTTCTGTGCTATTTGCATTATCTTCTTCTGGCTTTTGAAGGAGTCATGGTATTAAAGACCCATCTATTAATGTATTGTGAATTTCCTTGAAGTTGTCAGTCATGAAAGCAACAAAATACATTTTTTTCCTTCTTGATGAAAGTGACAACTGTGACCTTGATAAAAAATAAAAACAAAGCTGTAGGAGCAAGAAGAAAAAAAATCCCTAGAATAACATTTACGTGGCCTTTGTTATTATTCTTACTGAGTTTTTTTCACTTATTATTAACAAGTGTCTATGAGGAAGAAAGTGAAAATAAAACACATAAACCTGTTAAACCACCAGTATGGGTTTCACAGAATTGTCAGCATTATGATAGCCGTTTCTTAGTGAAGTCCTTGTGAATCTCAGATAAATCTTTGCATTTATTTCATACTTGCCCTGGTTTGAATTGGTAGGATAGTACAGAGAAACCAAAATGTAATAGTATAATCTGATATCCTTCTCTTACGTTCCAAGTCACAGTGTAAAAGGAAGATAGCACGTATGTTCCCTACTACTTTTGAAATTGCCCTTATTGTTGTTGTTGTAGACAATCTAAGACTTTGGAAGCCTTTTAAACAGTTCCGCAAGGAACAAGCCAAAAAAAAATAAAAAAAAAAGAGAGGGGTAAGCCCTAACTACAAAGTTTTGCCCTGGAATATAGACTTGTAGAGTCTTCTGGAGAGTTATGGGGCACATTTGGTAAAACACCTTACTTCAGTCATCTCACTTGAACATTTAATGAGGCATTAATGTGAGCTTTAGGTGCTACGAGCAGAGAGTGCTTTGACTCAACCACAGAAAAAAATTATCCTTAGATAAATTGAGGTTAATCCCTTCAGTATGAAAGATTTGTGTATATAAACAGTAGTTTGTATATACTGATAGATTTTAAGCTAATGAGGACAACAAAAGAATTCTGTTGTTTTTACGCAGATTTATCTTCTGTTAGCATCATTAATTAGCATCATGTGAAATATTCATTAGAAGCTTTGTATTGCATATGTAAACTCTCATGATCAGTTTAAGTCTATAATAGCGTGACAGATAAGATTGATTTATACTTTTTGTTCTCCAGGAGGTACCACTGGACTATCATATGGAACACTACACCTAAAACCACTTTCACTGCAAGAAGCAGCCAGTCATCAATGCATGCACAATGTCTTCTCAAATGTTATATCATACCTTTTGCATATTATCCGTAGAGCACGGAGATTAAAAAGCACATAAAAGCATTGTTCATTAGATGTTCATTAAATATTCTGTTTCTTTGCGTGGCAAGAAAGTGTGGTTGTCCTTTTCTTCCGCTGCCAGGATTAGAAAATTAATTTTTATATGTGTTTATGGCTCCTCCTGTGGGAGAAACAGCAAAACTGAGTGGCATTGAAAAATCTTCACGGCATACATGACCTGGGACAAAACTAAAAATTGACCTCTTGCCTGTTTAACTTTGTAACAAGCTGACAGCATGATAAAGTTGGCAATTTCCCCTCCTAGACTTCTTTGTTTGTTGCTACACCATCTCTTTTAAAAAGATTGTGGTTAAATTTCAATCGTCTTGAATACGTTCTTTATTGCTTCAGCAGACCCCAAAGCAGGGGTGTGCAGGAAGGTGTATAGCCTACTTGAGCCATCAAGGAAGAAGCAGCTAGTTCAGATAGACCACTGATGTAAACAGCAAGCAGCTAAGCAGAGCTCTGGTGCCTTAGGGCCTAATTAGCAACTTAGAAGAAAAACAGGCAGTTCCACTAGTGGTAAGAAGGGACTTCTAAGCAAGATTCCCGTATTTGCTAGTTAAAGATCTGGATTGTTGCCCAAAACTTTGTGTGTGTTTATGTGTGGGAGTGGAGGAGAGAGGTAGGTAATTCTTACCTTTTCCTCTTCCAGATTTTTTGTTGCCAGTTTTCAGTTGTGACTGGAGAAGTTTCATGTTAGCCTCAGAAAAAGAGCAAAAACTAGTTGAGAATTTTTACGTCAATGTTAGATGAAAGGGATTACTACGCAGGGTAGCCAAGACTGAATATTTTAGCCGTTAAGCAAAAGTTTTCACTATTATACTTTACAGTTCCGCCATTTATATACATTTAGATGTGAATGTTTCTCCATCCATGGGGGTAGTTCTTATAGTCCCTTTTTATTTCTTTTTTTCATCTTCCCTTGCTGTCTAATTGTGTATGTAGCTCTTGCAGAAGACAACTCAACTCATTCCTCAGAACCTGCTGGAAGGGATTGTAAGGGTGTGAAGGATTACTCTTTTTACCTCTCTCTAGTAGGTAACTTCTAATAGTAGGTAACTTTGGATAACTTAATCCAGTAGCTGTGTGAGGCATAGTTTTAAGATCTGTTTATTCTTATGAAATTTCCAATTTCCAGTTAATAGATGACCTTTAAAGCTCTTCTCTTTCTGATTTGTTATTTTTTCTAAATTGCGAGTTCTGTTTAAGTTTTCATATGATATACATACTAGCAAAATACCTATTATGCCTGATTAAAGCTGTATATATCAAATAACTGTGTTGTTTAGAAGAATTGACAGTGAAACTGTGTAACCAGCTTTATGCATTGTAAGTGTTCATATCGTTTTAATTATAGAACCCAGCAGCGTTCAGCCACAGATCTAACACCTGTTAGGTAGAGAAAATAAGTGACTATTTTATCTTCCTTGCTTGATACCTCATCTACGCCTAACTAACAACTCAAATCTCCAGGTCCTAAATCCTGCAATGAGCTCTGCCCCAAGAAACATCTCAGCATTTGACCTACAAGTTATTTAGAAGAACCTAGGTGTAATCTGTTATTTTGGTGACACCATTGCTTTAATATATTATGCAAACTACACACTTTGCATTGGAGAATATTTTTGAGATACAGACGATGTCTCAACTTTTTGTTAGTAATTCAGGAGAAGTGCTCGAGGATTGTATCTACCAGTGGGACAGACACTGGTGAAATTCTGATTAAGCAGCACCACTTCTTTTTTTTTTTTTTTTTTTTCTACCCTCCGGTCCCATCTGGGTGGGTCAGAAAGTCTGCTGAGTGCCAGCGTTTTCAAGATTTACCCCAGAGGAGGCCAAGGCAACACAGAGTGGAGCAATGAATTCCAGTTGACATTGTTTTGCTCCAACACCATGGAGCAGCCATAGAAAGTCCAAAAGAGGTTTAGGCTGCCATCGTCTCCTGTTTTTCCTGTTTTGCAAAATGCCATGTGAAGGCTGACTACCTGTGAATTCAGCAGTGGCTTCTGTGGAAAAAAACTCCCTCAAATCTACACCTTTTTCTTTTCAGACAGTGTTTCCTTTTTATCCTAAACAAAGGGACAGGCACCAAAATGGGAGAACTGTAGAGCTATTAACACTGCTGAGTCCCGTATCTAGTCTCTGAAAAGCTTGCCCATGTTCTCCTGGTAGTTCAGAGGCATGATCTGCAGTACCAGTGTGCTCTGTCACTGTGGCATCACCAGATAGCCACTGCTAGTGGGAACATTTTTCCTAATAGCTTATTACATCTTTCTTGCTTCACTTCAAGCAGATTACTTATTGTTCTCTTTATGGACATCAACTGCTCACTGTTTTCTTTACAAATTGCTACCTTTTACACAGTTGAGGACAATGGCTGTCCCCCTCATTCATATCCTTTGTAAACTGAATACCAGCTATTTTTTTCAGTCTTTCCTCGTGGGTCACCTTTCCCAAAATTTTTATCATTCTGACTACTTTCTTTCAAAACTTTTTCACTGTGATTGTATCTTACAATGTGGTGTTCTACAAGTTTACATCAGCCTTAGCTCTGTCTCACTGGTTTACACAAACAGAAATAACTTCCCTTTTTCTTTGCTGATGGTACTCCGTTAGTAAGTGTCCCAGTCCACTCTTTCAGAGCCTCTTCTGTGGCATGGCTATTTCTTTAGACATTTCATTTCCCTTTTTGTATTTCTGCATTTTATTCTTTTTCTTCCTAAGTTTAGGGTTTCGCAGTTCTTTTTATTGAATCCAGGTGTGCTGATTTCAGACTGTTTCTAAAATACTAGATAATTCTGAGCCAGCCTTTCAGAGCACTCACAATTCCTTCCAGTCTGATGTGATCCACTAATTTTATTACAGTGTTACCCGTACCATCATCAGTGTTGCAAAATAAAATATTGACTGGAATTAGACTAGACTAGAATTGAGGACAAATTAACTTGCTTCTCACATGTACAGTAGTACATTGTTTGGAATAATACATAAAGTTACGTATGATTTAATTAACCCCTTGCTTCAATTGAACACCACAGTTTGAGTCATGATGCTCCAACTGCTTATAAGTTGATTGGCTAGTAATTTGCTCTTTTATCTCTTTGAGTGTCAGAGACCAGCTGGCTGGCCTGTGATTATTTGAGTCCACCTTTCCAGAGGTGTATTTACCTTTTGCCCTCAGATCATTCAGTGACTGCTTTGCATTAAATTGATCAATTGAACTACTCTTAAACTTTTTGAAATTCACTTTTATAGATTACAGGCTTCTTCTTCCATCAGACTAATTTATTTCGCAAATTCTTTCTTTGAATATTGGGGAGCCTCTGGAACTTACCTCACTGATCTTGAGAAACATATTTCCTCTCAGTTAGCTGGGCTTGCACAGGCTTTTACCAGACAGCAGTTTGGCCCCTCATCCACATGCATGCTTCCTTTTTTGCAGATGAAAATTCATACTATTTCCTCTTCAAAGAGTCTGATGACCCCATATCTGGTGTACTTCAGAGATATGTTACATCATTGTTTACAGCAGCAACTTCTGCAAATACACTGTAACATAGTTTTTACCAATATTAAACCAACATCTGCTGCTACAACTGTTGTTTACATCAGTAACAGATACTTCTGCACAGGATAGAAACTGACTCAGGGTGAAGTAAATAATAGTTTGGAATAATTTGAGTTTTGTGTTATACTTTGCTACATACATTCACGATCAGAGGTTATTTGTAGTGGGAAGGTGGAAAAAAACGAACCTTGATATACAAGCAGCTTTCATTTTTAAAACAGGGCAAAAATAATCCAAGGAGAGCACAGACTTCCTCGCTCTCCCCCTGTGTGGTTTCTTGCTTGTGTAATTATGTAATCACCTTTAAAAAAATCCCATTTCATCTTGTCTGATTTTTGGAATACCGATGCTGAATAGGAATTTCTCTTCCACATGGATCTTTTTTCTTTCTCTATAACTCTGGCTTTGCTCTCTCTGTGATTGCTGCTGCCTTCAGAATGGAGCAATGTCCCAGTCACACCTGGTGTGGCCTCTTGACCTGCAAGCAACTACTTGTTTACGCATCCTTTATTTTAGAAAACAGGGATAATAACTTTAGTACCTTCTGTGAGGTGCCTGTTTCTTAACAGGGGCAGAACTGCATTTAGTGGAGTTTTGTCATGCTTGTTAAGAAAAGCAGTAGTAAGAGATCAAGTGTCACATAGTAGGTGTAGTAGTCAGAGAAATCAGGACACCATGGCAGAGAGAAGGTGCAGACCAAACAGGCAAGCTCTGTCCTGTGGCACCTCTTGATGTTACCTATTAATGATTGCTGGATTGGGAGGAGTCTTAGACAGAAGGGAAATGCCTGTATGTCTGTATTGTCCTGTTTCCCAGTGGGCTGCCTTGGTGAGCTGGAGGTTTGGATTTTTTACTTGGAATCTGCTTAAGTACATCTTGTTCTTTCAGAAATCTTGTCCTGCATGTTTATGGTAAAATTTATTGTAGATGTTTTGTTATTGTTTAATGGCTGATTATTCTTAAATCATAGGAAATATTAATTTATTTGTTTCCATGAAAAGTGAGCAAGCTGCTCCGATTACTGAATTTTCAGATTGGGTACATTTCAGATTGGATCCCACATCACTCTGGGGTTTTGGGAGAATTTGGTACTGGCCTCTTTCTGCTCCCATTGAAATAAATTAATTAGCACTTTAGAAGTCTTTTCCTCAAATGTTTACCTGATAAGTATAGGCTGATTTTTAAACTCATGTTTTGGTTTGTCTTGTGCTTTTCATGGCAGACTGCATTATTACCATAAGCCTGGGCTTACATTGTTCAGTGAATGGTCCTGTCTTGTTTTTACCCATTGGTTAATTACCAGTTCATTAAAATATTTGCATCTCTGGTGTACATCCTTCCTTCTCTGCTCTATTATCCTGTACCTTTGTTTTGCAGAAATGAATCTGGAAGTACTGTTGTACAAGTTGTAGCCCCACTTCACTTCAGGGCAAGGTTATTATTTCATAGCCTTTCCCATTTGCGAAAACTACAATATAATGATAGAAATCTGTTGGAAGAGAGTCAGAATCTTAATTAAATAGACCATAAATGTCTTTTTTTGAGGTTTGCATCAACTAGAAAACAGGAGTCTAGACTGTCAAAATATGTTTCTAAACACTGTGACAGGAGACTAAATTGGCTTAAGTCTAGCATTCAGAATTTGTATGTGGATAACTGTAGTTATAAGGGGTTTTCTCTGCTTAATTAAAGGCACTCCTCTGCAGAAATAAGAAAGCAATTTACTCTCCAACCAGGCTTTGCGCAGTTTTGTCAACGAAGCTTAAGTACCCCTGGCTTTTCTCCTCTTCATCTGGTAAGTTCTGGGTTTGTCTTCTTTACACAGGTTTGGCATCTACATTGCATAATGTTTTTAGGGTAAATTAGGTGATCTTAAGCCAGTCTGGCTTTTCACTGGCTTCTTCCTGAAGCTGTTAAAAAAGACTCCCTGGTGAGCAAAGAAAATTATGCATTTGAAAGAACTGCAAATGGTCTTTAGAGCCTGAAATAGACAGTCTTTCTGCATACCACTATAAATCAAAGTTAATTATTGAGTTTGGAGTATATTACATCCATGCCTTGCTGGAAACATTCACCTTCACCAAGTAAATGCATTCTGTGGTTGTCACAGATGGTTTGCTGAAAGAGGTCAGTGAGCAAAGAGAAAAAAAGAAAGGCAGAGGCTCTGCTAGCATGGCTTAATACATAGTTTCCAGAGCCAGCAGCAGAGACAGCCGCTGGCTTGTTTTTCAGTGCTGTAGAGTAAGCACGGTGAGTAAGAAATGGCAAAGCATGCCCTCATTGGCATACACCTAATTGAGTCAATTGTTAAGTGGGTCCGAATCATCTTCAGCCTTCCATGTGCAATCCACCCCTGAAGAAGTTAGACCATATGACACTGCCCTTTACACAAAGGGAAAAACTGCCAGAGCTTTTTAATTGCCTTTCAGGGGAATGGGTATTCTGCAAACATACTATGCCATAAATAAAACGGGATACAAATTTGATATGCTCCTGCTGCCTACCCTTTTAATTATTTTTTTATATATATTTGTGAGAGCTGATAAGTAGATGCAGGAAAAGTCTTTGTGCACCAGTGATTGTGAAAAATGTAAAACACTAGATGCAAGCATTTGCTTCCTGTGTGTCAGGGCCTCCCGCCACTACTCACTTCCTTAATCTGAAATGCTGTGGTGGTTTAACGTGTTCCTTGCGGTTGCTCAGCCTGAGAAGGCTAGGTCCTCTTCTACATGCAGACGACTGCTTTTGCTCAAGAAACTTGATAACATTTCATTTCCTGGGTATTAACGCTGTAGCTGCCATTTTGTGTGCTGTCACAATCTACATGCCTCTAACCCATCATCCTTAAAAAGGTATGTTTTCAGTAATGATATGTGGCATTTTCTGTAGAATAATTGTTTTGCACACATGTATGATGTGTGAAAAGGAGTGTTGGCTTCTCAGTTGAAACAGTATCTCTGTTTCCTTTGATAGTTTGCACTAATTGTTAAGGAGACCGTTACCTTGCGTCTGCATTTACCTTTTTTCACCGTGTTTTTTTACATTTCTATGTAATTTACGATAGTGAAAAGCACACATTTCCAGTCATTAAAGATTATTATTAACACTGCAACTAGGAAAAGTTAGAAGACATCATGAAATGCAATGTATTTGACTTGTCGGAATGGAAATGTGTGATTTCCAAAAGGAAGGACAATGCTTAGTCAAAAATTAGATTATATTAAGCAAAAATGTTTTGCATGCAAAACTTTACATCTTCAGCAACTGAAAAGATGCAATATGCTTTTGTATACTTTAAGCTGTATTTTACTTTAATCCTTTGTGAATTATTTTCTTTAGTAGATCTTCCTATACATATATATATATACTAACATGTAATGTCTTGCCCACTTTCAGTACAGTAAGTGAACTTCAAGGATATTGTGCTCATATTTAATAAAAAATCAACAGCTAATAAAGATCACTGTTTATTCATAACGGCTAATTCAGTATGCTCAGTACTACGCTAGGTACACACCAGAAATAGTGCTTAACCTAAGAATTTATTAACAGCACACTGTATTTCTTCAGCTGGCTGCCTGATGATGTGCTGAACTTACTGTCAGGTTTAAGTTTTCCCTTTGGATAAAAAGAGCAAAGAAATAGGTATTTGCAGAGGTGTTTTCGGAAAATTCAATCAATCCCTTAAATGTACAGGCAGCGGGGTGAGCTGAGAGACTTTATGCAGAGAACAATATAGTTTCCCTACAAAAGGGGAACCTGGGGCTGGGGATGGTGATTGGGTGTCATTTCCAGGAGTATTTGCCACGTCTATTTTTTTCAAAAGTTTAAATTGACTTCCTTCTCCTAGAAGCTTTGAGCGTATTTTTTCTAAATATGATTCACTTTCCACAAGATGTTTCTGGATTTTTATTAGCTGAATAACTGCCTCATTTACATTTCCAGAACACTAAAAAGGCTCCGAAACTCATATTTACCACCGATCAGTGTTAACTTGTCTTCCTATCTACAGTGACTGACGTGGCATATTGTGTGTGAGACATTTAATTCAGAGTTTCTCAGAGTTTTGCCACTGTTGAGCACCTTTCTATGTTTCATAGATTGTGGAATTCCTCAATGTCCTATTGAGCTAAAATTCCTGATGTGAGTGCAACACTGTTATGTGCAGAGATCACTTTGTGCTCAGGTGAAAATCCTGTCAACTTCCATGAGGGCCTTGCATGAGTAGGACTTGGTAATAAAGAGTCAACACTTCATGATTTTGGCCTGGAGATTTTATTTGTGGAGAACACTGGAGTATAAGGAGGATAGCTCCAGAATACATTAAATGAGACAGTAGTTGCAGTAACATTTAATGTAAAGGCAAGGTTGATATCAGGGACATCAGGTGCCTTATTTTCCCCACCTCCATCATAGAGGCAGATGATCTGATCTATGTTCAGAAGGCAGTCTTGTGAAACATATCTAGGCTAATCAGTGCAATACAATCCCTGTTCTTTGTAGTCAAGGATGATTTGGTAGCTATTTTTTGCTAGAATTCTTTCACCTGGTAAATAACTTATTTCAGTGCTATTGTTCTAATGCTCTGCTCTAACTATTTTTCTGTGTTCTTGCAGCACTGAGGTTTCCACAGCCTTTCTGGAAGTCGCAGAATATAAACTGTAGGTTTTCTAAATCTGTGGCTTTTAGATCTATTTCTTACTTGTCAAGACAATCAACGACATGAGATGCTGGTCTTTGTACTCAACTAGACAAATGTTTTGTTTTCTACACATATAAAAGCTATTTTTGTTGGCTATATAGCAAGTAAAATACTTCTAATATATATGTACCTGGAACATTTCAAGGTAGCATATCAAACAAGATTTTCTGGTTTTGGGACTGAGCAGATGAAAAGAGCCAGGCAGCTTCATAGCATGTGTGTCACAGCTGGCACTTGTTGAACTTTGTTGTGGATCAGATGGTCTGTGTAGGAACGGCTGATTAAATGTTATCAAGTAGAGCTGCTCGCTATCAAGGTCCAGTGCCATGTGCTGTAGAAATGGTGGATGTCTAAGGCTTGCAGAGATAACTTCAGTAGTTACATGTAGTCTTTTGTGTAGTCACTGTACTGATGCTTGAAAAATCCAATAAAATTCAAACTGCAATAAAATGCAAACCAGTAACTCTTGAAGATGGAGAATAATAATTTCTTCTGATTTTGGGTATATCTTGCCCTCAACTTTGTTTGGAGAAAAGCACATAGCATTTCTAATAGGTAGTATCTTTCAGACACAGCACCTCAAATGAAAGGCATTTTTATGATGGCAGCCCTGGTGCTTGTACTTAGTACTTAGCTCAGTATAACTTCCAAGAGTTACTGCCTGGCCTTGTTATCGCGAGTGCCTTTTGTCACATTTGCTATAGAGTCCACTGGCAGTTCCCTGCCAGCTGGACACTCCCTGTCACTGTCATTTTGGTTACCTCCCCTAATTCCCTGTTGTTGCTGCTGCCTTTTTCATAACTCTGATTATGGATTGGACAAGAGGAACTGAGTGCACTTCATGAGGATGCAGCAGAATATGTCTGAGGGCATCCAGGACATACTTCAGTCAGTCCACTTCTACCACTGTGTATGGAAGCTCAATTGAGAAAATAGGTTCAAATTTTGATTTAGTTGTAGTACCTTCCTTTTTTTCTTTTTTAAATTTCAAAACTTTTCTCTCTTTGTCCCCTTTCTTTTTTCAGATAAAAGTTTAATTTAGCAACTTTTCCTTACATTAAATGAAGTGGCACTGTGCATAAGATGTTTAAGACAAATGGGACAAATGGGACTTATTTACTTTACAAGAAGTAAATAAGTAATCCTAAATTACACTAATTCAAAAAACCCCTTCTGTTGCTAAAATAAACAACTCTTTATTTGTTTCATTAGCCTTCCTTTTATGACGCAGTCGACCCAGTAGATTTTGAAGGCTTCCTAATGACGCGACTGAACAACTTGGACCCAGAACTAGCACAAGAGCTTGGTGATTTTCCCGAAGATGACTTGGACATTGTCTTTACACCCAAAGAGTGTAGGACTTTGCACCCGTCTATGCCGGAAGATGGGTAAGGAGACTTTCTCTCTCTCTGAAATGCTTTAGGTTTAAAGATAGTTTTGAATATGTCTATCCAGACACCTCACTCTGCCATCCATCCATCCGTCCATTATGCACTTGCTGAACTTTAAACATTTGAACTTTGCCATTGATTCTGTCAGGCCTGTTTGCACACTTAAAATTATGCAAGCATTTAAGTGACTTCCTGAGCTAGCTGGTAGAGCCAGAAGTGAGGTAGGCATAGACTAGGAAGAAGAGGAAAGAAGGGCAGGAAGGTAGTATGAAAAATATTGTGTAGCTGTGATCGTAGAGGTGGAAGTTGATTCTGATCATATGGTAAGCATAGGATTGATTTTTTTCCTTTCCTTTTCTTTTTTTTTTTTTTTTTTTTTTTTTTGCCAGTGATGTGTTACATGGCATTCAGCAGATTCTAAGCATCTCTTAGTACCTTTCTTGCTTAAATGGGGGGAAATAGTTCACACTTCACAATGTTTGGGGGAAGAAAAATGTGTTAGTTTCTAGTGTAGGTGTCACATTTGGTTCCAAATTGACGTTAATTAAATAATTAGGAAATTTTCCACTATTTTCACCAGTTTTTTAGATCAAAACACATAGCACGTGTTGATACTGGTGCTCAGCCATCTTGGAAATATTTAAGCTGATAAACAGGCAAACTATGAGCAACAGAATTTTTTAGAATGAGAAAAAAGGGTGTATTGGAGAGATTTGTGATGTGGTTTAGGAGAGTCCTATGTATTCTGTACAAAATACTCTTCAGGGATTTTTTTGCTGTAAGTGTAACTTCAAGTAGAACCACAAAGGCCTGTTGGATTTTGAAAGCAGTAACAGCCAGACAAACGTGAAGTCAGCACCAGTTGAGCCCCAGACTGCTATGTCTGCAAAGAGAGCTAACTGTCCAACATGTTTGGGGTGGGGGACTGGATCTTTCCGGTACATTCAGGAAATGGCTGGCACAGTCTATATTCCCTGCTGTGCTGAACCTCAACACTGAAGAGACAAACAGGCTTAGCTTATGGTGTTCTGGCTCGCAGGATAGACCAGCATCCCTGTCTGTTCCTGCCAAAGTTGTTACAGCCTGCTCTAGTTTATACTATCCAGTTGTATAAAGCAGAGCCCTGTACAACAACTGTATTTGTTCAGTGTTTTCTGCCTAACGTACCAAAGGCAATGAGACTAGGAAGGAACCACAGTTGATATTATTTTTGCCAGGTGTGGACTAGCTGAGAGCCCCTCTCACTAAGCAAGTTCTCAGTCTGCAAGCTCCGTCTTGGCCCAGTGTGTCTCAGGAGGTTGAGGAGAGCAGAGTGCGTAGAGGAGGTGCCCCGCTTGGTCACCTGAGAACTCTTTGAATCATACAGCTCCGAGGGATTTTGTAATTTTGCATGAAAGGTGATTTTCATTTGAAGTCACTCACAGAAAATGTTCCAATTTTTATAATGAATTCTTGTTTTCATGTGGATTGAGGAAAGGGGATGGATGTAGGAGACAGTGAATATTTTGGTGTTTGAAATTCCCATTTAGTTAAATGATGCACGAAAGTGGAAAAAGTTATCCATCTTTGAAATGAGATTTAAAAGACAAGATGACCATTTCTCTCCAATACACACATATTTCCAAGGTTGCTCACGAGCATGCCTGCTATTTCAAACAACAGTTATCTATTTGTTTTTCCACTAGGAGAACGTGTAGACTCACACTGTACAGTCAGGTTTTGGCCTGATTTGCACAAGTGACATTAAGGGTTTTGTAATGAATGGGTCTCTGGCAAAGCTCGAGTAGTCAATAACAACAAATATGCTTTCAGCAGATTTTTTTACACAGCAGCTTCCCATTTAGCCATGCACACTGCTGCTGTCAGTATTAATGCTTTCAGAGAAAAACCTGGTCAAAGATGTCAGGGTGTATTAGGGAAGGTGAGAGCACAGGAGGGGCATGCACCAAAGATTTGCCGCAGGCAATGTAGTCTGTGGTGTCTTCCTGCATAAGAGCAGGAAACAGATGCCACGAACCAAATTGAGTTAACATGCTGGCTGCTTACAAACATATATCCCATCTGAACCAGGTGCAGGAAGTGACCATGTGGTGTGCCAGTCCACCTGTGGCAGGGGCACACAGCAGGCTGGTATCTGTCCTACAGTGTGTGTGTGAACCCAAATCGGTTGTTACCTGGTGTTGGTAACTGGTTGCAAATCTGTTAAGAGTTTTGGGTGGAAAGAGCTAAAAAAGTATCATACCTTTCACCCATTATTGCATTGCATGTGTATCCTACTCTTTTACTCGCTTGGATCGGAGGAAGTGATTTTGGTACAGCTCACTGAAATTTTTTTAGAACAGGGGTAGGGGAATTATGCGACAACATCATGACAGAAGAATCATGGACATCAACTTTAGCTTATAATATTTCAGTTCCAGTAAGCATCCAGTCAACCAGGCAGCACGGACAATTCCCTACACTAAGGGACACTTAGTTAAAAATCATAAAATTAAATTATAACATCTTTGCAAAACTTAAAGTTTTCTTGTGCTATCTGCGTATAAGCTTTGGGTCTCTTTTTAGAATTTTCTCCATTTCTATGAGCAAGAGAAAATTATGCCAAAAACATACAAGAGACAATGTATTTGCGAAAGTCCAGAAGCTGAGGCCTCTGCAAAAATACTTCTGTATGTTGTGACTTGAAATCAAGTTTTGAAAATCACAAATATGGGTACCTGGTATAATTTCCTTTCTTTTGCAGTATTTTGTGGCATTATTAGTCTTATGTTCATGAAATGTACATGTACATGTGTGGCAAATGGTTACCTCTGTTAAATCTATGCTTGCTAGTTTATAAACACAGCAACAAAAACCTGCATCAGAAAATTCATGCAGTACATATACTTTAAACCTTAAACAATAATTTAGCAGTAAAATGAATATACAGGAGAGGACTAATAGAACTGATAAAAGCCCCTCTATTAGTCCTCTCCTGTATATTCGTTTTACTGATAAATGTTCAGATGCTGTTCAGATAAGTTTCTTTGTCTCTAATGTGTGAGCTAGGTACTAAAATATTTACAATGTGTTGCTTTTTCCCCAGGGTTGAGCTGGACTCACATGTCAAAGACTGTGTTCAGACCTATATCCGGGAGTGGCTGATTGTGAATCGGAAGTAAGCTATGTACAAGTAAATAAAACAGAAAATACCTTGCATCTTATTTGACAGAGAAAAGATGTATGCTGTTATAAGTAGTCATAAGGAATAATTATTTGAACCAGTGACTGAAGACAAGAACTGACTTTTCAGTAATTTATTTAACTATATTGTTTTGTTTGAGATGGTGGGCTATAGCTAAATATTGTTGCATCTGCTTCTTAATTATTCAGGCATTCTGGGAATTAATAATGAAGACATTTATGTCAACTGTCATTAATGATGATTTCTATAAATCCAGGATACTGCCTTTATTGTGCTTCCTGTTATTCTTAGGAGGCAGTTAATTGGTGAGCATGGTACACTTGGTAGGACATTAACTTCAGAGATAATGAAGCTTACTTCTTGAATGCTGATGGTGGTTAAAATTTCTGTGCTGTAAGTTTGCGAGCAAATTACAAATGAACTCATTGTTTTCCAGTTTTATTCCTCGGCCATGTGGTTTTGTGTTGGTCTCTAAGGGTTGATTCCCTGCTTTCTAGTTCCGTAATCCCTTTCTAATCTGGTTGATCTCCATTTTAAAGTCATAGGTTAGTTACAAATATTAGCAGCCATTACTTTTGTTGTCTGAATACTTTACTCACCTGATAGTTGCAGTATTTTTAGAGGTGCCAGTCTAAATGTATTTATAGCCAAGTGTGCCATTTCTTCTTAGGCCAAAGCTGTTTCTTCACTCCTTATTTTTACCCTCTGTGCATATAGACAGACAGCAATCATATGCTACCTCAGTTTTTAAATTGCTGGGCTAAACAAGTCACAGTCTTCTAGTCTCTCCTCATTCAGTAGTAATTCTGCTCAATATATATGCTGTGAGTAGTTTATCCTCTGTCTCAACCCTTTATTCTCTTTTTCCTTTCTCCTCATATCTCACGCTGGAGAAATAATTCTGGCTTTTTAAGTCCTGTATAAGGTCTAACTTAGTTTGAGTTTTGACAGTTTTCACTTTGTTCCTTAATACCAGGCTTTTAATAGAGACATGTTTGCTGTCTAGTCTTTTGAAGCCTTTAAGGCTCTTCACTTGGTACTTATATAGTTTTTGTGTTTATGTTTTTCAAATTCTGTGATTTCCCAAAGAACCACAGTTTATAAAACTTTCAGAATTTCTGGTCAGACAGCAGGACATTCAGATAATCATTTCAAGCAGAAACAAGAAGAATTTTTACCCCCTCTTGTTCTTCAGAAAGAGGTTTTTGGAGCTCTGTTTTTCTGTGCCACTTCCTGTTCGTCCCCTCCTGTGCTCATGCCCTGTTCTTGAGAAGCAGCAGTAGCAGCCAGTGGTGGAGTGCTGGCACATTTGCTGCCATTTCATTGTGCCCCTTCGCCCACTCTTGCTACTCTCTGGTTTTTTTTGACCTGATATACATCAGCAGTCAGTGTGTTATGGGTTGACTCCTGGTAGTCGTAAAGGAATTGCGTTGTTTAATTGTGCAGCTCGTACAGGCATGGAGCAGCCACTGAGGGTTATTAAGAGACTTCCTCTGGGTGTGCTGATGAAATTGATTCAGTTCTCAGAACTGTTCCACAGTGAGTCACTAAAAATAAGTTAGGGGGTTTTGTAGGCTCTCCACCTGCACCGCTCAGAGCACAGGCGCTAGCTCTTTCACACAGTGTTGTTCTGAGCGCAATGTGAAGAGCCAGTGTGCAGCTTTGTCTGTGCACACGAGTAGCAAGCAGTAAAGAGAGGTGAAAAATACAACGTAGCTATTTTTGCACTTATGTGTGCTTGTAGAAATGTGAATGGAGCTGTAGAAATACATGTACATGAACAGATTTGCTGGGTGTTTTACTATCTCATTCATTCAGGTAAGGCAAATTTGCATTCAGAAACTTTATTGAGTAGTTGAGTCTGAGGGAAACATGATGAAGGACCCTGTCAAAGAGCCGAGCTTCAATGGCTGCGGCTAACAAAGCAAGCACGTTAAAGAACAAGACAGTGTAAAAGATGCTGCAATGTTACCTAAACCTGTGATAGCTTGTTACTGGGAGTCATATTGTACTTGAAAACTATTCTCAAAACAGGTACGAGAGAAAGAACGGCATCAAGAGAGGTGTGAGAAAAAGCAGTCCTAGAAAGCTTTCCATTGTTTTGAGAAAGGCTGAAAAAACTGTAGTTGCTACTTGGGAGATGAAGATTCGTAGGATGGGTTGCTGAGTGTGTGGTCTGGTGAGCTATGGATAATGAGAGGACTGTGTAAGTGACTTTCATCCACTTGTGGATGTGGAGGTTCAGAGCAGCAGAGCAAAGAGACTTCAGTGGGTGGCACTAGGAGAGGTGGCCCTTGTGCCTCAGGGTGGAGAGGTATGAGAGAGGGGCTGGACGCAGCTTAGAGGTCCGCGTGTTTTTGTCAGAGGCTGAATGGGAGGCTGGTTCCTGTGCCTGTCAGTTTCTCCTTTCAGTTGTCCTTTGCTGCTTTTCCTCGTCCAATTTTCCAAATGCAGTGTGGCGGTTAAATTGAAATGTGTGGTAAAAACAGGGTTTGCCTCTTGGTGAGTTTTAGTATCTACTATGCTTTTAAAGATAAATAAAGAATTTAAATAAATTTTCCAGGAATACTTTACGGGAAAGACATTTATAGTGTAGCTTGTACCTCAACAGGGAAAGTGTGATCCATTAATTGTTTGTTTGCCACTGGAGGTGGTGATAGAAAAATGAAGAAAACCTCTTTTGGATACTGAAATGTCTCCAAATAAATTTGTGGAGAATTTCTATCTTTCATTCTAGGAGATTAAGGCGGTTCCAAAACAAGGTCACATCCAAGGAGAGCAGGGGTTGTATGTTTTACGACTACCGTTTTCATTTGCAGTGAGCTGGTAAACAATTAAAATGCAAACAATTAAAATTAAAACACATTGGAGCATATAGTTCACTTACTCCCAAAGTGTAATAAAAAGGTGTCTCCCTGCTCAATAATTGCTTATTATGGCAGCTTTATGAAAGTACTCAAATGTTCAGATGTTGCTTTAGGAGTGTCATGGAAAGCAAAATGAATGAAGCAGGATACTGTAACTAAGGAGGCTGATTACAAAAAGGTCATCACGGGATTTAATGAATTGTGTACTAAAGTGGAAGAACTAGAGGTTTGGATGCATCTAGTATCTTTTTTTCAGGGTAGGTTGGAGAGGCAGGTTTTTTCCATGTATTCACAGAAATGTAACTTGAAATTGATGCCTTACCGCAAAGTTTTGAGAAGCTACCAGCAGAAGGAGTTAAATTGTGCAACGACAATAGCCCTCTTTAAAAACAGGCACTGTTTGAAAGGTGTAGATTGTTGTATGTGATTAACTTGGGAGACAGCTAGGTCCAGGACATACTTTGGACATGCTTTGGACAAAATGACAAGCTTCAGACAAGCTCTTTGATGTATAATTGCAGGAGCAAAGAGCCAGCCAAGAGATAAGCAATCTCAATCCATGGTCTTAAGGACATTGAAATAATCACAGTGTCTAATGAGGAGCTCAGATTAATTTGTACCTAGGTCAGATTTTTCTGCTGTCTCAGGCTGACAGTCTGTGCAAAAGCAATGTGAGTGAATTTTCTTCCTTTTAAAGAGCAGCCCTGCGGAGAAGGACTTGGGGGTCCTGGTGGACGAGAAGCTGGATATGAGCCAGCAGTGCATGCTTGCTGCCCACAAAGCCAACGGTGTTTTGGGCTGCATTAAGAAAGGGGTGGCCAGCAGGGAGAGGGAGGTGATTGTGCCCCTCTACTCAGCTCTGGTGAGGCCCCATCTGGAGTACTGTGTCCAGGCCTGGGGCCACCAGCACAGGAAGGACGTGGAGCTCTTGGAGCGGGTGCAGAGGAGGGCCACAGAGATGATCAGAGGGCTGGAGCACCTCTCCCATGAGGAAAGGTTGAGGGAACTGGGCTTGTTTAGCTTGGAGAAGAGAAGGCTCCGGGGAGACCTCATTGCGGCCTTCCGGTACTTGAAGGGAGCCTATAAACAGGAGGGGGAGCGACTGTTTACGAGGGTGGGTAGTGATAGGACAAGGGGGAATGGTTTTAAACTATGACAGGGGAGGTTTAGGTTAGAGATTAGGAGAAAGTTTTTCACTCAAAGGGTGGTGGCACACTGGAACAGGTTGCCCAGGGAGGTCGTGGATGCCCCATCCCTGGAGGCATTCAAGGCCAGGCTGGATGTGGCTCTGAGCAGCCTGGTCTAGTGGTTGGCGGCCCTGCATATGGCGGGGGGTTGAAACTAGATGATCACTATGGTCCTTTTCAACTCAGGCCATTCTATGATTCTGTGATTCATTCTTAATATACATGATAGAGTTGCAGTGATAAAACAATTAAACTTGTGAAATGCCACCTTTTTGCAAGAAAACTGTGCTTTGCTGCCCTTTTGCACAACTATATTTCTAGCCACTTTAATATTTTTTTTAATTTGTCTTTTCTGCCTATTTTCCCTTAACTCCCCTGGCGCCATCCTGACTTGCTCGGGGTTCCTCTGCGAAAGGAGCCAAGGGAATGCAGATACTTGTAGCCTGAAAAACAAGGGATCCCGAAAAGATTTTCACAAGACGCTTCAAAAACAAACATTTGAATCGGAAACTCTGGACTCAGGCGATGCAAACTTTCAGGTAAGGTTCCGTTCACTTTGGTTAAAATGATCAAATACAGCAGCTATCCTCAAAGGAAGCACCCTAGGATCTCTGTAATGGCGTCAAGTGGAGAGCTGTGCTTGCCATTAGGCCTTGTGGCAGAGGCGGCATAAAGTCCTCTCTGCCAGACAAGCAAGAGAGGCTTTATGACACCCACATCTCCAAGCCACACCTTGCCATTTTGTTCTTTTCCAGCAGGCGGGGCCCCGACACATCCACGCACCACCCGAGGAGGCTTCAAGGACAACCCTTGCCTCCTCTGACTTCGACCTGCGCAGCCTGCAGCCGGACCCCCGCCTGGAAAACCTGCTGCGGCACGTCAGCGCCGAGGAGTTCGAGAGGCAGAACGAGGAGGCACGGCGCACCAACAGGCATGCCGAGCTCCTCGCCCTCTACCCCTCCGTGGATGAGGTGAGCTCGGAGGCTGGCTGCCCTGCAAGCCTTGCTGAGCTGGCTGTCCCAGCATATTCAAGGTTAAAGGGGCACTGCCATCAAAAACCAGGGTTTCTGTCTTGGACACGTGTCTCCCTTGGATAATGACATGGTGAAGGCACCTCACCGTGAGCTCCTGTCAGCTGTCTTGGACATGCATTCGGGTGGTTGTATTTTGACTCAAGCTGTTGCCTGAGACATTGCTACACCCGTGTTGGTGGGGGTCAAGCCCTGTGCTGGTGGTACGCTTGTGTCGGGGTGCTACCCTTTGCTGTAGCACTTGTGGGGTGGCCAGAAGTGTAAACATTGAATGTAAATGCCAGATGGGGGTCAGATGTGGAAATATTCAGAAACATAAATCAATTTTCTTTCATCTCTGAAGAGATTAAATGCCTGCTGGCCAGGGGAAGGTGCTGGTCTGTAGCAGTGGCCCAGTTAACATCACGTAATGGTTTTATGTATGTAAATTTAATTGAGTATGACTAGAGTAACTGCTTAATGACAGGAAGATGCAGTGGAGATACGGCCAGTGCCGGACCGCCCAAAGGAGCATCTGGGCAACAGGATTTTGGTGAAGCTGCAGACTCTGAAGTGAGTATCTTTCAGAGGCCTTGCCCACGGTTTCTCAGTTCGTACCAGTGCTCTGCTGCGCCCTGCAACACCAGTGTAGGTGTCCTGTTCAGCAAGTGTTTACATGCTTGCTTGTTCTTTCTTAGTGTAGCCAAGGACTATTTCTATCTATCATTACAGAGGTCTTTAACTTGTCAGGTTGAAAAGGAATTGGGAATGTGCCCGAATGATGTATTTCCAGCAAACTATATTGGTCTCCATACATGCTACTGGACTTAGAAAAACATTCAGGAAAGGTATGATCAGTTTTAACTGATATCTGAGATCACCTTTCTGACAAATTCAGAAAATACGTTGCATACAGTTTTCTTTCCCTCTTTTCCCCTTGAAATAATCTAGTAAAATGCACTAATAAAAAAATCTTCCAGGCTTTGAGAGAGCTGAGGTCTGGAACTAAATATTTCTCCTTATTTTCTAATGGAAGTGCCAGTCGAAATACAGTCCTTTTGGTTTTTTTATTATACAGAGTCGTGAGAATGCAGTATTAATCAGTGTCCTGTGTGTCTTTCTTTAACAGGTTTGATATAGAGATCGAACCTTTGTTTGCATGCGTAGCTCTCTATGATGTAAAAGAAAGGAAAAAGGTATGTGTGCGTACAGTATTTTTTGTTCAGTTGGCTTGGGTTTTTATCTCTGGAGTACTAGTTTAGGAAAACTTAAAAAAAAACGTGCAAATTTTTACATATGCAGTCTGATCCAGGATTCTTTTTATTCAGTCAAAGTCACATGCTTGCAGTTGTTCATTTTGTAGTTCTAGGTAGTGCTTTTCACTTATTTTAAAATAAGATTTTGGTGGACTTTCGCTTTACAATACATTTTAATTCTTTTTCTTTTCTAGATCTCAGAAAATTTTCATTGTGACCTCAACCCCGATTCATTAAGAGGATTCTTGCGTTCTCATACACCCTCTGTTGACTTGTCTACTCAGGCAAGATCAGCAGTATTTTCTGTCACTTATCCCTCATCAGACATATACCTAGTAATAAAGGTATGTTACGGTGCTACTTCAACATCATTCTTCCTGTTACTGGCTGTGCCTGTTTCTGGAGCTGACAAACATGAGTTTCCTGTAGCTGAGATTAATTCTGATAGTTTTTATTAGTATGTGTGCTGGTGTCCACTGGTATATCTCACTCTCAAGCTAAGAAGTTATATTGATACCCTGTGTTCTAGTTCTACTAAGTATTTAAGCTGTGGCTGGCCCATGCACAGAAGTGTTCAAAGCCAGGTTTGAGACTTCGAGCAAACAGATCTAGTGGAAGGTATCCCTGCCCATGGCAGGAGAGTTAGAACTAGATGAACTTTAATGTCCCTTCCAACCCAAACCATTCTACAATTCTGTGATTCCATGATTTAGAATTTCCACCCTCTGTCTAAAGGACATTTAGAGTGAAATAACCCATTTTTTTTAAATGGTGATTACATTCTGCGGAGTTTTTTTGGCTTGTTTTGTGCACTTTCCGTCATTTCTTTCTTTAATTCTGAAACCAAACTAGCCTGAACCTCTTCATTTGGAACATATTAATTTTCCTGATTTCAGTGAAAATGCAGTAGTACCTGAATGACCATGTTGTCACATATATATTTTCTGCTTTCTAACAAAGCAGATGGAAAACTAGGAGAAGATTTAGTATTGGTTACTCCATAAAGACAGTTTTAAGAACTTTATATTGAGCATTTAGGCAGGCCGTTTTTATTGCCAGAGAAGCAACATGTTGCTGTTTGGGTGATATTTTTTCTTTGTGAGTGTCATATTATACTGCTTTTTGTAGATAGAAAAAGTGCTTCAGCAAGGAGAAATCGGAGACTGCGCAGAACCCTACATGGTTCTTAAAGAAAGTGAGGCTGGCAAGGTAAGTAAATAGCGATAAAGAGTGTTTAGATAAAAGATTGTATGCACAAAAGAAAAACAGAGAAAGAGCAGACCTTTTTGAACAGGACAGAATCGCAAGAACATTGGGGAGGAAGCCAGCTAGTGCATACATGGTGCAAGCAGTCTGGTGTCTGTGACCAGCAGGAAAAAGTAATGAGAAGGCAAGGTGCACTTTCAGTACTGCCCCCTTTGGAAATCAATACTGACAAAGTCTTGAGTCATGAAGCAGATAAGGGTGAGCAAAGGAGATTCAATTCAATTCAATATGGAGTTAGCATAAATATTTGTATCCCAGAGACATGTTATTGATTTGGATGGGTAAATAACCTGTTGTAGTGTGCACATGTCCAGTTCAGTGCTGTCATTCATAGATCACAAGCTCTGTTCAAGGAATTCATGGTCGTTTACCTCCCTAGAGCAAACTGACAGTATTTGCTGGACTTCCACCTGTCTCTCACCTTTAGAATATTGCTGTCAGCAGAATATTGTTTTTGTATCTGACAAAGGAAGTAGAACCTGCTAATGTTTCATGGTGGTTGTTCATGCTGGACTTGAGGGTCACTGCAAAAAGATCTGCATTCTCCTTTCCTATTAAGAAAATGAACTCATTGAAAAGAAATGAGAAGTGAACGTACAAATCAAAACAGCTACGATCCTAACAGTGATGGAGCAAGCAAACATGAGATATAAGAATGCACGTTATTTACTGAACTGTAAATATGTAATTTCCATTTCTTATCTATAGTAGCATTAAAATAACTGATTGCTTTTTAAACAGTCATTATTTTCTTTGTCTTAGACGAAAGAAAAGATTGAAAAACTGAAAGCCCAAGCTGAATCCTTTTGTCAGCGGTTGGGGAAATACAGAATGCCATTTGCCTGGATTCCCATAAGCCTAACTAATTTTTTCAACCTTTCAACACTTGAACGAGAAATACCTGAGGCCGAAGGTTTAAACGGTAGTTGTCTAACTTTTCTAACTAATGCAAAAAGACTCTTCGGTAGGACTGTGCATAGGAAACAATGTCATTCACTCTGGCATCAAGATCAAACTATAAATTCAGAGTCATGCCTTCTCAGTCTTCCTTTGCAGTGCTACAAACACAACTTAATATGCTAACTGTTTCATCTCTGCATGTTTATTTTTATGTATGGTAAATATTCTTGCATGGTTTAGACCGAATTTTGGTTGACCATCATGCTTGTAGAAGCAAAACACCCTTTCCTGTATGGAGTTTGTTTGAAATACAGGGCAATGAAGATACCTATCATCTTAGTTTCTGGATTGGTCAACAACATTGACCAATCTGCTTTATAACCTATGAACTGAAAATTTGAGTAAGTTTGTGCTCTGCAGCAGAAGTAATGTAACTTAATTAGGTGTCACTTCAACAGTTATTCAACTATTTCACATAGCCTGAAATAAAAATAGTGGAATGTTTTAGGTACTCTCTCTGTCCTCTGATGCCCACTGAGGGGTTGTGGATTTCTGAGAGCCTTTGTAGTGAAGCAACACAAAGAAAATTGATGTTTCATTTGATTTCCCTTTGAAGGGAAAGGATCCACTGGTGACAAGAGGGCAACGTTGCTACAGGCAAGAAGACTTTCTGAGAGAAGTCTTAGCTCAGAGGACAGCTATCCAGCATCAAACTTCAAAACAATCTCTCTGACCCTCAGCACCTTCTTTAAACAGGTACTGGATACTCTTTGTTTCTGATTGCCTAAGACATTTTTCATCTATGTATTGTGAACCACATTAGGAAAAGTTACTGCTGATGTTTGTGTGGGGACAGAGGAAAACTGCTGTCAAGTAGGCAGTAATTCACTTCCTTTGCATGCCTCAAGGGCATGGTTCACTCAGAAACTTTTCTCAGTGTTACAGAGTGTTGTTATAAAGGTACTGATTTTTGTTTTTCTCCTGGTAGGAAGGAGACAGGCTCAGTGATGAAGATCTGTTCAAATTTTTAGCTGATTTCAAAAGATCATCTTCCTTGCAGAGAAGAATTAAGACTTTACCAGGTACATAATTAATTTTGGGTGGAAGAGGATATATGTACTTTTCTCACCCCTCAATTGATCTGTAAATGCCAACTTCAAAATACAATTAACTTGGGTTTTAAGTCTATAGTACATTGTGGAGCTTCCTGGATTTCCACTGCCTACCTAAGCACAGATGCTGTTGAGGTTTTTTCTGTATGAGTGAGTATGGAGATTTATATTTAGCATTATATTCTAAAATTATTTAGTTTCCTCCCTAATTTACAGTGTATATCTTTTGTTGTTATTCAAACTTTTTGAAGACGGTGCTTTAAAGCAGATTTCCAAGATTCTTGCTATTTTCTTGCCATGTTTTTAAAAGGGTCATATTTTACAGAACAATATTAAAATGTGTGCACATTTCATCTTATTGGGGTATTTGGGTTAAAGTTAGCTAACAAACTAGAAAGGCAGAGATATTGTTTGGCTACTGTCAAAAACCTGACCAGCTTATTTTTCCTGTTCATATACATTGCAGTTCAAGGTCTGGGTTCCTCTTTTTGGTAAGAGGAAACTTAAAAAATGTGAGCTGAGTGCAAAGTTGTTTTGCCTTTTTAGCTGATGGCCAGAAATGATGAGTCTGAGGTCCCCAAATGATTTTCTCCTGTCACAACAGAAAATTTAAATTGAAAGTGTAGTTATACTTGGGTAAATGTTACACCACAGAAAGCCTGTCTTTCCTGGTAGGTGGTGTCTACTTTGGCAGAGTTTAATCAGAGCAGAATTTAAGTGGGGGGAGTGAGAGAACTGTGTTAGACAGCAGCTCTTTTGTCTTTTATTTTTCTCCCAGACAAATTTTATATTATTTGTGTGTGAAAGATACTAGAACATCAACCCAGCATATAGAATTCCTTCTTTCTTTCTTTCCTGTTTCTTTGAAATTATACAGGTTAGACATAAAGTGCTATATATTGGCCTGATGTGGCACGATGTGCATAGGTTACTTCCTGTGTATCTTTCTACATCTATGCTTTCGTTCTCATGCAGCCTTTAAGCCGAAGATCCAGTTCTTATTTCTGCACTGTTGCTATTTAACTTCACAAATTGTTTTCATTTTTGTTTTATTGCATCTTGGTTATTTTTAATATTTTTGCTGAGATTTTGTGGTGTTTTTTTTTTTAAAGGAACACTTAAACTGGAGATTTCCCCAGCTCCAGAAAACCTTGGTTATTGTCTGACACCAGAATTGCTACCAGTGAAGCCATTTCCAGAAAACCGTAATCGTCCTCACAAAGAGATTTTGGAATTCCCAATCAGAGAAGTGTATGTTCCCCATACCATTTATAGGTAAGAAATTGCATCTTTTTTTTAAATTCTTAAGATCCATTTTCAAAAATAATTGTGATTCAGATTTTTTTTTCAGAAATAAGAAATAAAAATATTTTTTAAAAAATGTTAGACTAGGCATTAGGTTAATGATTTAATCTTACTAGCCATTATAAGATGAAACATATGCAGGATGGACTATAGTGTATTTACTATTCCAATGATGTTGTCCTTTGAAAATTTTTCTAAAATGTCCCAAAAGACCCCCTAACAGCTGTCATTGACATGTCATGTATTTCATCTTCTGTGTTTTTTCCCCAGTAAATCTTATTATAATTTTTAACTGTTTTGGTAACTGTTTGTGCTGGGTGGTTTTTACTGTTAATCTGAGTCACTGGAGCATCTGAGGAAGTAATGTGTGGCTCTGTGTAGTTTTTCACCATGAACAAGGACTAGGCTATGTAATTACTTTTCTTGAATTTGTTCTGTTCTGCTTGTCAAGGAGACCACAGTGTCCGATATCATGCAACTGAGCAATTCCCATAATACTGTAGTGGTCTGGCACATCTGAGCCTCCAGGAAGAAGTGAATATCAAAAGAATGTGCTTCAACGTGTTTGTGCAGCATAGTCTAGTGAGCAGTGATACTGGTAATAGCTAACTATCAATAATCCAAAACAACTGTGTGGCAGGGTTATAGATACATGAATACTAGCTTTCATGTGACTGTTGTGTTAGCGAAGGCATCGAGGTAAAGCTGAATGCTTCTTACAACAGTAGTTTATGCTATTGTAAGGGACTTTTCTGATCCCAAAAACAGTAGCTAGGTACTGAATTGCATTACTGGCAGAGATGGACAGACTATCAGTAAGGAATCACAGAATGAAGAAGCTGAATAAAGGGATATGAAGCTTATTTACATCTTTCAGCAAAGATTAGCAAAGAGCCATCTCTCCCACCCACTCATCTGATCCTACCCAGGAGGAGAATAAGGAAGGGCAAGACTTGTGGTTTAGTACAACTCAGAAATGCAAGGCAGCAGAGTAATTTATCCTAGGGATCCTCCACACCTTCACAGGAAATTGGAGGGCCAGTGGGGCTGTTGGTGACATCTGGATTTGGGTTTTAAGGAAAGGAAGTTGCATTTTACCTCATGATAACAACTTGCAATGTGGTGTCAGAAAGGAAATTAATAAGTAAGCCAGTTTGGACAGAGACTCATTAAAAGTTTTGGAGGAGTTATTTCTGGGCTATGCCTTGAATCTCTGATATTCAAACTCCTGAGGGCAGTTTCTTTGCGCTCTTGGCCCAGAATGCTAAAATGTGGAGTGTTATGGTACTTCTGTCGTCTCTGTGGAGCAAAGATTGAAGTGAAGGCCTTTTTTTTTCCTTTGTTTTCAATTTCTTAGGGTTTTTATGCAGAAATTTCTATAGGGGAAGTAGTTTTTATACAATTGAAAGTGAACTTGAGTCATGAAGCCTTCTTTTTTAAAATAAAAAAAAAAGACAGAATTTTAACTTTCCTGTTCATTGTCTGGCCCCAGTAAGGACTAGCATGTGTCAACTCCAGTGTGCAGCCTGGTAGTGTATAAAGCTCTACTTTTGAAAATAAAAAGCATTAGTAACAGCTGTGTTGCTGAATTAAAAAGAGAGTTGAGTCTGCACAGGATATTCTCTCTTTAGTTCTCACCAATGTAAACTTCTGTAGCCAGACATTATGAATATCAAAGCCACCATGCTAAAAATTAATTTGTGCATCTACTGAAGGACATTTAGGTGTCTCAACGCTATCCTTCAGTTGCTAGGTTGTCTCTACTGAATACATAAACCCACATCAGAAGAGATGGTTGCTGTAGCTCAACAGTTACACTCCTTGTGCAAGAGTTCCCACCTAGCATGCTTAATCTCTTCAGGCTTTTTGTGCTCTGTTTTGATTTTCAACCTGAGTGAAAGTCATGGTAACAAAACGAAGTAGTATCTGTTCAGCCTAACTTGTAATAATGAAGAGACTATCTATGAAGTATATATGCCTCCTTAATCTTTACCTAAATGACATGCCATAAGCAATGTTACACTGTAAACAAGAAACTCAATCAGTTAATACCCAAATTAAACCCTAAAGACAGTTAGATCCTTGAGCTCTTTTTCGAACCTTGATGACTCTATGATTCTATGATTCTAAATACTGGTGAAATGGTGAAAAAAATGCAGAAATGCTAGGTCATGTTTCGACTGCCTTGTGACAACAAATATGTTTGGAGTGAGAAAGGTGACTTGCCAACTGAAACTGTTAATGAACTCCAGCAATAGTTTCCAGAAAGTCAGAAAAGGCAGCTTTGCAAACGTTATAAAACGGCAGAGTCTGGAACTTGGTGGGGTCCAGGAAGTAACACTTGTGTTTGTGCAGAGCCATTGACAGCACCTTCTTTCCCCCCAAGACAGAATCACCTAGCCACATCTGAGACACTTTTGCCATGCAATCATGCCAGGGCTCCATTTGGTGAGCAAAAGTGTAGTTAGGGAATGTTGGCTAATGTATTTGCTTAATTTAACTGTCATGCAATTTCCCTTGCCTAGTTCTCTGTGTGGTGAATACTGTTTTGAGCCTGAGATTAACTAACCTATGCAAAGTAACTCTGAATTTAAATAGGGCCAGATATTAAGTGTTTCATGTTTTTTCCCTTTCCTCTAATCTGGAAAGTAGAACCATCCTGTCTTAATTAAGCAATGTGCCAGCATTTAGTCATAACTGAGTGTCATGGCCTGATAGTGTATTACGGGTGATTTGATGTTTCCTAATCTTTGATTGTAATTCTGAAAATAATTTATTTTTACCAGTGCTATAAATTTAGATATTAAAAGAATGAAAAATGGATTAAATAATTATCTGTTTTTTATTGATGTTACCATGAATGTAGGAGACAGTTAGATACAGAAATTCACTTGAATAACAAATTAAAACATATGAAAATACAGTCTGCTAAGCTCTTACTGGCATAATAATACCTCTACACAAGCCCAAACAAATTCTAATTGTTTAAGAGAAATGCAAAGATTTTGTTTACCTGTTGGTTTGGGTTTTTTGCCAAAAGGAAAGTTGTTTTTTTATTTCCAAAGGAAAAAAGTATTTTTTTTAATAATAGCTTTTTCCTTTGTGATAGGAGGAATAGAGTCTTCTGTTATAGTCTTTGAACTTAGCTCTTGCTAGTTTTTATACTAGTGTAATGCTATTATTTTAAATGATGGTATTTCTGATTTATTCCAGAAAGATCAGCCAGCCTACTTTCTGTGAAATTGAGCACTTCTTTTTGTTGTGTACCTACATTTCTTTAATAAAAATAGTACCCTGAAAATGTCAAAACATTCCAAGATTTATTTCTTTCAATACCCTTTTATTCTTAATAGGAAAAATAATATAATTTAAAGTTTGTTTATCATTTTGTTTTCTCATGAAATGTAAATTAAAATGGTGCTGCTTACTGCCACTATGAAATGTTGGTGCTGAGGAAAAGGGATTTGTCCCATCGCTTCAGCAATAACTCAGTTTAACCAGACACAGGAAGTCCTGTCTTTGATAGCAGAAGTGCCAAACGCTTAGGGGATTTTTCAGAGGGCAGGGCAAAAAAACCCTTTCCTTCGCTGCTTTGTTTCATTTAATAGTAAACCATTTCTCACTGTGCTCAGACTTGCTGTAATCTGCAGTGTGAGCTGGAGGCCTATTTTGGTGGTTCTAATTCTACCCCATCCTTGACTAGTTTTGAGCGAGGAAAGGCTGTTGGTGTATAATGGTCTGTTATTTCCATTCCTGCCATCACAGTGTTATCTGCTTCTTTTGGCCTCTCTGCCCATGGAATCTGAAGAGAACATGATAGCCCTGTGCATTTTCTACAAGGCCATTGCTCTAGTTTTGTGCCAGTCAGAAGTGCTAGCACTTTTGACTTCTTTTTTAGAGTAAACAAAGTGAAAAGTAGTATTGCACTACTGTGCACAGGTGAAAACAGCTTAAGCTAGCTACTACTGTTTCAGACAGAGATGTGTGTCCTGATTTATTCTGCTCCTTATTATGCGTGGTTTCATGCCAACACAAATAGCCTGCTCTTTTTCAAGCTCCGTAATCTTTCCTGAGCATCTAATATGCTATCTCAGCAGTGTAGGGGTTTAACCCCAGCCAGCAGTAAGCCCCACACAGCTGCTCACTTACCTCTGCCACAGTGGGATGAGGGAGAGAATCAGAAGAGTAAAAGTGAGAAAACTCATGGGTTGAGATAAAGAAAGTTAACAGGTAAAGCAAAAGCTGTGCATGCAAGCAAAGCAAAACAAGGAATTAATTCACTGCTTCCCATGGGCAGGCAGGTGTTCAGCCATCTCCAGGAAAGCAAGGCTCCATCGTGTGTAACAGTGACTTGAGAAGACAAAACGCTGTAACTCCAAACGTCCAAGTCCCACCCTTCCTTCTTCTTCTCCCAGCTTTGTATGCTGAGCATGATGTCTTATGGTATGGAATATTCCTTTGGTCAGTTGGGGTCAGCTGTCCCCGCTGTGTCCCCTCCCAGCTTCTTGTGCACCCTTAGCCTGCTCGCTGGTGGGGTGGTGTGAGAAGCCGAAAAGGCCTTGGCTCTGTGTGAGCACTGCTCAGCAATAACAGAAACATCTCTGTATTATTATCAACACTGGTTTCAGGACAAATCCAAAACATAGCCCCATATTTCCCTTCTATGAAGGAAATTAACTCTACCCCAGCCAAAACCAGCACAGAGATTTCATGGAAGGTTTCCTAATTTTTCTTTGCTTTTTACTCAGATAAAAACGAGTTTGTTGTATACGGCATAACAAAGCAGAAACAATGAAAACAAAAACTTAATAAACAGGATTCCGGGAGTGCATGCCCCTCTCCCATAGGCAGCTTGTTTGTCACAGTGCTTTCAGATGAGGTATCACACCTGACTCCTCATAACAAACTTCATTAACTATGTAATACAAGCAGAGAGGAAAACATGCCACCATGGCATGGTAGTCACTGTGTAGTCACTGAGCAGAGTCTGGTCTAAACTTCCAGATGAAATTAAACCCTTTAAAGAAATGTGAAATTATTCTTTAAAAAAATTGTCAGATGCAAGTGGTTTAATTAGAGGGGGATTTTTGGATCTTAAAAATATTTTGGTTAATTTTAATTTGACATCCTAAATTAGATCTTTGAAAACTCTGTTTTCAGCAGACCTTTAAGCAACTACAATTCAAAATGCAACAACAATTTAAAAAAATCTTGACAATTTGGCACCTTGAATAGCTGCTTGCTCTCTGTATGAAAATCATGAGTATAGTATCTGCTTTCACATTCTGCAGAGCACTTTTATACCATTTAAAATCTATCATATGCTGATAAATATTGTGTTTTGCTTTCCAAACAAATCTAATGTTGTATTTTTGATGTCATTGTTCTTCAGCTTTAGTATTAGTTTGTTCTTTGCTCTACTGTGTGGAAACAAGGAGCACTATCAGCAGGAAAATCTTGTTAAGCCTTCAACTCAGCTCCTCTGGCAGCATTTTTTTTGTGTGCGTGTGTTGACTAAAACTTCAACAGAAAATTTATTAAGGTTTTCATACTGATGCTACTGGGCAGAATACAATGACAATTGCTCTCATCCTGAATTTAATGAGGATCTGACCTCTGGCCATTTAGGTGATTCCTGATTTTAGCAACATGAGAAAAATAATTCAAATTATTATCTAAATAATTCATGCTAACTGTATTTGGTCTGGCTAAGATGGAGTTGGTATCCCCATAGCAGCCCTCATCACAGGGCTGAGTGTTACACTGGCACCTAGCAGGGTGTTTATAACACATTTTGGGAGGGGCGGAGCTGGGACAGCTGACCTGGATTGGCTGTTCCATACCATGTGACATCAGCTCAGCCGTAAAAGCCAAGGGAAAGGGGGAGAAGGGGGGGTATTTGTTATGTGTTTGTCTCTGGGAGCAGCTGCTACACATACTGAAGCTCTGCTTTCCCAGGAGGTGGCCGGACATCGTTTACTGAGGGGAAGTAGAGAATAACATCTTTGCTTACCTTTTGCTTCTGTGCATGGCCTTGGCCTTTGCTTTAATTAAACTGCTTTTATCTTGACCCATGAGTTTTTCATCTTATTCTCCCCCTTTATTTTGCTGATGGGGGAGTGATAAAGGGGCCTGGCATCCAGCCGAGGTTAACCCACCACACTAACGTACAGAATATATATGGCATATATGCATTCTCTTGAATGTGACGTGTTGAAGTTCTGTCATTGTGCCATTTGCTCTAGTTAGTGGCTGACTACAGCAGGTTTTCATGTTTAGTAAAGTCTTTGTGATTTGCATTATAATTTTCGACAATTTTTTCTGAAGAATCCTCGCCTACCCTGACAACAGTGTAGAGGAATCAACAAAGATTCAAAGTTA
Organism: Pterocles orientalis; assembly: GCA_011057875.1. Classification (NCBI taxonomy): domain Eukaryota; kingdom Metazoa; phylum Chordata; class Aves; order Pterocliformes; family Pteroclidae; genus Pterocles; species Pterocles orientalis. The sequence continues at coordinate 3,129,294 of WKFP01015389.1, forward strand.
TAGCTAATGGGTGTATCAAATTTTGTTTCCAATATCATAAATATTAAATGGCAACATTAACCCATCTATCTATTGAACATTTGTGGTTTGTAGCAGTAGTGACTATTTGCACACATTGGCTTTTGCTGTATATGGCATTCTTGTCACAGTCATCAATGAACATGCCTAGTACTCATTAGAAGTTTGAGATGCACTTGTTGACACCTCACACATTGTGTAATATAGCGAGGAGAAGGATTTTATTGTCACACATGCACACCCAGTAGTTACAAACAGGAGTATTCCATGGGAAGGCTTACAGACTTGAAAATCTCCCTAGATTTTATCTTGGCAGAAGATAGGTCTCCATCGCTTTCGCCATGCAAAGGGATCAAATCACTACTGCTAAGTCTAATGAAAGTATAGAAATGTCAGCAAATTCAAATAAGAATTGCTGTATGGTGCCCTGTGTCAGGCTAGGTGTGTCCTTAACTTTCCCAGCAAGTAACTGCTCCTTACCGTCCTCTGCTGGGGTCAGTCTCTGACCCAGAGAAGCTGTCTGGATCCGTGCCTCACCCTGGACTCTGCGGGTCTCAGTGAAGTTGGATGTTCTGCCATGGCTTTTGTAGACCTATACTGTTTTCTGAATAGCTCTCTTGCTTTTTATAAGCACATTTGACTATATTTGGAGGTATAGCCCTGCACTTTCTTCAAGGGGAGCAAAGGGAAAAGTTTAATCACACTTCCCAAAAGTAATTGCTGTGGAATGTTGTTTGAATGTTTCTACTTAGGGCAGAGCCTCAGGGGAAACACGATGCCTCCTGGAGCTCACCACATCTTTATGGGCATGCTAGCTGTCCTGTTATTTGAAAGGCAGCAGTATGTGCTGCCCTAACAGCCTTGCTAGCTGCCATGTGGAAATGCTCATTGTTATTGCTTCCTCTTGGGCTTTTGGGGGGTATGGGTGCTGGCAGTAGCACTTACACAGTGGTCATGGATCTGCAATTCATTTTTATCATCTCCCCACCTTCCTGCTTTAAAAAATCCGTCATCACTTTCATCTCTGCAGGACATCCAGAGTCAGCACTTGCCTCTGTTCTTCCTCAGTGCTGTTGGATTTAATATACATATAAGCAAGATCCCTAAAACTGCTTGAACTTAAATGGCACAAGCTTTAGCTCTTCAGTACAGTACTTGCTGGAATAATGCTTCCTTGGTTGTGTAGTCAGCAGTGAGCTCTCTGTGATTTTGCGTATCTTTCATCTTAAGTCACATTTAAAGGTAAAATCCAGTGCTCATGAACATTATGTGGATTTGTGCCATCTTGTGCTGGGCTACAGATTAATGAAGCAATTACTGGATTATGCAGCCTCCCCTACATGTATTTCTTCACTCTGGCAGATGTAATACCAATAATATCCTTTATTTGATATGTCATTCCCCCAAACATAATTCAGTGGAGGTTACCAATATATTTCTCTCTTTAACTTAGCTTTTCCTAATATCAACTTGAGGAGAATTTGGTAGAGCAGAAATTGCATTTAAGAAGGTAAGGAAGAACGTGCATTAGTATGGCAGGCAGGAGTACCATTCTAAACCAAGGGAAAGGAAAGTTACGTGATAGTTGATTTGCTAAGACCTCCCAGGTAGCTTGTGTTGGTTAGCAAAGTAGCTTGGACTGTGTCGTTGAAGAGTATTTTCACATTGTGACATGTGGCAATAAGGAAAATCAACCATAGTTTTCCAGGTCTTGGAATACAGCAAATGGAAAATGGACTGTCTGACTTAATTGCAACATTCTCTAAAGCTGCTCCACATTTTCAGCTGACAATGATGCTGAGGAGATACCTGTGATAAGGACAGGGTGATTTTGTGTGTAGCTTCTGACTGTCACAGACGGAAAGAAAGGATGAAAGGCCATGAGTGGTTCTCATTGTTTCTCGTTGGAAGCCAGTATGCTTCCACCAGCACTAACCGTATTCCTTACGCTCAGAGGACAAAGAGTGAGAATCCTGTATGAGACTGGGAAAATGAGACATTAAATAGACGTACTGGGGGTGCCAGAATGTCTGTAATCCAAATCTAGTTGAAATCTCAGACTTGCCGTAGACTTCACTGGAGAAAAAGCTTTCTATTAGCGTTTTGACTATTCTACCAGAATTGTTGGGCTTTGAATTTGGAAGACCATTTATGCTGCCAAATTCACCACAGAAATTAAAGGTGCTTTTTAAGTTTAGTGATCTGCCTGTGTACAGAAGCTAGTAAGCAGCAAAGTATGCTGCATTTTAAAGCGTTATTTGTATTAATTACTAAATAATGTCAGTTTCTAGAATTGTAGTTCAGAATTTTTTGTTTTTATTTACTTAGGTTCATTGACACTGCTTTTTGATTTGCATAATCTATAAATAATGCCATTTTGTTGCTATCAGCTATGAGGGTATGAACTTCAGGTTTTGGTTTTATTTCCTGGTTTACTTGTTTTTATCACCTCTGAATGATTCCTTACCCCTTCCAAAATCTGACTCTTCATAGCTGAGAAGGGAGCTCCTTTCTTGAGAGATTCCTGCTTTTCATTACAGTAAGTAAAGATACTCATTAATTTGTAACTGAGAATTATGTATTTCCAAAAAAAAAAAAAAAGAGTGATAGGAAGACTGCCTTCTCAAAGACATAGCTTACTGTGATGGGGACCCTTAAACATAGATTGCTCAATGTTTCACAGCAGGAACTTACCTTTTCCTTGAGAACTTTTGAAATGGAGTTCTGGCAAAGCCTTCACTATCTACGTGGAACTGAAGGACAGGGAGAGGAATCAGTGAAATGCTAGTTTCTGCACTTCATTTTGAAATGAAAATGTTTGCCGTTTACACGTTTCATTCTTCCTTTTCTTTCTTCCAGAAATCTCCTCTATGTTTACCCTCAGAGGCTGAATTTTGCTAACCGACCAGCTTCTGCAAGAAACATTACCATCAAGATACAGTTTATGTGTGGCGAAGACCCATCCTGTGCAATGCCGGTAATAAATGCTGAGATTCCTTAGCATTTGCTTACATGCATTCCTGAGGAACCTGTGAAGAGATAACTCAGTGTTTACTTCCCATCAGCACGGTTGCTGGTGGGGCCTTAGGAACTCTTAACATCAGAGAGCTTGTGAAGCTTGTCATTCTCATCAGAAAGCAGTGCTGTAGTCCTTCCTCACAGCAGGAAAGACTTGTTGCTCTACTGGAATAGAGGCATATTACTCTCTCTTATCGAAGTCTTCATACCTTATTTTCAGAAGAGTGACATCATGTTAAATCAATGCTGTGTTGGAAACTCTAATGTTAAAATTCACAGAGCTTCAGAGGCCTCTTAAGAATTATGTAGTCTGTCTTCCAGTGTAACTCCTCCTTACGCACTATGCGTAGACAAATACTCAAGTGTAACACTGAAAAGTAAAAGTTGGGATCTTCCTGAATCTGAATGGTGCACAGTCATGCACTGTAGATTTCCATGTTTGAAATACACTGTGTATTGGGGCATACGTGTGCACTACTAGCAGAGCAGGCAGCACTGTCCTTGTTCAGGTTATTCAACATTTCTCATTATAAAATCGTCTCTTCAGTTTTGACATTTCAGATGTTCAGTTCGAAGTGTTCTGACACAGGCGTCTGCTTCAGCCTGAATTTTGGGGGAAATTTTCAGACAGTGTAGTTGGCTATTTGAGAATGATATTGGGATAAAATATCGTGTTATTTTATGCCTTAGAAGAGGAAAAAATGAGTGGAAATATTACTTTGAGGAACTTTAATCCAACAAGATGTTGCAGCAAGGACTGATACCTGACCAGCCTTTATCAGAGGCTCTGTGTATGCACACTGCTCGGTGCATACTTCACAGCCTTACTCCACATGAGCTCTGGAACTGAAATCAGAGCATCAGCACAGTTTTTTCCCAAGCCACATTTCTTCCAGAGCTGGAGCTGTGCCATGTGAATGTAACACCATCTTTTACACCATACTGCATTGTTGGTTTCCTTAAACTTTGTCCATATTACAATAAGGTTTTGACAAATGCTTTAGGACAGACACAGTTCATCTGACACTCCTCTCCACTGTGAGAGAGCTTCATTTCAATACATATGGACTTGTACTGTACAGATGTCCTTGTCTAAGCTCATCTCCCAGGGCTTCCTTTCAAGTCACTGGATTCCAGGACCTTACCATGAAGCTGTCTCTGAAATGAGGGAAGCAAATCAAGCACCAAAAATGCCTATTTCTCTTCATTTATTGTAAAGGAACTTTGGACCTCTAAGGTAAAGTGAGATGGATCTCACCCTAAATGGGCAGGCTACAACTGAAAAACAACTTCTAAAAATAATTTAAATTTAACTTTTAATTTAACTTTTTAGCATTTAGTTAGACATGCAAGAGGCTTACCATAACTTTATTCTTGCAATCCCTAACTTTTTAGTGCATGACTGGAGAATGTGATATGAGGTAGTCAGTGTCTCCGGAAATTACCTTTGCTCCATTTTTCTGGTGTTTTACCCTGAATGGTGTGTGGGGAAAATGCTTGGTAATACGACATTTGTGTCAACATGCTAAGATAAAATTGCAGAGTCATTTTCAGCCTTCAGGTACTGTCTTACAATTTATACAAGACAATGACAGTTACATGCTTTAGATCTGAGTGCCGTTACTTTCTTTTCTTCTTAATGTAGGTAATTTTTGGAAAATCTTCAGGTCCAGAATTTGTGCAAGAAATATACACAGCTATCACATATCATAATAAGTAAGTATTGTTACTATTTGTATGAGTTGAGAGGTATCAGGCATAAACTCTTTACATAATCCTTAGTTTATATGGTTCATCAAGGAATGCTGATACTAATCCGTTTTAAACATTTACATTTTATGTGGATTTGTCATGTCTAATTTGGATTGCTACATGCATTTGCCTAAGTGACCATTGCTTTTCTTTTTGGAGCTTTTCAAAAGTTAGTTAAGAATATTCCTAATCTGAAAATTAAGGAGCAGGAAATGGCAGCACAACTAGATGAATTCATAGATCCGAAAGAGCTGAAGGGACTGTATCTCAGGAATGTGGACTCAGGATTTAGGATTTACACAGTAACCACAAATGAAGATGGAATGGTTTTGGAAGTATAGAGGTGATACCGTTCCAACTGACACTGTCTGTGTTCTTTCTGATTCAAAGCTGTAGATAGTTCATAAATATAGCTGCATGTAGGTGTACTTTGTTTAACTCATCTCTAAGGCTGTTTTCAGGATTTATACAGTTTTTACAACCATAGCATCTAAAAGCCTCCTGGCAAATTTGCCTTCTGCTTGGCCTCATACTTACACTGGAAATGTGTTTGGCATTTTTTTTAAACAGGTCCCCTGACTTCTATGAAGAAGTGAAAATTAAGCTGCCAGCGAAACTCACAGAGAAACACCACCTATTGTTCACATTCTATCACATCAGCTGCCAGCCAAAGCAAGGAGCATCTGTAGAAACCCTTCTCGGATATTCAGTAAGTTCCATGTGATATGTAAGAGTGTGTGTGTATGTATATATGTATCTACATCCCAGGCAAACCGACTTTGCTTATCAATAATTTTGTCATATGTTACCTTTATGGTTATGGTAACACATCAAAACCAGTAGAAGGTCTTAGTGTTAATTCACAGAAAATAGATGCAACTGTAGCATATATAATTTTGTTAAATTCTATTTGTTGGGGGAAAAAACTCTAAAACATATGCAATTACAATTATTTATGGTTATCTAACGTTCATACATGAGGTAACAACTAGTATATTTTCAATTAGGTTTTATATAACATATAGTTTATGTTCTAAAGTGTCTTTTCCCTGTGTCAAAATAAAAAGACAGAAAGAATCTAAAAGATAAAATGTATTTCTCTTGCATTTATCTTCATGTTGAGACTAGCATGTTTTAGCTTAAGAAATACATATTGTAGCATAGTCTCTGACATTTTTCTTTATCAAGCGATACTTTTAACTAGAGAGATTTAAACTAAGAGAAAAGCATAGATAATATTTCAGGTTTTAAAATGTCTTAGTGCTGTGGTCACCAATCGAGCTGTGGGGCCAGACAAGTGCTTTCCTTGTGTTTCTGCTATGAAGTTTGTACTTGTTTTTGATCCCAGTACTGAGAATCCTTTCAAATGGGCTTTCTTTTATGACAGATACAGTCCCATCAATGCCAATGGGATTGGCAAGAAGTAAATTAGTTTGTAGTTCAGGGGTTCAGGAGCAAGACTTGACATAGGTTAGGGCTTAGTTTTCAGGCTTCTGTCCACCTAAATACAAGATGTTTCTGCCCTGTGATATTCAAATGCACACCCTTTTTCAGACTTGAACAGGAGGAAAATTAAGTGTGTCCAAGTATCAATACAGAGTCATGGTGCGTCATTCTGGCCTTAATGCTTGTGGTGACCATGACCAAGTAGTTCAATTTATCCTTAACAAAACTTTTAACGGTGTTGATTTGCTTCAGACAGGGATCAATCTATTCTAGTGTTTTTTTGCATAAAAGCATGGACTTTACTACTTATTAGAAAAATATATGTCCCACATTAAAAGCTCTGTGTCTGTTTTCTTCAAAAGAGATGTTTTGTAAAGCAGTCTTGTACATTTTTCTACAGCAGCTATCAGTGAATTTAAAATGTGTAGTAATTACTGTTGAATGGGTTGGAGCAAAGAAGCTCAAGTCAATATCTCATTTGTTGTTCTGTTGGCTGTACATAACAAATTCAATAAATAGCCCCTAATCATATATAGTCATGAATATTGCTGTGTTTTCTCTTCATTTGTTTCAGTGGCTGCCTATTCTATTAAATGATCGTCTTCAAATTGGACATTATTGTCTTCCTGTTGCATTGGATAAACTGCCTTTCCACTATTCGATTCACTCTCCTGAGGTAACAAAGAAAACAATGAAAAAATAATATTCTCCTAATGTAGAAGAACAGCATAAGTGTTTTACAATCTGATGTTGCTGTCTGCTTCTAGACAATGCCCCATTTTTGTACCTTAAAAGGGGAAAGCTCTGGAGAAAAATGTTGTTATTATTGCCATTGGTGTTATTATTATTCTTTTACATTGTTATATTGTGTTTTTTAAAGTTAGTAATCCAAGCAGATCCTTGTAAATTGTCTAATCAGTGATACATTTGTTTAGTCAATGATTTGCTTTCTTCCATAGGATGATTTGCTCATTTTTTTTGTGGCTGTGTGGGAGAGGGAGGAGAAATGGGATCAGGTGCTACTACTGGAGCAGAAAACTGTGCTCTCTGAGTAAATATGGCAAGTAGGAAACTGTCCAGATAGTTAAAACTGCACCACATCACCATGGAGTGCCTTTGTCAGTGCTTTAACTAGGAACTTCTAACCTTAAAAATATCCTGTCAGAAGATGTATATTCACACTCTCTGTGCTAGGCATCTAGCTTAAATGCTTCAAATTTCCCTGTCCAATGCATCAATTTCTCTCTGTCTTGTCTATGACAACAAGAAGATGCCTAGCTGTTGTCCTCTGTATGACCCTGAATTCAGATACCTAAAATGAAGTGATTAGCATGAGTACTCTACAGATGCCCATATAAACAGACTTCCTGTTTAATCATTAAAATAAAGATCGTGATTCCCATATTTCTTTTCCATTACAGAAAGTTCCACCTCAGACACCACCTATTAAGTGGGTTGAAGGGCACAAGGGTGTTTTCAATGTTGAAGTGCAAGCTGTTTCATCTGTTCACACTCAGGTAATGCATCAGAAGCGACACACAGCTGTAGTATCATTTCAGAGAGAATTCAGGTGTCCATGTGGACTTGCGAGGTCTACAAAATGGAGATATTTAAGCCCACACAGATTTAAAAACAACTAACAGCCACGGAAATAACCTGATATCCACAGTGAATTAAATCCTATGGTGAAATGAAATCTCGTGGTATAAGTGAACAAATGAGCAGCAGGTCACATCAAGCAGTATGGAGCCTGGTGTACCCTGAGCTCAGCAAAGGTCTGCTTGGGCTCTGTTTGAAAGACACTGACAGGATACAGTGCCAGTTTCTGCAGTCTGAATCTTCTGTTATGCAGAACTAGTTCAGACTGTGTGTCCACATCTGCAGAGGTATAGCACCTCCCCCTGTAGGGACAGGTTATACTGCCAAAATACTTTAGACAGCTCAGCTGTCAATGACATGTGATGTGGGGACACAACCTTAGTGCTGAATGAGAACCCTATAATTCTGGCCATTTAAATGTGCTAGGAAATTGAAGCTTTCACCATCTGGTTGGAGTACTGCTTTGAGGCACAGCAGCTTTATTTTGTTTCTGCTGCTTTACAGTGCCTCCTACCCATCATCACATTCTACTTAACCCTGATAGCTATGTCTTAAAAACTAGAGGCCCTGTGTCTGAAGCAGGTTGGTCACCTCTTTGCAGCATAGTTTTTAAACACAAGTGGGGCAAACTCATAAGGCATATAACTTGTGTGTAGCTGGAACCTAGATGAGGGTGACAGAGGGACTATAGACCTATGATGTGATGGAATTTTATCAGAGAGAGGGAAGAGTATTTTCACAAAATTAAGCAATCACCTCACTGAGGGCTTTAACTGTTCTGCTTTTATTCTGATCTAATCAGAGTCTGAACCTGAGCCAGGTGGAGACAACAAAAGGTTGGCAGCTGCTTTATAAGTTGGTCTCTAGGGCTAGCCACCACTGCAAGCTAGAAGGGTGAAAATATTCTCTCTCATCCCATCAGGTGGGACAATCGGGCTTTCCTTAGCTAGCAGCAGCCTGAACTATATCCACTTTGTTAACTGTGAGAGCACTGTATTTGCAGGACAATCACCTGGAGAAGTTCTTTACTCTGTGCCATTCTCTGGAAAGTCAAGTGACCTTCCCCATTCGACTGATGGATCAGAAGATCACAGAAGCTACACTGGAACATGAATTGAAACTCAGCATTATCTGTTTGAATTCTTCACGCCTTGAACCTCTTGTGTTGTTTTTACATTTGGTACTAGATAAACTTTTCCAGCTGGCTGTACAGCCTATGGTCATAGCTGGCCAGACAGGTATTCACTGGTGTATGGCCTTGGAGTGGTAGTGTAAACAACTGAGAGATGTGGGGGAAATGATTGCTAAATATCCAGGCTCAGATTTAGTATTTGGGGTAGTCCACTTCAAAAAGAGTTGTGCATCTCAAGACACAGTTTCACTGCACAATTTAATCAGGTTTAACTGAGTTCTAACCTTCTCTCCTTTTCCCCCTACACATAAGACTCTCAGACTCTGGTTGGGAGGTATGTTAAATTGTAGTAGTTTAACTTATCTGGAAATATAGGTCCGAAAGTGTGTTGTGTTTTAACTGTTTATAATTCAACTGTTCTGCAAGGGAAACACCATTAAAATCCCTTATCCTGCAGCTGACATTGCTGACTGAACCATATCCTCTGCCCAAATATCTTTTTACAGAATTGGGTGAGGAACAAAACCAGAGAGGCTGTAGTAGGGCACACAGATTTTTCAATTACTGAGGCTGCCAGTTGCCCATCACATACTTTAACTCTGGATGTAAAGCATGCTTGAAGACAGTGGTGTAGTTTATTTCCAATCTCATTTTGGTAATCAACACTTGTCATCCATCATAATATTTGTGGAAAAGCCTACTAGCTTTTATTTGTCTGTCAGACGGAAAATAATGAGTCTTAGTGTTCTTTAAGTAGGTATTTTATAGGAAATGCTTGAAGGTTGCTAGAAATTGTAATTAACATGTTCTGCTTTTATGTAGCACCTACTGATAGCGTAGAGGTGATTGGGTTGAAAATGGGTCTACGTAAGAGCAGTTATTGGCCTGTGTAGACCTTAGATCTGGTCAGGTATAGTAATTGCTGTCTACAGCTCTGAATTTGTTAAGGACAGAGTTGAAGTATGTAGGATTAGTTGTTATTGTTACAAAGAATGCCCTGACTGTGCTGAGAATAATTCTTGCCTTTTGTTTCACAGCTAACTTCTCACAGTTTGCCTTTGAATCTGTGGTTGCAATAGTAAACAGTCTCCACAACAGCAAAGACCTGAGCAAAGACCAGCATGGGAGGAACTGCCTCCTGGCATCTTATGTCTACTATGTATTTCGTCTGCCAGACCCTCAAAGAGAAGTAGTCAAACCAGGTAATATGGGTGCAAGGTTTGCAAAAGTATTCTTTTTTTCTTAATACGTGCTATTCAACATAGTGCTTCTGAGAGGAGGACTTAGGGAACTGGCCTGTGAAGTAGCAAACACAACTGCTCAGACCCAGACTGCATACCTTTCAAGTGCAGCACTGTTCAGATATACCAGTTTTCTCAGAGGAAGGTCAGGGATCTGAGCGCTGCATGGAGCAACATGGACTTGCCCTCTATAATCTCTGTCCCTCAGTCCTTCATCTAAGATGCAGGGTCCAGGTGAAAAGCCTCCACAGTTACAGGCAACACTGTAGCTTCATGAAGATGAAAGTGAGACATCTCCTAAACTGAGGCTTGCTTTAGACGAATTTCCTCCAGAAATTAAAATGGCCTTAAGATGCCAATTTCTTACGGGCTTGTACATCAGTAAGCTACTTTCTATGCAAACTAACTTATTGCCAAGAGGCACAGGGCCAAGCTCTGCCAATTTCTCCATTGGGAATGTCATCAAAGGATAAAATCCTGTATGTTGGCCATCAGGTTGAGGTAGATGATCATTCCCCTCTACTCAGCACTGGTGAAGCCACACCTGGAGTACTGTGTACAGTTCTGGGCTTCTCAGTACAAGAGACATATGGACCTACATGAGAGACAGTCCAGCCAAGGGCCACAAATGTGATGAAGGGACAGGAGCATCTCTCCTATGAGGAAGCATAGAAAGAGCTGGAACACTTCAGCCTAGAAAAGAGAAGGTTAAGGGGGATCTTATTGATGTATAGAAACATCTGAAGGAAGGGTGCAAAGAAGAGGGAGCTAGGCTCTTTCCAGTGGTGCCCAGTGTCAGAACCAGAGTCAATGGGCACGAACTGACACATAGCAGGTTCCCTCTTAACATCAGGAAATGCTTTTTTCTGTGTGGGTAACTGAGCCCTGGCACAGATTGCCCAAAGGCTATGGAGTTCAGTCCTTGGAGATATTCAAAGGCCATCTGGATATGGTCCTGGGCAGCTGGCTCTAGGTGGCCCTGCTTGAGCAGGATGGTTGGACAAGCTGACCTCCAGAGGTCCCTTCCAACCTCAGCCATTCTGTGATTCTGTTGCAGTCCATTGTCCTAAGGCCTATAGGATTCATTTGATCAATTGCTATGTATTAACTGACTTAACCAGCAAGCAGCTGTGCCATGAGAACTAAAGGTATGTAGGTCCTTTTCTCTTTCAAATATTCATTTAAATCTCCTTGAGGGACATTTAGACTGGTGTTAAGACTTGCTTGCCTACATTGGAAATGCTTTATCCTGGAAAAATAAGATCCCTGGGGAAGCTGAAAACTAGGTAATCGTTGAGTGAAATCCCTGCTGACACTTCTCCCTCCTTGCTTGGATGCTTTGAATATGGTGTTAAATGTTACGTATTGAAGGTGGAATTTTGTGTTTAGGCATGTGAATCTTGTCTTAATCTACAGCAAATTAGAAAGAGCTACTGTAATAGTGCTGCTGCTCAGGTGGCCCTAGTAATCTCTTGTTACAGCTTGTAAATCACCCTGTGAGGTGTTGATTCCAAAAACATCTGCACCTTGTCATTAATGCCTCTATGTAATTCGTTGCTGAAGCAGTTGGTGGTGAGATTTTCAGGAGCTGAATGCTATTCCTAATGCTGATACTATAGCAGCAAGTGAGAAAAGCTGGCTTGAATCTCATGTTTGTCTCATGCATATATTATTTAGTCTTAGTTCAAACATCTCCATGTGGGCAGGTGCAGGCAGCAGTGCCATTTCGACAGAGTCTCGTTATTACACATTCGGACGCACTTCTGCAGTGTCTGTTGGGAGTAAACTCCTGCAGAGCCGAGTGATAAGCTGCAGCAATCCTGACATCGCTGTTACACAAACTGCTACTGATGAGGAGGTCAAAAGCATCATGTCATCTAAGGTAAGAGGACAAAGTCAAATACCTGCAGACTTGTGTGGGCCAAAACCTGAGAATCTAGATCTGTTCTTCAAGGGCTGGATTTGCTTCTTGTAAGTGCACTGTATGTGTTACCAGAAGTGTTTGCTGTTTATCTAATTTGGCACAGGCTTAATTCCTATCACTAAGTTCTGATGTCTCTTATCACTAAAGAGAGCAAGAGATAAGAACTCTGCCTGTATTTGAGGCTTAGGCACTCCACAGAGGGAGTGTAATTTTTGACATGCCTCACTCTCCTGTTCTGCCTGACACTTAGGTTCTGTTCCTGTCTGGGGGTACAGGCTGGTCCATGTTGCACGGAGTCAGTGTGAGAAAAGACACTTGATTACACGGGGAACAGATTCACTTTCTGAAAGGGGTAAAGAGTCCTCAGAAGATAAATCGTTTTCCTAAAATGCACTGATAATGTATTCTTGTTTCTTTTAACTCTTTTTTTTTTTTTAAATCACAAAACCTGTTAGGTGCTAAATAGTTTCCTGTTAAAAAAAAGCAGTAGGTGATTCATATGACAGCAGCCCTATGATCTTGTATTGGCTATAGTACAGATGGCACATCAGTGTTTTGTAACTGGGTCTTTCCAAATACTTAATTCACCCACAGAGCAAATCACAAACTTCCTCTTTCTTAACCAGAACTATATATGCCAACAAAGCTTGCAGGATGGAAAGGATGACAACAGCCAAGAAGCAGGATTTTGCTTCCCTGACTGGCACCTGCTGGTCTACAGCATCCCCTGCTCATCTAAGAGCTTTAAGAGGACAGCTGTGTGCAGCTCTCTGGGGAAACCAAAAATTTAGAGTTCCCCATTCAACGGGAGCTGGGAAGCTGTGCCTATGACAAAAGGAGAATTTTTTCCGTATGCAAGGAACCTGCTCCTAGCTGTATCCCTGGCAGAGATTCACAGAAGCATGTCTGCTGTGCTCTGAACCATATCCCCCTTCCCTTTTCTTTGAGTGTTATGTATTTAAAATGCTGCTTCTCAAGCAGGTTATTTTCAGAAACATTTTGAAGTCTTTTCTCTATTGAATGATCGTGTGCCTCTCCAGTTAAAGTGAATGAGTGCTTGTCTTCAGCAAATTAAACCAGAACTAGTAAGATGCACAGGTTTGCTGATCTATTTGATTTGTTTATATGGGTGTGAGTATTCATCCACAGAAATTTTAATAATGTAGGTTTGAACTTAATAGCCTTATGAACTTTGGTGTACTGTGTCCTGAAAAAAAGAGAGCTGACGGTGTTTTTTTTTTCCAAATTCATACAAAATTTAGGTGTTTGATATTACAGCTTCATCTCATTGATAAATGTAGCAGTTTACAATGCTCGGGTGGCTACTGCCATTTCACTGCCTTTTACATTTGTATTACTTTTAATGGAAGGAAGAATCCCAGATGCTACTAAGAAATAAAGAACCTTGAAAGGGTGAAATGTAGCTTCCAAAATACATCTGCAGTGCTGAAATTTGGCACGTGATGGCAGTGTTAGCATTTGCATGCCGCTGCTGCATTCGGGCAGTCTTTGGCCTCCGCTGGGAATGGGGGTGGGGAGAAAAAGAGAGAAGAGCTATTTAGATGAACACCTGTGCTGCCTTCCAAAAAAACCACCGCTACTGATTTCTTCTCTGCTAATTAGCTTAAGTTATGTATTAACTTACTATTGTGTATTTCTCCTGGCCATGTCCTCCAGCCTGTGGATCACAGCTCCAGTCGGATGTCTTTCTACATTGAAGGAACAAATGACATACCAAACGTTTGTGCAAGCCCAAGACCATCTAATAAAAAGGTAGCCTACCACTAAGTGTGAGGGTGCACATTAACAGAGCCTGGAGCTTCCTGAGGCATTGCTAGTAATGAGTACTTCTAAAGAAGGAGAGGGGAAAGGGAGAATATCAACTGGTTTTCTCAAACAAGGATTTGGTGATGGAATATTGAATCAGTGAGTAAATATTACCCAAACATTTCTGCTTCTGCTCCAGAGTCTTTAGATTCTTTTCCAGGACAGATTTAGGCAAGTAGCAGCCTGCCTGGATCCTCCCTTTGCTCTCTTTCTTGAGGTGTTAGGACCTGTGTATTTTTCCACTGCTGTTTACCCCTGAATACCTGCCTTCACATGTTAAGTAAACTGCATTCAGAAGTGTTTGCCATCTCTTTCTTCTGTAAAGAATATTTATCTTTTCCCCTTTTTTATAGCTTTTAAAACCAAGAAATCCTTTCCTATCTTGAGTATGTATTCCTAAATAACTTTTTAACAACATACAAGATACCACATCACATAGATAATTTTTCCAGAGCTATATCCTGTGTTTGGCATTGATCAGCGGGAGTGGCTTTGGATGAAGAAGGTTCAGAATCTAAGTTACAGCTGTGAGACTCTTCTTTCTTACTCCTGTTTGTTGGTTTGATTTACGCCAAAAAAAACCATAGAGGTTTATACCCGATCTGAATTTTGGATGGATTAGTGAGTCCTATTCAATGTAAGCAGGCTTAGGAATCTCCTTACCTTTGTTGTTTGTGTCAGGAGTAGAAAACAGATGTTGCAATAAGTGTTTGGTCCAGATTTGAGTTTCCTAAAAGTGTAGATCATTGGGATTAGATACCTTGTAGTCAGATGTCACTGCAAAGAGTGTTATCTCCAACTAGAAACCTCTTTACAAGCTATCCTGTGGTTATTGCTGTGTCCTTCTCTCCCACCACGGAGACAATCTTACTTCTGCCTTCTCTCTAAAAACATGGATGTGCTAAATAGAAACACTAAGGGTGGAGTGGGGACCGTGACTACTCCCTGTCATGCACACAGCCTGAGGGTAGACCAAAGGCGTTCCCCAGTTTGGTTATCCAGGGTTCTGGATCCACAGAAAAATGTGTCCCAAAGTCTGTTTGCCACCAGAATTCCTTGTATGTCATTTTGGTCAAAGCTGCCTTCTCATCCTATAGGGATGTCTACATGTCTCCATCCAGCTGCTGACTCTCCAGTGTGGGGGAGTTTCCCACAGGGAAAAGGGGGACGTTGAAGGTGTGAGTGCTGGGGGGAGGTTGAAACTGGATGATGTGCTGACTGAAAAGTAGTTTCCCAACACTCTGTGTTTATTATCTAGCATTTCCATGAGGAGCTAGCACTGCAGATGGTGGTCAGCACGGGTATGGTGAGGGAATCTGTCTTCAAGTACGCCTGGTTTTTCTTCGAGCTCCTGGTAAGATTTGACAGTGGTATTTTGTAGCAAGTTAATGGTGAAATCTAGGTGGTACTCCAGACAGAGATTTAGATGGATGATGGTTTCTTAAGTTATTCAAACCCGGTGTGAAAATGAAAGTCCCAGATATTGGAATTACAACTAAAGAATTGTCTGTATTCACCCCTGTTCCCCACAGGCAACCTGTGATGGCGAAGTCCTTCATGCATGGTGGTCCACAGCTTGCAGAAGGCTGAAAGACAAATGACAAACTGAGCCCTTCCTTTTCTGTGAATACATGTTCCTGTCTTTTGCACTTTGTTAACAACATGGGAGCAGCGGCAAGGCTCCCCAAACTTACAATTTCACAGATCCCTGAAGTCTGTGATGGATGTCAGTGGAAATTGTTTTGACATACTGGTTTCACTGGCAGCGTATGAACAACCCAACAGCAGATCAAGAAGTAGGAATTAATTCCAGAGGTGTCACTTCCTATCTGTCATCATGAAGGGCAAAAGTTGCAAACAGCAGCATTTCAGAGCTGCAGATGCAAGGGCCTGGAGAGGGTGATACTGATTTCAGGTGCTGAGAGTAGCCAACTGCGTGAACTTGAACAAGAATCGATGTCTGTGTTCAAGTCTTGGGCTCTCCATTGTCATTGCCACTAGTTGTAGGATTTATCACAGTGTCTCTGAGAAGATGAGAGTGATTACATTCAGGGAAAAACAAGTAGGGAAGCTTACTCATCTGGACTAACTTGAAGCAGTAGTTTTACCTCCAGTTTGGGCTTTTTTTTTTTTCCTTCTTTGCAGATAAAGAGTATGGCTCAGTATGTTCACAACGTAGAAAAGCAAGACAACCCACGAAGAAGCCGGTTCTCTGATCGCTTTAAAGATGATGTTACCACTATAGTTAGTGTGGTTACTTCAGAGATTGCTGCACTTTTAGTCAAACCACAAAAGGTAAATGCATGAAATAAGTACCATGGATCCTTGCTACTCACCCTGTGTTACACTGAGCTGTGTGTAATCCCATTTCACCTTCAGCATAGTCACTAGAATTTGTCCAAAACTGAAATTGTAGTCTCACATGGAATTTAAGCAACAGTTGTAGCTGTGCAAGGGGCAGCCTTGTGCTCCCCTGGAAGACCATTCAGATCAGTTCCCCAGCCTGCTTCTCAGTGTGGGGCAGGGGTGGAATCTCCTTTGCTGTAGACAGGAAAGGTTGGACTACCATTTTCAGTGGCAGTGCTGCTTTATGTCAGGTTAGGAGGGCATAAAACTGCAGCCCAAGCAGGGCTTATTCCTTTTATCCCCCTTTCCTGTTACCCTCTTTTCTACTGCATAGTGTTTTACTCCACAACTGGGGGCAGGGAATGGCAGAAGTGATCGTTACTGTCCACCAAAAAGTTTTTCCTGAAGCTTTATCCTTTGCTCAATCCCCTGGTGTGCTTCTGTGATACCCACGTGCAGAGAAAATGTTTTCACAGAAATGTTTGCTTAAGGTGTCAGTGACTTTTGTTTTTAAATATATTGTGTAATAAAATTTTGTTACATAAAAATATTTTAATGGAATTTTAGGTTTTGCCAAGAGATTTGTATTTTATAGCTTCCTCACAAGAAATACAGAGATTTTTATGGGCTGTTAATTCAATTCAATTTTGATTGAGTGAGTGTATAGAGCCTGATTATGTGTGAAAATTCCACATCAGTGTTTGCAGAATTAGGGCCATTGGTTAGTTGTACAAAGCAGCAGTAAGTAATATGTCTCTGATTTTTAAATCCAAGCAGTAATAATCTATATTTCAATACATGGTTAAGCATGTTAGATTGTCCTGGGATTCTGCAGTGTTATCTGTGGCATATTTTAGCCTACCCAGTGAGGGAGTGGAAAACTATTTTTTTCTTCAAAGGAGAAAAATGTTTTGCTATGTAAATTCCAGATAATAGGAAATCTGTATGTATGTATATGTAAAAATTCCTGAACAGCAACAAAAAGGTTCAAAAATGAAAAATTAAATTGTAACCACTCTGATGTGCTGTACATCTGTTCTCACTAGGCAGAGACAAGAGTAGGGCAAACATTTTTCTCTGTCAGTCTTTACTGAACCCACCTGAGGCCTCTGAGAATCAATTGTGTGCAAATCCCTCAGGCACCTCCAGAAATTCTTCTTGGTGAACTACGTATGCTACTGAGACTTTATTGGTATGGCTGAAGTAACTATAGCCTTATTTTAGAGGGCACATGGAGCTCTTTGTGATTTTCACTTGGGGGCTGCACACCTCTGGTAGTCAGGCGAATTATAAACATAGAAGAGCTTAGCTGCTAAATGGTAAAACCCACAGATTTCTCTTACCAGTATTTTTTACTAGCATTTTTACACTTAAAATCTCGGAACAAAATACTTGGATTCCATCATCCAAGCCAGTGCAGAGTTTTATTAATATTTTTATATAATATTTTTAAATAATATTTTATGTTCTAGTATTTAAAACATCTTTCCCTAAGGTTCAATTAAAAAGAATAAGTGGCATATGCAGGATTGCAGCCCGTAGGGGAGTTCAGAACAGGTCTGAAATTCCACTTCAGTGTTGTCAGCCCAAAGGTTTGCGTAGATAAACTTGTTCATTCATCCTATGATATTCCTCTGTGAAAGCTACGACAGTTGAACTAATTTACAGCAGTGATTCTGTATAATTTTAACAAGATCACATAAATTAGAGAACTCAGAACAGTCTTGTCCAGTCTGTTCCATGAGATGGTTCTGGGAGCTGTCCTCTATCCTATTTTTTAATTATTCTAAAAAGTCTTCCACCTTTGTATGAGTTTTTTGCATCATAACTGCAATTCTTTTTTTTCCCCTTTTTTTTAAAGGAAAGTGAGCAAGCAGAAAAAATTAATATCAGCCTGGCATTTTTCTTGTATGATCTTCTTTCTTTAATGGACCGAGGTTTTGTGTTTAATCTCATCAAACATTACTGTAATCAGGTAGGCACCATGCATGATTGGGATTGCATCTGGATTACAGCCAGTCCAGTGTTCTGTTCTGTTTGATTCATTTATCCATCAAGATCCTCTGAGTTGTGTTAAAGGGTAAAGTAATTTTTCTATTTCCTATTGCATATGCAGAGACTTTAAACCTCTTTTGATTTGTGGTCTGCAGAAAGAAAAAATGGAGGTTAAGACTCTTTTAGAAATGTCATACCTTGTACTGCTGCAGGAAGTCTCTGACTTCCAGTGCATTGCTGTGATGGACAGTATGTAGATTTGGGGGTGTTCAATCAAAATGATTCATCTCTGTCTTCTTACTTTACAAGCTTCCAAAAATTAAAAATAAATTGTGGGTGCGGAGTGTTGATATGAAATTATTTGTTTGATATGAAATTATTTGTTGTGTTTGAAAGTGAGAGTTTTCCTCCTATTTTGTGAGCCAATATACCTGCTGTAGTGTTTCTTCTGAAGGAAAGCCCTCTGTCAGCTGATGGTAGGTAGGTAGGAGAAAAGGTGGCTGCCACCCTGGTTTCCTACAGTTTGTGCAATAGTCCACTGATGTCATTGTTGATATGAAGGGAAATTACAAGACTGCTGGTGCTCTGTGTTGCCTAGAAGGACTTTTGGTGAGTTTGCCACAGACTCAGCAATTTTCTTTGGTTTTAATCTTTGTGTTATGCAAAAGGGAAAAATATTGTATGTTTTTCTTTTGGGAGGAAAAATAAAACAGTTTATTGTCTCTTGGGAAGTTGGTAGGCCAGCCAGGGATGGGGAAAGATACCACCACTGCCAAACAAAGACTGGCTAATGGGTGGAAACTAGTTAGGTATGGGAAAACAGTGAGTATTTTAATGTATGCTGGGCTATTTGGCACTATTTATGTTTCAGGAAGCAGGATGTTTCACTTCATGATAATTTAAATAGTATACACCCAACACATGACATTTTTTTTTATTTGTTTTTTTCCTAGCTCTCAAACAAGCTGAATTCACTCTCCACCCTGATTTCCATGAGGCTGGAGTTCCTGAGAATTCTCTGTAGCCATGAGCATTACCTCAATCTGAACCTCTTCTTCATGACTTCTATGTCTGCTCCAGCATCCCCCTCCCCTTCCTTATCCTCCCAGGTAGGCATCCATCAGATAATATTGCATGAACATCACAGGAAGCACACACGTAAAGACTTATGTTGCTCTGTATTCAGATACTTAGGTTAGAATTAGCCACTGTTGGATCAGGGAGAACAACATCCCTCTTGAAAGAAAAGGGGGAGAAGAATGAAGACTAAGGGGGTACTACTGCAAAACTGCATCTACACAGGTTAAAACTTAACATGACACAGATATGTGCCCCACTAGAAACGTGGAAACAGAAAATGACTGCTAAGGTGGACATATAAGATCTAAAAAGAACGGCTCCAAAGTCTAATTTACAGGCATACCTATATCCCATATGTACACAACCGTAAGTATGTATTTCAATATCTGTTTTGGAGAGTTATGGCAGGCAGAAGTGCACAGCGAATTTTCTGTGCATTTGTCTTCAACCTGAACTTCTTGTTCTCCAAGTGGATGTAGATGTTACACTATATAAGTTAAAAACACTGCAGTATTCAGTATCCTGGAGTCGTGGATTTCTGATGAGCCTTACTGTCATTCAGAGCAGGATTATCATGCTTTCTTTTTTAAAAAGCAGCATTCTTCGTTCTGTGTTTCTGCCCACCCCAGTGGTACAGATGATGTAATGACTTTGCCAATAGTTTCTTTGTGTTTTCTGGACAGTGTTTTCCCTTTTATTTGAACTTCATGGGTTTCTGTGTGGAAACACTCAGCTATCCTGAGCAGACCTCTCCACACAATTTTTGTGAATGCCCCTGATCATCACTTCTCATTTCTCCCAGGATGTCATTCACAGTACATACACATTTTTCTGGACTTGACCTGATACTGACACAGCTGTAGACTCCCTGTATCTCAGGACCTCCCATCCATCATCCTGGGCGTGGAGTTCACAAACACACGCTATAAATAAATTTTTGGCTGGCATGCCATGCACTGTTTTGCCAGTCTTGCGCTCTTCTCCACTACATTACATTTAGATAGTATCTTTTTTTTACCACAAGGCAGGTGCCCTAACGAAGAGTGGTAGCCTTCTTGTTTTCCAGCTCAGTGGTCTTGCAGAGGTCAGGACCGGGGAGAAGCATTTCAGTGCAATGCCCCATAATTACCACAGCCCTTGGATGCAGAAGAATGGACCCAAAGCTAAGAATGGTGAAAAGTACAAAAATTCTGTGAGTCGTGGAGCAGTTCAAATTCACAGTTACTTTTCGTGTGTCAATGCCAAAGAATTGGTTGGATGCTAAGACGTTCTACATCTCATACCTTAAGGGTTCAGATAGGTCATAATAGTAAATAATATTTTCTTGAAGTTTTTCCTCATCTTAAAAGCAAAGCATGAAGGTCTTAGAGTCAGTGTTTTCCACTAGTTTTGCTTAGTGCTAATCCTGGATGCCAAAGAACTAGAAATGGGACTCTTCTGCTTGTGAGAAAGAAAAAGAAGTCAGCATAGCTCTTACAACCAGTTCCTTCAAGCAACATCATGAGGCTCTTTTTCTCCTTCTACAGGAGTAACCTATGAAGTGCAACCTGTGCAAATCAATAAGGCTTTTGTGGCACTTAGATAATTTAGTACGGTAGCTGACCACCCTTGCAGTAATTTTGATCTGTCTGCAGGAGTGCTGCCCAGCTAGAGTTAGAGTTTGCAATAAGAAATGTGACCTTGTGAATAAATCTTCTGGAATTCTTGGAGAGAAGCCAAATTCACTTAACTGGGTGCTTCACACTTCAGTGTTATTCCACACAAACGTAATATAGCCAATGCCTGTCTGCTTGAGGTTGAAATGGGAGTGGGTTTAAGTATGATCCAAACTATAGGGCTGGTGGGAGCTGTGAGTTTCATTTGACCTGATATGCTGGAAGATGACTGCGACAGTGTGGTATACTGCTACTTTATGTGTTTGTTTTCTGGGACCATTCCCAGGTGACTGACAGAAATACTGGGAGAGAATATTGAAGAATATAAATTAAAAGCAAATTTTGAACTCATAGACCCCAGTAACTGCACTGGGAAGTAGAGTTTAAGACTTATGCTCACCCAATCAGGGGACAAAAGCATTCCAGGTGACCTGTGGCACAGACTTACGATTGGAGAAGCTAAGAAGTTCACAGCACATACATAGCAGCAAGTTTCCATTCCTGGGCTGGCTGTATATCAGTCATAGCCATAAGTTACAGCAGTTTGAAGGCTGCTTTAAATTATGCCAGCTGCACCAAGCTCAGCCAAAGGCTTCGAGGGTGAAAGGAAACACTGTTCACACGTCTTTCCTGGCCTTACTTCCATGCTAGACATCATGGATGCTGAAGAAGGCACAGCGCAGAGCTTCTAACATCAAGGTCCTTCTTAATGTAGCGGCAGCCTCTTGCTGTATGATGCCCTGTGGCTGCTCTGCAACACTAAGAGCAATGTAAAGATTTGTAAACATGGAGAAAATTCTGGCTTTGTGTCCTACCCAAACTGATGAATACAGGGTCGGAATTTTACATCTCGAAAGCTGTCAAATGAGTTGGTTGCACAGAATGGAAAGGGCAAGAGTGCATCTTAGCAAGCAACTCATTTGAAATTAGATGTTTTTTATTTCATACTCAGATGTTTTCTTCCAAAATGTCCAAATTTATTTCAAAGTCTATACTTTTCCTCTGGTAGAGATTTTCCGTTAGCTACATGGACTGTGACTACAACCTCTTTAAGAAACTTTGATTTCAGTGATCATTCTTTAACACTTTTAATATGATTCTACAGAACTCTAGCTCCTGCTCTAGTTTCCAGGACCAGAAGATCGCTGGTATGTTTGACCTCTCAGCTGAATACCGTCAGCAGCACTTTCTGACCGGCTTACTTTTCACTGAACTAGCAGCAGCGCTGGATGCAGACAGTGAGGGGTGGGTATCCAAATTTGCAGATTTTAGAATGGGATCGAGTCACATTGCTACACTTGACAAGGCCGTCATTTGATTCCAGGGCAGTCCTGTTTCCTCTGCTCTTTTCAGTGAGTCACTCTGTAACATAGCAATAACCCACTCATTGTTTTATCTGCAGCATGTTGGTCCCAGTGAATAAAAATATGGCATTTGTTGCGGTAGTTTGGCTAAATACACCAATTGAGAACACAACTTAAAATTTCAGGTGCTCTTTTCTCTAAAACACCTCTGCCTTTGTCTGGGCTTAAGAGCTTAGCTAAACTTTGGCCAGAGTCTGATACTTTGAGCACCTCTCCTCCCCATACTGAATTATTATAGGAAATTTGAAATATATTGGTGTGTTACTTTGTTTCTTTCACCTCCACTCTGTTTCTTAAAACTTTGATTTGTAAATAATTTTTTCATGACACATTAATAATTTGTAAATAATTTTCCATGACACTCATGGATGGTTTTTGTATTAACAGGATTAGCAAAGTGCAAAGAAAAGCTGTCAGTGCTATCCTTAGCCTGCTGAGTTCCCATGACCTAGACCCACGTTGCTCCAAAAAAGAGGTGAAGATTAAAATTGCAGCTCTCTACCTCCCTTTGGTTGGTATAATTTTGGATTCACTGCCACAACTGCATGATTTTACAAGTAAGACCTTTTTCCCTATGTATTTTTCAGCTTCTTTGGGTGACTTGTCTAAAAAATCTATTGAACATAAAAAAGGTCACGCTAGGTGCAGAAATCCCCCAGAGTCTAGTAAGGCTGAATTTACTTAGAAGTAAACTGGATTTTTAAATACAGGAGGAACTTCTGTCTCCTTACTTCATGAGCAAGTGATAGAGCAGAGATGTGCCTGTAAGTACTCCTGCTTATCTCTTAGTGTAAATACTATGATCCTGCAAATAAAGTCTGCAAGATCTATGAGAAATATTGAGATACAGATAGGTTTAACAGATGGTAAGGAAGAAAACAAGAGTGATACTGACATCATGTTACATCACAATTAAAGAAATTGGATTTATTCTTTCTGTCTTTTTCTGTTGCTCTTTAGTGCTAAACATGATACTAAAATTAATCTGGGACAGATGTAATCATCACACAGGAAATACATTTTTATCACTTGTTATAACTACAAACTTTGCCTTACATTATCAAGCCTTTTAAACCACATTATCTGCACTGTTTCCTTGCATTTTGCTACATATGTGTTCATATGACACTGCTGAAAGTGGCTATTTCACATTTTTTTGTAAGATAGTAGATCTCTGCAACTTGCAAAAACATGTTTCACTTCCATAAATAAAATAAAGGCTATGAAGAAAAAAAGGTATCAACTTTGAAGAATATACTTTTGTCACTGGTTCTGAAAATATTTTAAATTTAGATGTCTGGACAAAAAACTTAAGGCTATGAAAGTATTATTTAGCACTTTCAGTCTAATAGGATAAAAGTATTTTTTGTACATTGGTTAGTCAGATCTCATCCCATTCTTCTAATATAAGTATTACTCTTATACCAGAGCCAAAAAGGAGATATTATGAGGAAGCCCAGGTGTGCCAGTATGGCTGGGTTTTAGAGTGTCTTTGTCTTTGAGTATTTGTCACAAGAGGCTTTTGACATCATTCTGAACACACTGGGACTGGCTGGTCACTCAGCTTCTCTGAAAAACAGGACTTGCATGGACACTCAGAATCAAGGCAGATTTTTACAAAACTTAGGTATAAATAACTTTATTTGCAGAAAGTGATATCAAGAACTAGCAGGGAATAGAAGCAGCTAGATGCCTGGAATTAAACTTTATCTTTAGCCAGCAAGCAATACTGGCTGTCAGCTGTTAGCAGACGTAAATACTTTGTCGAATATCACCAAACCCATGTATGGCTTTTGTGTTGATCCTCTTGCTTGAAATGGACTAAAACTGGGTGGTTCCAAGTCTTATGACGTGCTGTCTTGGCTTTGAACTTCATGTTTGCTACTGCCTTTGCTTTTAATTTCACTTCTCTGGACACCTGGAGCTTATTGGACACCTTTCCTTTCTCTGTGTTTCTTTGAAGAATTTGGCAGCCTTTGCAGACGTCTGCAGTCTGTCTTGCTAATGCTGCACCTCTCTCACTGATTGGTACATCAGCCAAACCAACAGTCTCAGGGATGGAAGTTGCCAACTGTTTTGTTAGGTTACAGTCCAATGGAAGACTACAACATGAGAGCAGCAGTGACTGGATTGCTCCTGAAGTTCCAATGGGATATTTCAAATCTAGTTTCAGATGCCCGCAGTGGAAAGGGACGCACAGGAAGCCCAGAAGAAGAACAAGAGTCTGCAGGTGCAATCAATCACAATGTGGCCCTTGCCATTGCAGGGAACCAGTTCAACCTCAGGAGCTCTGGAATATCTCTGGTGTCCCTGGTATGTCCAGTGCTCTGCTAGTCTCCTTTCTTGTATCTGTTTTCCTCTTTCTTTGTTTTCTCCCTTTAACCTTTCTGGTGACAAATAACTACAGTCATGAGAAACACTTTTCTTGTTTCTTCCAAGCCCCAAAGAATGCCTCATATTCCTCTTGTCATCTTCTCCTGTTCTCTTCTAGTCATTTAATTACATCTTTACCATAAGTAGTTCCACTTTTTCTCCCATACGTGTATTTCTATTTCCACACCCAACCTAGACTCATTTCCAGATAAGCAAATGCTGCTATGACTCCCCCACTGCCTCCCATCCCAGTCTCACCTGAATCCATGGATCTAGGACTGAAGATCCTTCTTTTTTTCTCTTTATCTCTTTCTTCATGGTTGTTTTTATCTTCTATACAGTTTGGCTGACTGCATGGCAAGAGGGGACAAAACAGTTATAGAATCTTTTTCTACATTATTCTAAGTAAATTTAAATACAAGCATTTAGCAAAGGATGTTCTTGTGCTTCTTTTTGGCTTTCACATGCATACAACTGGTCCTGTCACTAGTTACCACACATAAAAAAATTTCCATCAGTATATCCTGGAAGAGGTTAAAATTACTGAAGTCTTCCCCCGAGATTTGATTTCACTGAAATTTAAATAACGTTATTTCACCTGAATTACCTCCCTCTTCTTTTTCTTCTTTCAACTGGCATTTACTTTCTCTGCTCCAAGCCCTACAGACAGAGTGCCACATTAGGTCCCGATACTACTCGCAACCTTTTGATCTGTTTCCTCTGGATCATGAAAAATGCTGATCAGAATCTAATACAGAAATGGATTGCAGACCTTCCATCCATGCAGCTGAACAGGATTTTAGACCTCCTGTTCGTTTGTGTCTCATGCTTTGAGTACAAGGTGAGTGAAACATGGCCTAATTCTGTTGTCCTGTTTGGGTTTCATTCCTTACCTTCTGGCTGTCCAGGGGAAATTTGTTATTGACAATAGTTAAATTAGCTCTTGTCTAATCTATGTTACAAATATAAAAGTTGATTCACATGAAAGAACTGACACTAGCCTTCTAGCATGATGCAGCAAAAACCTTTCAGGAAGTCCTATGAAGTTGACTTAAATTGTTCTATTATTTCCTTTTTCCTGGGGCGCTATTTTTGGTGGGCAATCTACTGACAGTTCCAGTAAGTAGAGAAGCTCTTCTCCTTATACTCTACCCATTTCAAAGCAAGGTTGTGGTAGATTACCCTTTAATTAAGAGCTGGGACTGGACATCAGGATTCTCTTCTCTGACAGGATCTGTCTGAAATGGATCCATCTCTCTGAACTTTAATTTATCTCTCTGTGGCACTGAGCTACATATTTATGTTTATTAGCAGTATGTATACTGCCTCTTTCCTCATCTGAAACATTTAATTAGCCTTTATGTATTAGTCAATCATATTAATTCCTTTCTGCCTCCTCTACAGGTCTCTCTTGTTGTGTCTGGTTTTGGACTCATGTCCAAAGATGGAGGCATTGATGTTGATTGCTTTGACTTTACTTGCAGGGCAAACAAAGCTCAGATAAAGTTAGCACCCAAGCGCTCCAGAAATCACGAGACGTTAAGGCCCGGTTAGAAGAGGCTTTACTGAGAGGTGAAGGAGCCAGAGGAGAAATGATGAAGCGCTGCAGAATACCAGCTGGTACTTCATAACCCTCTCCCCTGTGTCTTTTGAGAGGATCTCAAGAGGCTGTAGACATAAATTTGGTTTTATGCACGTTCCCCGTTTTCATCCTTATACTTTTCACTCACAGTCCTTTCCTTGCAGACCTTTCTTGGTTTTGCTGCAGGTAACAACATCATTAGCTTTCGACTATCGAAGGTGTAGCTAGGACTGAGCTTTTCTCAGGTGAAGAGTATGAAGCCAACTAAGAAGTTTTAAGACATTCTGAGAAATTGTGTTAGTGTCTAATCAAGAGCCAAGAAATGGTGTCAAAACTATCAGTAAGAACAAATTGTTTATAGCAAAAGAGGTTGTTTCATTTAATAAATTGAATAATTTGTGTTTTGGCCTTTGAATATGTCTATAGGCAAGTTAATGTTCTAAAAATCCTAGATGAAAAAGAATTATGGAGTCCTGTGCTTTTACTAGAGGCCTGAGGCTGTGAATTTGAATGGCTTTAGTTCTGACAGACTGCTACAGACATGTATCTCCTTCTCTTGGTAAGCTATCAGACTTCAGGTGTCTCCTTTTCCTTTAATGTCACTGATACATGTTGCATTTTTAGGGAATGACAGATCAGCAGGGCTAAATGAAAACCTGCGCTGGAGAAAGGAGCAGACTCACTGGCGGCAGGCAAACGAGAGACAAGATAAGTAAGTAATTTATTAAATATATATTGCTTTTCTTAGAACCAAACTGTTGAGTTTTTTAATGTTTTGTTCTTTCTCCTAGGATATTTTGTTACAAAATCAACAGTTTCAATACTTTCCCTCTTCTGTCAAAGAGAAAGAAATAGAAAATTTTTATGTAGAAGAAGTATCCAAGAATTGCTATGACACAACAAAGAGATCACAAATACTTGAATAAGAAATTTAATTTTTTCTTTCTGATTATCAGTGTGGTAAACACTAGTTATTAATACAAGTTTTATCAAATACTCCACAGAGCCTTGCTGCGACATTTGTTTTGGTGTTGCTGTGGCTCCTCACTGTATACAGTCCTGTAATTTAAGTTTTGCCACATTAAATCAGTTCAGCTGGGTTTGACATGCTAAGTTAAAACTGAGACAAGTTATTAGCAGAAGTAGGGGAAGATGATTCTGTGGTAAATTTTTAATTTTTTTTTTACTAAGTTATGATGTGCCAGAACATTTCACCTTATCAGCACTATATGGCAGTAGACAAGTCAGTGTCTAGGTTTATGGAACACTGTATTTTCAGGAATGATTTGTGTTACTAACTGGATTTTCATATGGTACGTGCTAAGTTTCTGTAAGCATGGAACTTGTTGCTGTTCCCTAAAGGAGGTGTGTTATTTGTCCATAGATACTTGCTTGAATTTTAACTATCTAAACGGGCCACGGTATGTCAGATAGACAGTGGCCTCTCACCAGTCCAGCTGCTGTGAGCTCCTGTTTTATCCTTCAACATGTGTGACTTTGAACTGAGAACACTGGCTCATGCTATGTGGCAACTACGTTGCTGTAGCATAGCGCTCATCCACAATCGTCATATACTTTTTTGAACACGAGATTGTTACTTTGGAATTTATCCAAACTTTAAAAAAAAAAATATTCTTCCACCTTCTGTGCTGAATTGGAAGACGTGCAGATCCTGGTTGAATATTCTTATTTTGCCCTGAAAGTAGCTTACTTTCTCCCAGCCACTTCCAGTGAAATCAGAATAAAACAGTCCTCAAGCAGCAGCTCTGTAATATCTCTTTACTGAAGTTCAGTTAAACCACTTAAAATAAGACTTCTGGTTACATAGGTAAAACTCTGCATGCTGCCCAGGCCTTTCTGTTTTACCTAGCATTCATCACTGTGATGCACAAGATATTTGCTCTCATCCTTTGTGGGTCCCTTTAGTGTATATGCCCCATAAGTAAGGTGTTTGCAGGTAGCATGTGGCACAGCAGGTTTGCACAGGTCACCACTCAGCCTCACTCAGACTGGTTCTTGAGTCCAGCATGCTTTGGGATTGTAGCTGCAGTTACAAACTCATTGTGGTGTCAGAGAGGATCCAGTCAGTGTGGTTAATATGCAGGGCTGAGTGGTTGCTGGAAATGGTTCAAACAGCTGTGCTGTTTGCTTAATTTGTTTGGTTCTTTCTCATATTTAGTGATCCCTGGCTTGATTAAAGCACTAGCCTTTTGGCAGGCCCTTCTGTTCTTCATTTCTTTGAGTCATTGTAATTAATAACCATACAACTGCCCTGACTTCCTTTCCTAGCCCTCCCCAGAATTATCAGGTTGTGCCCAAAATGATGGCTCTTTGCTTTTCTAATGTTCTTTTTGGGTAAGTGTTCCTTGGGCAGAAAAGGTAAGTGAATGTAGCAGAAAAGCCACAGATTTTTAAATCACTCAGAAGTGTGATTGTGTTGCTCCAGCCACAGAAGTGCACAATAGGAACTTCAGCCCAAATCAGAGCAGCTCTAATCTCAGGCTCTAGTGAGCAGCTTCTGGCCATGCAACAGCCCTTTTCTGAGCAGTTTAGGAAAAGGAACAGTCTCCTCTTTCTGTTTCTGGCGTAGAAGGGATCTCTGAAAATACACTTCTGTCAGGAGCTGCACCTGTGCCTATTAGAGCATTCAGCTGTGGGGGAGCTGTATTCCAGACCTTGTCCTTAAGTCTCAACTGAGAGGGTATCATGCATTGCCTTGCCACCACCTTCTGTCTTTTATAAATGTTTCAGTTCTCTTCAATGACCTAGGGCACTGCTGTATTCGCCTCACAGCTGTTGGACCTGCTGTCTTATGTTGTCAACAGTCTCAAGAATCAACATTTTATGTTGCCTACGTTAAACACTACTGCTATAACATTGAAGCAATTTCCCCTTTGCCTGAGCCTGCTATTTTTACTTTTTTCTGGAAGTGTTAGATCAGTTGCCTTCTATTCCATTTTGGATTTTGGTGCCTTGCTACAATCAATGCATTCAGGAATTACTGTATAGCTTATCGAACAATGTGACATGATATTGAGGGCAGAGTAGCCATTAACACATTGCTGTTAAGGAAGCAGAAGCATCTATTTGAACTATCCAGAGGCCAAGTTTTCAAGTCCCTTTGGAACTTCTGTTCTACTATATCAGCTCTCCTCATTTGACCCTGTAGTTCTTAAAAAACACCTCTGAACATTATTTTCATTGTTTGCTCTTATGGGATCATTCAGAATGATATCGTTTGTATTTTGGCTTTGTTTAAACAACAGGCCATCTAACTCTTGGGGCGTTCTCTGTGTGCTTTAATTACAACTCCTTTTTGCAGGACAAAAGCTGAGCTAGATCAAGAAGCTCTAATCAGTGGAAACCTGGCAACTGAAGCTAACCTGATCATTCTCGATATGCAAGAGAACATCATCCAGGTGGGAAATGGTAGAGCTGGCTTGGTACCAATCCCTCTTGGCTCCCTCTGAAGCCAGTGGAAGCAAGATTGATTTCTTCTTTTGTTACTTAGGCAGTGAAAAATGTTCTAATTCAAGATCTTCTGTAAACTTGTATAATCTTGAAGGGAAAAAAAGAAGAATGAATCCCAAGATGAAATTGCTGCCTGCCTTATGCTGTTGCCACAAGTCCCTTCTACTGTAGGGCATTGCACTGCTGTGAATGAAAGGGAAATCTACCACCTTGTTTTCGGTAGATGTTTTTGAAAACAATTTCCACTGTCTTACTATGATCTTGGAGTTTGGAGAGGATGAGGGAAGAAAAATCTTAATTTATGCTAGGAATGTGTCTGAAGATACTAGTAATTTGGAACTGGACTGCTGGGTGGCCTTTGATCATACTTGCATGTATGATCCTGTGAGACAAAAGGATTTAACCTTGACTGCCACAGAGTTCTCAGTGCAGGAAAGTATCTTGCACCTGATACATATCTCTGATAAAGAGATATGCCCCCGCAGAGCAATGTAATGTTCAGAACTTACTTAACTTCCAGCAGTCGGATGCAGTAAAATTTCACAGGTCCTTTCACAGCAGTGGAACCATGATAATTGACTCTGCTTAAGCATCGTCCCCTGGTTTAGGAGACACTCCAAATTCATGGGTGTGGGAATACTACTGTTGGAGCAATATGTATATTCATAGATAGCAAGGAGAAAACTTCTTTCTTGAAAACCTGTTAGTAGAAAAGAGTTTAGCTACTAGACCCTTGTAGTACTGGGCATTATTTTTGCATGACACCACTCATAATACCTAGTCTCTGCACTGTTTGGGTTGTGGTTTTGATCAGAGCATTCTAATATGGCTATTTAGCCTATATGCCCAGGAAATCAGAGCATGAGGAGGGAAGGGGAAGGATGGTGCTTGCCCACCACAGTATCACTTCCTGATCCAAGGTACATGAAGGATTGGACTGAAGGTGCACAGAGCTTCAAGAGCCACTGCAGAAGCTGGCTGAGCTTAAAAATGCACTGAGGGGGTCTGCGGATATTGAAAAATATTTGGGACATTTCCCCTCTGTCTTCTTGATCACTACTAAAGTGTTTTGAAACTCTTCTGAAGCAGATGTTAATGTTAACAAATGAAAAAACTATGATCTCTAAAGTCATGGATGTGTCTATGGACAGGAGAGCAGAACTTCAGTTCTTATGTACCAGGTCATTGCTGAATTACCTCATGCAGTTGTTGGTTTTCTCCTCTGTGTATAGGCAAGTTTTGCGGCAGAGTGCAGAGACAATCTTTTGGGAGGAGTTTTGAAGGTCCTGGTAAATTCTCTTGGCTGTGATCAGAGCACCACTTACCTGACTCACTGCTTTGCTACACTCAGAGCACTCATTGCTAAGGTATGCTCTTGACATACTTCTGTTTCCATGCTTCCAGTCAAGTTACTAGAGCAGCTTTTCTAGAGCAGAGCTGTATGCATTCACTTACTACTTTTCCTTTGGCATTTGGAATACATTTTGCATATGTAAATACAAATGCCTATCTATAGGGATGTTAAGGGACTTCTACAGCTGTTGTAAAGTTGTTTCATTGACCACACAAGATGGAATAACTGAACCCGGATAACCTTGTGGGTTTAGCAGTCTACTCTTAAATATAGAAGATTTACTAATAAAAAGGTAAAAAAATTACACCTATTATATGTCAAATACATTCTGATTTTAATTAGGAATCTGAATTCCAGGGATTGCACAGATTCCATAAAGTCCAATTTAAATTGTTAAATCATCAGGACTAGTTTCCAATCAGTTGGGCAGCAGAGGAATCAAAGCTAACTTGTCAGAGATCAGGGGGATCATTCTAGGTTTCCACGTCTAAGATAGGTTCCAAAATTCTAAGTAGATTCTAAGATGTTGACAGATTTCATCACAATTTGACCCAACATTTTTATAATATGGATCATAATGGGTTAGGTGCTTCGTGAGGGCTCTAAAACCTGTTTAAGATTTATTCTCCTACAAAGAAAAGCAGTTCCACAAAGGAAAAAACTATAATTTTTCCCCCCTAAACTATTCTAAGACGCAAATAAGAAACAGGATACTCCTGTCCAATTAATGCATGTCTGCTGTTAAATGAAGATTGGCTGACAAAGCCTAATTACAGGGTAGATGTCTGAGTAGTTATGAAACTCATAATTATGTTTTCATTGTACTTTATCTTTGAAAGCTAACTCTGAATTACAGTAATGGATTTTGTGAAGCAATCGTCATTCTCATTGAAATAGATCTTCAAGTTAAACTGACTCAGTTCTGTACATTATGAAGCAATCATTCCAATTATTTCTGTTACACTGTGGGTACATATATGTTGTTATTTTACAAATAGAAATGATAGGACCCTTTGCCAGCACACTTATAATATGAATTAGACATAAAACAGTGAGATAATGGAGTAAAGAAAGGTTGGGTACTTGGAAATGGGCCTGCAAATGAGAAGTAATATCCTGTGTTCTGCTCACACACCTTTATCAGTTCTATGTATGTACATACAGTACTGGTGCATCTGTGCTGTCTATGGTGAGAGTTTCTTAGGGCAGACATCCTGCCCTCTGGGTTTATCGTCTGCTAGGTGCATTGTGGATACACTGTAAAGGAGGGTTGGGCATGAAAGCTGGGCAGTGGAAGTTTCGTGGCACACCACAGGAGGAGCATGCTGGAGGGCTGGGGAAGGGTAGGGCCTTGGTGCAAAATGCTAGTAATTGCTCCTTATGCTTGAGGAAGTATTTGTAGGTTTCATCAACAATTATATACTCCGAAAATAGTAATTCTCCCTGCTTCTAAGGATTTTGCAATATTTGATGTTTTCAAAAGCTCCTGGAGCCATGGCACTCTCAGAAATTTTCTTACTCTGTCTCTTTCTGCTACTATTTTTCCTAACACAAAGACTATTTCCAAACCCTCTTATCTGTAGAAAAGCTTGAAAATGGAACCTATAGCATCACAGGAATCAGAAACCCAAATTTAAAGAAAATGCAGGTTTTGCAAACTTTATGTCTGAATCCAGTAATTTTTGTGCACTAAGCCAATGATGTTTTAATGGCCAGAAACAGTAATGAATGTTTTCTTCTCTATCTCCCTTAGTTTGGAGATTTCCTGTTTGAAGAGGAGGTCGAACAGTGTGCTGACCTGTGTCAAAGAGTCCTCCATCACTGCAGCAGCAGCATGGATATTACACGGACTCAAGCCTGTGCCACTCTTTATCTCCTCATGAGATACAGCTTCAGCTCTACCAGTGTAAGTTTTTGAGAACAGCAGTATGTTTTGTGCCACCTTTTTTTGTGATTGATTGAAATTGAAACTGAACTTATGATAGCAAATGGAACGCAATCTGCAGATAAATTGCAGAAAAAATTATGTTATGCTGTTCCACACATTTGAGGCAGAAGAAGGGCTAGAAGTAAGGGTGAAGTAGTTTTCAATATTGTTCATTATTTTGTGTAGGAAAATATTACTTTTTCTGCAACATCTGTAAATGCATCTTCAAATGGAACAAGGACTATATAATATGATAACTGAAATCAAGGACTATATAATGCATAAACAATACTCTTCATTTTGTCATGGTTTGTGACGGGTTTTTTTTGGTCCTGTGTCAGAACTACTTAAACTTAGATTAGTTCTATTCTAATGCACTTACAACCTCTGTAGAACTACTGTATGCTTGTATTAATGGGAATTCTTTGTGGGCCCCTTGGTGTCGGGACTAGACTCTGATTCTTACCACATATATGGAGCAAAATACATGTTATGCATGTAAGTTCACAATGTCCTAGCACAAAAGGACATGCATTAGCACTTTGGACAGCATGTGACCTTGCACAGCATTTTCTTCCCTACTTGTTACTTTAAAATCCTTGAATATGTAAAAAGTGTTGGCTTTAGAGGAGGAAAATGTGCCCATGAGACACCATGAGCAGCAGGATGTAGCACATCACCGGATGAAGCCCTCAGAAGCTTTTTGCTTCCCACACTTGTTTCCAGAATGTTTTCCCAGTCCTGCTTCCTCTTCTTCTC
Source organism: Pterocles orientalis (assembly GCA_011057875.1). Lineage (NCBI taxonomy): Eukaryota > Metazoa > Chordata > Aves > Pterocliformes > Pteroclidae > Pterocles > Pterocles orientalis. The sequence continues at coordinate 3,163,157 of WKFP01015389.1, forward strand.
CCCTGTGGGTGGCCTGATCTACGCACTCACTGGCCTATGCAGAGGGGTAAAGAGGTGCTTCTGACTTCCCCTTGTCCCAAGCAAGTGTATGCGTTCTAAGGTACCTTCTTGCCGCAAGGTACAGGCATGTCAGAAGTAGAGAACTTTGGCTTAACCAGGTAGAACAGGACTGTCTTTGATGCACCAGAGTCCACTTGTGAGCAGTGAGTTTAATGCATTCAGTGTGGGCAAAGAAAGTGGGTCTGATTTACACAGTAAACAGAGGTATGTGAACAGATATGCATGGTGCAGCATAGCCATCATTCTCTCATGTTTTCATTTTTTCTTCTGAAAGAATTTTGCAAGAGTGAAGATGCAGGTGACCATGTCATTAGCCTCTCTGGTTGGCAAATCACCCGAGTTTAATGAGGAATTCCTTCGACGATCCTTACGAACCATCCTAGCCTATGCAGAGGAGGATGTGGATATGCAGGCAACTCCATTTCCTGTTCAGGTCAAATCTTTTATAACATCTGTGGCTTTTATCAGGAGCTTTCACATAGGAATGTGCTTGGAGCAAGTCCTAGATCCTGGTCTTCCAAAGCAGTGAAAATAAGGATGCAGGGGTTATTGTGTGAGTTTATTTCTAACACAATGATAACTGGGGTAGAAGTTGAAGACATAATTCCATAGAATAAACTCTTAGGAAATTCCACTCAAATCATATTACAGGAGAATCATCTCTTAGCTTTGTGTACAGCTTTCTTCTAGACCTCAGTGGGAACTGTACCCTGTAAGGGTTTCCCAAGATTGGAATGTGATTCATTATGTTTTCAGACAAATAGCATCATGGAAACTTCTCTCCCTTTTTCAATTCATAAGGTGGCAGCAGCAATAATGAAAAACATTTCAGACAACTGTCAGATGCCTTGCTGAAGTTCATACAGTAGCTCAGCTTATGATGAAGGCTTACAAGAACATCTGCTTATCAGATGACAGATCAACTAAAGCTGACCATTAGCACATAGGTTTGATTTTTTTTTTCATTCAGAAATAAACAAGTCAAAGTATTCCAGCTCATTTTGATTACCTAAAATGTGTATATAAGATTTACTATGTCAGCAGTCTTTGCTGCATTGAATGGAATTGGAAAAAACATGTCTTGTAGCAATTAACCTCCTGACATTTCCTTGGGTAAGAGGAACTAAAAGAGAGCAACATCATCTGGTGCAGATGCTGGTATTTTCCTAGAAGGGAAAAAATAAACACCTGCGAAATGTATGTTGATGTGTGTATTACTGCAGGTAGAGGAGCTGCTCTGTAATCTGAACAGCATCCTGTCAGATACGGTGAAAATGAGGGAATTTCAGGAAGATCCAGAGATGCTTATGGATCTCATGTACAGGTAAATAATTTAGAAATGCTACTGAGGAAATTCTGTAGCGAGGTGAGCACAAGAACTGTGCTTTTTAGAGACAAGCTGTGGACAAACCCTCTAGCTCTTCTGTTTGTGTACATTCCCATTTTAGCACAGCTGACCTGTCACAGGGGGCGCAGGCTGTGGGACTGAGCATGTTGCAGGGAAGCTGCTGGGAGGTGGGTGTAGACTTGGGTGAGGATGGAAGTCAAGGACTAAGGAACACTGAAGAGTCTTGGCTTCAGCAGTTTTACTCTCCTCATAGCCCCTGTGTGTCCTGCGTACCCCCTCCTAGGCATTTCTTTTGCCCAGTGCTTAGGTGTCCTTCCATCCAACCTACATGGGGAATTATGCAGATTCTTTCTGTTATTTGAGACAAAGTGATCATTCATATCTCCTTTCTGCCATTCATTGTTAGAATTGCCAAAGGATACCAGACATCACCTGACTTGAGGCTGACTTGGCTGCAGAACATGGCAGAGAAGCACACCAAGAGGAAGTGCTACACAGAAGCAGCCATGTGTCTAGTCCACGCTGCAGCACTGGTGGCAGAGTACCTCAGCATGCTTGAAGATCGAAACTATCTCCCAGTGGGCAGTGTCAGCTTTCAGGTAAGAAAAGGCTCCCAAGCTCTGACAGTGTAGGGCTGCGATGGCCTGTTCCGCTGTGTGTATTCCTTCTTGTGTTACGCAGAGTAGAAGTGCATGTATAGGGAAAGAAAGTTACAATGGCAGAATATCCATCACCACTCTTGCTAGGTTGTTCCGATGATTTATGCTTACTGATAAAAACTGGCACTTTAGTATGGGGCTGTCTCTAGGTTCTATTTCCAGGAGCTGGATACTGTAATCCCTTGTTTGCTAAGTAGAACCCCTCTTATCACATGCCTTTTCCTAGGGCTGATACTTATCAACTGTGACAGATGCATCTTTCAAAGTTCTTTCTCATTATCTGTGTAATTGGAGCTACTCAGTTCTTTTAGGCATGTTCTCCAATCCTTTGACTGTCCTCCAGTTACTAACCAACACCCTTTTGAGTGATGAATGACATGATCCCTGTAGTCTATACACAGTCACATCAAAGTCAAGTAAAAATGTTCTGTAAGTTTTTTAAACCTGGGAAGTATCTCTCAGTTTATCTCTCCAAAGACTCCACTGTCTCTTTTGGTATTGTTGAGCTCTTTACTCAGTAATACATTGACCTTTTCCAGAGAGTTTTCTTGGTTTTTATTTTTCACCCTTCTTTTCTGCATCACATAGATGATAGCATAACTCTTTGTTGTTAGTTAGACATTTTGAAATGCAGATGTTTATACATAATTTATCAGGTTATGCAGTTTTGGTTACCCTTACCTAAACTGACTTCATGTGCAAATTCAGTGATTTTACTGCATTTTTTTCCCACACATTATTAAAAATAGAAATGGCTGAACCCTTACAATATTCCCATCTGTTGATTATTCCTCCTTTATCATTATTTTCTAAGACCAGTGAAGACCATTGTTCGTTTACAGAGTATTTGCTGCAATGGTTGTGAATCATTCCAACTGATTAGTGGAAATGTTTTGCAGAATCAACTCAGATGTTGTATGGACATTTACTGTTTGGTCATTATTGCCTTTATGAGATTCCAATCTCTTTAAAAGTATCAGGTTTCTATAGTCTGGTGTTGATTCAGATTAATTACAATGCCTTTAATTTTTTCTGTAAGATTCTGTATCAGTATTTCCACCACTTTGTCCTGGATGCAGAGTGATAAACCTACCACTATCTGCTCATCTTCTGTACTTTTAAAAATAGTGGTGCCCAAAGCGTATTTCTTCCTCTGGAACTTCCCCAGTTTTCCAAAACATATGGCAACTCAGATTCACTGCCTGAATACCCTTTTGCCTAGCTCTTTTAAAATGTTGAGGAGCACATTTTATGGTCTGGATGATTTCAAAATGGCTAGCTATATCATCCCTTGATATAACCATACCACCTTGGGTTTTTTTCCCTTCAGAATAGTAAATAACCGTACCACCTGGTTTTTTTTTCTCTTCAGAATAGTAAACGTAAACATGATTGAACCACCTGGCATTTTGCATTGAGTTTAGTATGTTGGGCATTAGTATTTGCAATTCCACCTTAGCAATCACGTGATGGACTAGTGTTATTCTTAAGTTCCTTTACTCTTAAGATAACTGTATATGCTCTTTTTACTGTCTAAACTTCTGGCCATGGATTTATACTTCTGCCAATTTACATCCCTTATCAGTTTTATATACTTCCTGACTTCTAACTTCTATTCATTACTTCTGTTTTTGTTTTTTCTTCCTACTTGTTACATACTATCATCATCTAGACACAGGTGAAATCTGCATTCCCTTCCCAATGTCATCCTGCTCCCAGGCTGCCTTGGATGCTTGTAATCTTGCACTCTTGACCCTAATCCAGTTCCTCCTTGCATTGCTACCACATTATGCAGATTGCCATGAATGAGTGTGTTTCCAGTTATTTTAGAGAAGTAAAGTCTATTCTACAAGGCACTAAGCAAGCAAAAACTTAGAAGTTTAAAAGCAATGAATCAATCTTTCTCATCTAAATGCTTGTGTAATACATGTTTGCCAAAGGAACAGTTGCTCCATAGGAGAGAGGTAATGACACACCTTTAATGACCAGAAACCCAATTGCACAACACTTTATCTGACAGCATAATTTTGAACTTCAGTTTGTTCAATAACAATAAATAACTATAATAACACTTCACATTTTTACAAAGCCTTTCACGATAAGAGATTCCATTCTTTGCAAACAGGTTTGTATTTTGTAGCACTGCAAACAGGTTTGTATTTTGTAGCACCTGTGAAGATCTTGTTCAGATGGCCTTGTTAAAAGAAAGAAACGCCACTCAGACTGTCGTGGCTTTGCCTGCAGGTCCATGTCTTGCTCACTGACTCTCTCTGTGTCCATTTCTTCATTTACCTCAGATATGAAATCAACTAATATTGGTGATGTAAATTTAGTTGTGGAAGTGAGGTTGATAATAATGTGTATAAAAAAGATTATTCTGGATGAGCAGAAATGTTATCTCCTTTTTACAGCAGAGGAGTAAATCAGTTGACCTAGGTCTTCTGCAGTGACTCTGTTAGTGTCCAAAAACCTGATTGACAGTAGAGTAACACTTTTCCTTATGCTGTGCCAGACGAAACTGTGTATGCTTCCCTCTGTACAATCAAAACTATCCCTTGAAATTAGAACAGGATCACTTTCAGTGAAATTTCTTTTGAGCTTAATTTGTGTTTACACTAGATCCGCTTTGCAAGCGATAAGGAAGACTTAGAGAAGGTGTGAATTGCATATGGACTGACTTTAAAGCCACTTTATATGACCACAGAGAAGGATTTAGTGTCTGTGGCTACTTGCTTGAGGCACAGGGCTAATTAGCCTAAGCTTCACAGTAGCTTAACTCAACTGTGCTGTTTTGGGGATCTAGGTTGAAGGCTACACTAGCCATATCTAACACGGTGATAAACTCTGGGGATCATAGTAAAGCCTCTTGAGTTTATACAAGTGTTTCTTATCCGTAAAAAAAACTAGGCTTGTGAGGTCCAAAATAATTGCTAATAATATGCAAGGTAACTTGTGTATTGCCTTTATTGTATAAGGGATGTAAACAGTTCTTCAGTATGAAAGATAGATCAAGGCAAAAGGTGGATGAGACATGTCCACTTTGCAAAAGATCATGCAGGCACCAGGAATACATCATAAAGTCTCTCTCCCATACTAGAGTGCACGGACTGCAAAACAGAAATACATGCCTGGCATTAGTTGTTACAGGTTTAAAGAAAAAGAATAGAAAACTGGTGTCTGCCACTTTCTTGGTTGCTTTCATAAATAAATCTCTCATCTGGACTCTTTTCCCTTTGTTAAAAAGAAAAAAAAAAGCCACCAAAGGCCACATGCCATTCTGTGGAAACAGTCCCTCATGGCTACTGTTACAGAGAGGGAAAACCAGAAACTGAGCTGCAGCATGGGTTGCATGAGTTGCCCTAGGTACCTGCCAGGGAGGCTAACTGTGGTTGAAGTTACTATCTTCAATGAGACTGATAAGTACAAAATGGCATGGGTGTGCTTAAACATGCTGTGGTTTTCCCTCTGGCTGAAAACCCGATGTACTCTTAACTCCTGTGAATGCTGTCCTGAGCTTTGAGCTCACCCTCCCAATGGCACTGACGTGATGTGCAGACTAGGCACTGGGATGGCAGCATGGATTGAGTACATTTCACCCATGGAGAAATAAATACATCCACAAAACCCAAGGGAGAAAGTCCAATGTTTCTAGTGATGTGTGGTGCCAATTCTGTATCTGAAATCTGATCAATAGTCACAGCCCTCAGTGTCTCTGCCATTTTATGAAGATGTCTTTAAGGACTTCACTAGCTAGCCAGCTGGCATCTGTCCAGCACTCAGACACATTGTCATTGTCAGTTTCTGCTGAAGTGAGACAGAATTACACTAATTTAACTCCTTTTAATTACTAGCAATCGAAGCTCAGCATTTCTGCTGCTTTTGAAAGTTACATATGCTAGTGCCATACTGTATGCACACATAGTGTTCATTTACATGTATCTCTATGTAGGGTAAATTTTTTAATGTTGAGTCGTTTATAGGGATCCTGAAGAACTGTAAACATGTTATTTCATGGTCTAGAATCTCAGAGTGGCTGACACTGTGTACTACATCTGGTCTTATTTAATTATGAAATATGATGAGTAATTTTAACAAGAAACTGAGTAAATTCTGCAGGATTAAGGTGTAGCACAGCAGAGGATGAAACAAAAAACAGCATTAAATTTTAGAGCAATATTGTCTATGTCCCACTTCTCCTCTGTTTGCAAAAGTCAAATCAACAACTTGAAAGTTCAACTTCTTCAAGCAGGTGGCAGGAGGTCTGGGGTGCAGCTTGGAATTTCCCACCCCTAGGCACCAGCAGTGGGAAGGACCCATTGGTTGTGACCCCTGTGGCATGGGAGGCTGAGCTTATTGTAACTACAGGGAAACGGAACCACCAGAGGGAGGCCAGTTTGCAACTTACAGAAGTCTGCCTTTTAAACCTGGGGCAAGAAAGAAAGTTTAGGATTCTTGTAGCAAAACCGCTAATTGCCATTTGCGGACATTTATGATGTTACATTTGCTTTGAAATGGAATTTAACTGTGTATCCCCTTGGTGCACTTATACAATCTCATTCTTCTTCCCATCCTGTAAACATGTTGAAACTGTTTCTGCCTCAATCTTTATGATAGACTGTTGATCTAAGTTTCTGATTTCTCCACTCTGATGTATTTTAGAACATTTCGTCCAATGTGCTAGAGGAATCTGCTGTTTCAGATGACATTTTGTCTCCAGATGAAGATGGTATGTGTTCTGGGAGGTATTTCTCAGAAAGTGGCCTGGTAGGGCTGCTGGAACAAGCAGCAGAGCTCTTCAGCACGGTGAGTGAGAGTCAAAATCAGTGAGTGGGAGATGAAGCTGGGTTATCTGGGCCAAATCCATAGTTTATTTTCCAGCACATGAGGAAACAAAGTCTTACTGCTAAACCAGGCTTCACAGATCTGCCCCACAGCAAGCAACATGAGGCAGACACATGAGGCTGACCCAGCCCTGCTTCACCCAGGTTGGCTAAACTAGGTAGCCGCATACAGCCGTATATTCACCTCTTCTGTGCAGACTACAGGCAATATCAGCCAAAAGTGATTGCCTTAGGCATGAACCAAATCTTTTGGTTGGTATTTTCATGGGATTTTCATTTAAGAAGATCTAGCTTAAACTATAGGTTTTAGAAAGTACGTCAGTTACTTCTGTGCTTTTCCGTAGCATACAACCACCAGGCTCATAAAAAGAGCCATGATGTCAATACTCAGGTAGCTCATCGTATTGCTGTAGTGCTAACACGGATATATAGTTTAGCATCTCTGAAGATATCATTTGGGTTCCTTTTGTGCAGATGCAGCTCTGTTTGACCTGAACCATGCGTGCGAAACAAATACATTTCCTTCTGCTTAGCTGCATTTCTAACTCTTCTAGCCCCTAAGTAGAAACCATGTACTTTACACAGGAATTTGGGCTTGAGAGCCCAACAGATCAGAGATCCAAATTAGATCCAGCTTGTTGTTTGCGTCTCAGAAATACCCGTTTATTGTTACTAGTTTTTAGAAAGCTAAAACAAACAACATAGCAGATTAAAAGATGAGTCCCATAAATTCCTTTTCCAGCCAGGCCATTAATGGAGATCTAATTTCTTTTCGGAGTGCATGAGAACTAATTTCTTCTATTTTTTTCCTTTCTTTTTTTTTTTTTTTCTTTTCCTCCCAAGGGGGGATTGTATGAAACTGTGAACGAGGTGTACAAAATTGTTATCCCCATACTGGAAGCACATCGTGACTTCAGGAAGCTTACCTTGACACACAGCAAGCTACAGAAGGCCTTTGACAGCATTATTAATAAGGTACTCGTGAGGCAAGGCACTGATAGCAAGACACATTGCTGGGTTGCACCATGTTAGTTTAAGACTGGTTATAACAAAACTGTTCATTTGAAATAGATCCATTTCCTTTTTCTAACAAAAGCTTCCATCTGCTTTGGCCTATCTACAAAGGGTAGTCTACAGTGACAAGAGGCTCTATCCTCTCTGTAGGAAAAAGCAGAGAAGAATATAAAACTGGTTTATTGTTACAGAAAAACAGCTGAACAGGTCAAACTTGGAATAAGGACGTGTGTGATTCTACCTGGCCACATCTATTTAAGAAAAATAACTGTATTGTCAATCAACTAGTGTTTTCAGTTATAAAACAGAAGAAATTTAAAAGCCTGGCCAGATTCTGACCACTTATACTGCTTCTTTCCTTTGTTTCCTCCAGAAAAATCTTACTGCTGAGTCTAGTCAGTTTCAAATTTTTATCAATTTTCATTGCAAAATTTTTGTTTTGTTAACGCGTATCCAATGGAATCGAAAAATAATAAATTATTTTGTTTTGCAAAAGCCACTTCATTATTAGCCTGCATTTTAATTTAGATTTCAGTCAAATATTCCCTTAATTATGCTTTCCTTCATGAATATGTGCTTCTAATCCATCAGCACTGGTGATACATAGAACTGGCTCTGAAATAGGGAAAATGTAAGATTAGTGGGTTTTCTTATATATCACTTGGGAAAGAAAGGCATCCAAATACTACAATATTGACATAAAAGAATAAGTAATTGTGAAGTTCCTCTTTCTTTTTATCAATTAGGGTCAAAAGCGAATGTTTGGAACTTACTTCCGTGTTGGTTTCTATGGATCCAAATTTGGGGACTTGGATGAACAGGAATTTGTTTATAAGGAGCCAGCAATTACCAAACTTCCTGAGATTTCTCACAGATTAGAGGTAAAGAAAAAAAACTTCTGTTAATATGATCTCCAGTGTTACACTTTCTAATGAACCCACACAGTTCTAATAGTATTATTGCTATATAAAAACCAGTAACAAACTGATTTGTGCCATAGATTGTTTCCTTTGTGTATATCCTTCCCATTGTAGTCCTTTTTACAGAATAATTATGCAAGTGATCCATTCTCTTGAGACCATGTCTCCTATGGGCAGGCATGTAATATATTGAAGGATTTTAATTGAGCATGCCAGATATTTCCTTTGGTATGTTTTCAGCTTTTTCATGGAACTGCAATGTTCCCTTCTGATCACTTTACTTCAAGTTCTGCTTTTCACACTGATCTTTGTTGGAAGATGCCTTACCGTGGCCAGCTGTGGTTCATGAAGCAGTATACTGACGGTACAAAGCCCAGAAATTGTCATGGTTTCTCCTTACTCCTAAAGGCATACAGATCATTAGCATCGTATTAAGGACTAAAAACATTCCAAGATAATTCTGTTTCCTTTCCAGGGATTTTATGGACAGTGTTTTGGGGAGGATGCTGTGGAAGTGATTAAGGACTCTACTCCTGTAGACAAAAGAAAACTGGATCCCAATAAGGTAAGGAAAGTACTACTGAGAGTGTTGAGAGCTTTGTCACAGAAGAAAAAGGAAGAGAAGGGGTTCCCCTTGAAACTTTTATGCTCAAACATTAAGGCACAAAAAAAAAAAAAAGGCAACTTGGCTACGTCTCTGTGCCAACGGATGTCCTTAAAGCCTCTGAAAGGCTTAGTTTTGTTGCTTGTCACAGAGTGTGTAAACTAGAAGTTCTGATCTCTGGTCCCTGCTCTGGCTCTGATTGCCAGGGTCAAGCTGTACCCTTCCCAGAGGCAGGTTTTGTCAGCTCTGAAGAAGAGAAGGAGCCCTGAAGGATTTGCAGCTCTGTGCTCTTCCAGACCATGCTTGGCCGATATGAACTGTGGGATATTTCACATATGCCCTTCCTTTTACACTTCTTGGGTTGTAAAGTACTGTAATGGTTCTTCCCTCTTTTCTCAGGCATACATACAAATCACTTTTGTGGAGCCGTATTTTGATGAGTATGAGATGAAAGACAGGGTAACCTATTTTGAGAAGAACTTCAACCTCTGTCGGTTCATGTACACTACGCCTTTCACCATGGATGGGCGCCCCAGAGGAGAGCTTAGTGAGCAATACAAGAGGAACACCATCCTAACCACAATGCATGCATTCCCCTACATCAAAACAAGAATCAATGTCATCCACAAAGAAGAGGTAATTGCATTTTGAGGACAGATCTAATTCCTCAGGGGGCTGAAGCAGTCTCTAGGTGGGAAGATTTTCAAATTCTATGCTTGGCAGAAAAAAATAAGGCTGAATTTCTCAGACATATTACTCTCATAAATAGGAGTGGCATAGAGTGGGTAGAAAAATGTCAAATGGGTATTTACTATGGGGAAGAGAAGATAGAGAGTATATTCTTCTTTTGACCTCCCAGTTGAAATGCTGTGTAGGAAGATGTGTGACACTCTGTTTATGGCTGTACTTCTAGCTGATAAAGTACAGTCAAAGAACTAAATTGGGCTCAGAACTGGTTTAGAGACAGAGAAGCTTTATAAAAGTAGAAAGTGCAAAACCATTTCAGACATGAAGTCAGTAACTTAGAATAATAATTAATTTATGGATACAGGGAGTCAGATCCACCACCTATTCTTGCACATAATAAGATGTCAAAGAGCTTTGGATCAGATGCAGCATCTACCAAGATGACATTTAGATTGAACAGTCTTCCTGGGTTTCATAAGTACTGGTTTTGGCACAGGAGAATGATAGTGGTACTGCCAGATTTAGAACAGGCCAACTGCATACACGATTCAGGTAATGAAGCATCTTTTCTTCCATTTCCATTAGTTTATTTTAACCCCAATTGAGGTTGCTATTGAAGATATGCAGAAAAAAACACAGGAACTAACTGCAGCTACCAACCAAGAGCCACCAGATGCCAAAATGCTCCAGATGGTTTTGCAGGGCTCAGTTGGAGCCACTGTAAATCAGGTAAGGGATCCAAATAAACCAGATGAAGAGGTTCTGCATGCTTTTCTCATTGTGGTTTCTTTTTTGCTCTCATCTCTTGCACAGGAAGAAGTACATCTAGTCAGACACATTTAGTCACAACGTGCAATTAAACTTCATCCCTTGATATTTAGTCGTTGTGTAGTGTTCATTAGGTATTCTTTTGGTGAAAGCGCTCATGGAAGTGCTGTCTTGGTTGTAGGTGCAGAAACTCACAGAAGCTTTGCAAGTACATCAAAGGATTTTCCATTTCTAGCACACTAGCCATCCCAGCCATTTTGTTCACTCCAGGTGTATCCTTGGGGAATGGAAATAATAATAACAATTCTGCTGTGGGACTACTACCACAAACTCAGAGTTTCACAGAAAATACATGAAATCAAGACCTGAGTGCTCCAAAATAAAGTCAAGATGCAATAATTATGACATAAATATGCTTGCTAACAAAAAAAAAGCAAATAAAAAAATTCAAATAAAAAAAATTCAAATAAAAGAATTAAGACATAACTGAGAGAAAACGTGGCATTATCCACAGTTTCACAGAACTTGGTTTCTTTGCTGAAAGCCTAAATATTCTTAATTTCTCCAGAGTCTTCAATCAACCAAAGCCTCTAGTCTGAAGTAACACGTTGTTGTAAGCTTTAGACCTTGTTATCCTTTTCTGATCTGAGCTTGTTTAACTCCCTTGTGGTCTTGTAATGTCACACATAGGAGCTGTGTTTCTCTCATGTAACCAGGTTTAGCAGCAGAGCTATCCCAACTCTTCCCTGCTGAGCAGAATTTTTCTGTTCCCTTTTTTGTGAGGTTGAAGGAGAAATAAAAACAGGAGAGGATAAAATATGATGGCAAAAAACTCTGCTTGCCAAAGGAAAAATCTGTGAAAACAGGAGCAAAAATTTAAAAAAAAAAAAAATCCTGTTATGGTGATTAGGCATAGTTTTCTTTCATAATTCCACTCGTGAAATAATAAACAACTTACGAAATGTGTGGTCTGTTTTCAGTCTAAGCATTTTTGACATTTTTCTGTGTTACTACTATAAGGGACCCCTAGAGGTAGCACAAGTGTTCCTGGCTGAAATTCCAGCAGACCCCAAACTTTATCGACACCACAACAAGCTGAGGTTGTGCTTCAAAGAGTTTATAATGAGGTAAGTAAAACAAAACTGAAATGCTGAACTGCATCAATAAAGCAAATAATTGCAATAATGCAACGATATTATGACTCTGTAATTAATTATGCAAGTTATCATCATGAATCCTTGTATCTCACGTTTTAGACACTTGGAACGCACTTGTCTCTGCTTCATGGTCAATACTTTGGTAGGCTTTGCATCCCAAATAGGAGCAAATTTTAACACTTCAGACTAATTATATATAAATTAAGGTCTTCTGTTTATCTTTTGACATTTTCCAGAAATCAAGCATTTCAGACTGTTGCCTTTATTTTATTTTTAATAAAATTACATTTTCATGTAGAAAGTTGATCATAAGAAAACATTTGACCCTATCTGTCAAGCAGACACATCGGTAGTGGTAGACCCCTATGGCCTTTGCTTTAGATATGCTTGTAAATCTTCACAAGCTTAATCACGTAGTGAGATATTAATCTCCTTAGTCCAAACAAAGCATAATTGCTGAAGGATAAATTTGAGTTAAATAAAAATGAGCCTTATGGAGAAGATGGAGCCTCTGCTCTCTGCTATTGTCACTGCATCTGTTTACAGTATGTAGGCAGGTAGCTCAGTATTCTGCAGTCATTAGTTTTGTTTTTTATTACCTCCCTCATGCATTTCTAATGTCTTAAAAATATCACCTCAATTTGTGTACTTGGAAAAAACAGAGATTTCTTATTAGTTCATTATCATTTTGGACTTGACAAGTTATCAGAGGAATGCCTAGCCCAAAGGAGCTGGATCGTTGGCATTCAGATTACCTAAAACAAAGAGTTTAACAGAAGTAGGTGGTACATGCCATGTCTTTTTTTCTTTCCTTTTGCCTAGGTGTGGTGAAGCAGTGGAGAAAAACAAGCGCCTTATTACTGCTGACCAGCGGGAATATCAGCTAGAGCTCAAAAAGAACTACCACAAGCTGAAGGAGAACCTTAGGCCTATGATTGAGAGGAAGATCCCAGAGCTGTACAAGCCTGTAGTGAAGGTCCATAGCACAAGGTACAATTAGGACAGGGTTATCTGGTGTAGCTATACAAAAATATGACATTTTTGCAAGGAAGAAAGGCAGTTTTACCAGCAGCTAAAAACAGGCCATAATATACACTGCCAACTTCATACTTGATTAAAGAAGTCTGCTTACTTCCCCTGGAGATGAACGTAGTATTAATTGCTCTTCTCAAGGTGTTCATTCCTCAGGTAGGGGATCTATGTCATTTTACTACGTTGTTAGAGAAGACTTCCTCCTCGCTCTAATGAAAATATATTGGAAACATCTTGCCATTTCTTCAACGTTTGGTGGCAGGAAGGAGATAGAACAGGGATGTGTTTGTTTTGAACACATGGCACTACGTGGTATTAGCCAGCATGAAGTAAGAGTGATGCTTTCACTTCCAGATAACAATCCTGTTTAGTCCCATGACTGAGGCAGAAGAGTCGTAACATATGTTCTTTACTTATGAATATACGCTTCTTCACAAAGCCGCTGTGTCCAGTGTGGGGTGGGAGTGGAAGAAGGAATATGCCTCTGACCTGCTAACACACAACATGGTTCAGCTGATGGTTTGTCAGCTGCTCCTTTTCATCAGGCAGGTATTTTTTGATTCTTTTTCACTTGCCAACTTTATTTATGGATCCATTTCATTGCAGGGAATCTTTTTGTAACCACAGTTTTAGGAAATATGATGCCCAGGCTTCTTCACAAAGCACCTAAGGACTAGCTGCTTTGGCCAAGGAAGAGCTTCTTGCTGCAAGCCAGAAGTGATGGGGTATTCAGCATCTATGAAATCAGAAGTCTCTCACAAGACAGCATCTGCGCTTTCTGGACAGCATACAGAAAAGCATTTACACAAGATCACTAAATGAAAACTAGGGGATAACTCCCGATCAACCACATCTCGTGAGGGTGTGGAAAGGGAGGGAGTGCTTTTTTATATGCTTTTTTGCATATATTGTAAAATAATCACATACTATGGAGGGGTGGATCATTGGACTGCTTAGTGGCATGAGGTCAATTACCACTAGCTAGCAGACGCAGAATTCTGGGTGGTTTGGTTGAGGTGTTATGCAAATCCAAATAACATGTCCTAAGGAATGCTGACAAATTATGTCTAATTGTGGTCTTCTCCCAAGACAGCATTTATCCATGTACTTTTGGCAATGGAGCACATTCTGCAAGTTAATCACATGCTTAAATGCTGTCTTAATGAGGAGGGACATGATCCCCTGCTCAGTGTTTGCTGAGCTGGAGCTGTAGGAAAGAATAATTTCCTCAGTCAGTTTCTGTCACCAATTTCTATCACGGTCCTTAACTGCACAAGTTTTCTCAACCAAAGCTTGAAAAGCAAGAAGTAGTAATACATAATTCTTAAAGATCTTCTGATTTTTTTTCTAAGTATAGGGACTACTACTTGACATGCAGCTGGATTTCTTAATAATCAGTGTCCTGCTTAGCAGAGCTAACAAGTAATAGTTTAGAAAGAAGATGCTAAGCTATGAGTGATTCTTGTACTATACAGTGCTCTTAGGTAGATAACCTTATGCAAAATTAACTACAGAAGCACACAGTAAGGATTTCCTACAGAGCACTTCACTCAGGCTTTACTGCAGCTTAAGAGAAATTAGCACATAATTTATAATACCTAATGCTTACTATTTTCTGAACCCTGAGCAAACATTTTTAGTAAATAATCTTTCACAGAACTTCTCTGAAGTAAGGAAATATTATTATGATTTTGCAGATGAGGATGTTGAGAGAGAGAGACAGGTTAGGACTTTGGAACTCATTTGGTGAGGCAGTGGCAGAGCAACAATGTGTACTGTGACCATGCTTATCATGTAATGTTTGTATTTTGAAACAAAGATCCATGATAGTGTCCCTCGATATTACTTCCTTCCCTCCACCTTTCCAGGGTTTTGGAAATTATAATTTAATGCTGATTAACAAATCCCATTTGCCCAAACACAGAATTCAATGTTAAAATTAAATGAAACAGTGGAATTAAGCTTTTCCTTTGTGCTTCATTATAGAAAATTACAGTGCCCTTCCTCAGAGCTCATGCTATGTATTTCTAAGTGAAAGCCTCTTTGCTCCAAAAGTATAAGGGAGATTGAGGGTGCTGCTTTTAGTAGAAACACTTTGACTTTTTATGGTCATCTGCAGCTTTGCCATTCGATAATAGGAGTTTTCCCAGCACTTTGTTCAGATCTGAGCGAGTTAGATTTTGAATGTGCTATGTAGCAGATTTGCAAAGATGACCAAACAAGATGTGAAAATAGGTGAAACAAACTCTGTACTTATACAGCACTTGGAGCATAAGAAAGCGTTTCCCTCCTCAGTCACAGTATTTTAAATGCAATAGTCAGGAATAAGGACTCTGATTTTGAAGCTAATACATCCAAAGTACCTAAGAAAATGGTATAAAAAGCTCAAAGCAAAAGATGCCTCTATGGAGTGCCTTCTCTGTATTCAAGTTGCTTTGAGACAGTTCTAAGTTGAAAAGATGATTAATTTCCTAAAGCTTTGAAGCTATGCAATAGATCTCTGCCTATCAGAACCTAGCCCCTTATCTACTGTTGTTAGCAGCCTGTTCAGGAGGAAGGTCAGAATACTGTCATCTGTCAACCCCATAATCCACTCTCATTGTTTACAAGGTGCTTATCCTTTACAGCCTATATAACAGAAACCTCAGGTAAACAAAAAATCCCTACAGGTGTACAAGATACTAGGTAAAAGTAATAAAGTGTTTCATGTTGTATGGTCCTTGAACTGAAACAATACTCTGGGTATGATTACTGAAGGACTCTTCACTTAAATCTTACAAGCTGAGCACCCCTCAACCAGTTGGCCAGTCTTGCCCTCAGTTTGTAGCTCATGTTGTCCCTTCTACAAATGAAACACGGTTTGTACATTTCTTTCAAGAGTTGAACTGTGTGAAATGTAAATTTTCTACCTTATGATAACTCATTTTGCAATAAAGTGACAGTTCCACAGGATGTTCAGAAGTGTCTTTGTGTCGCACCTTATACCTCAATAGAATTAGTCTGGAAAGAAGATTTCAGTAGGAACAATCTTTCCTTGGACAACCATCATTCAGCAGAAAATACAAAGATTTGGGCAGGCAAAGTTTCAGTCTGTCTTTAAATTATGTATGTTGCAAAGGTAACAGGCAACAAGGTGCTTCCTAACTACTTTTTTCATTCAATGTCCATGAAAAATGGCAGTAGCACTGACAGCAGTGCCCTCCTTTCTTCCTCTGGTGTGTAGTTGTAGAGCAGAAACATGCCTGATTCTTGAACAACACACCATCTGGGTGGTTCAAGACTAGGGAGAGTTTTGTGTGTCCACACTAGTTAGGTCCAGAGATAAACTACTGAGGCTGTCACAGGGGAAGCAGCAAGTGAGGCACAGAACTACACCCATCCTCGTCCAGCGGTTCCCCCAGGTGTCTCAGCTGGGACTTTGCCGTAGCTCACTTACTCCTTGCCTTTACCATCAGTGAACACTGGCTTTAAAGAACGTGGTGCTGGCTTTGGGGCTGGAAACCTTCAGCTCAATGCGAGAGTCTCTGGTCGTCTCCCCAGCCGTGTCCCAGCCAGCTGCCCTGCGCACTGGCAGGCTGTGACCAGTAGCACCCAGTCTGTGCCCAGCACAGCAGACCCAAATCAGGTGTGAGCACACACTAGTACGTCTGACAGCTTGCAGGCAACATGTATAAGGAGCCCATGCTGGCTGTGAGAAGACCAACAGTAATGCCCAGAAGTACAAATTAAGCTGTCGGCACATTTCCAATGCATTGGAACGGTGAAGGTGAGTGCTTTTTGTTGGCACTACTGGTCCTACATGGGCAGCCCTAGCACTGGATTTCCTGGTTTGCAGAACAGCAGCTGTAAAGGGAGTGCACCTTTCATGCTGCATGAAAAAAATCACACGTTCAAGGATTCAGCGGGTGACGGACTGAACAGATGTGAACGTGAGTAGCTGTAGCCACACTTGTGCTGGGCACGGGGAAATGTAGTGTTGTCACGTACAGCTGGCAGGTCTGGAAGCTGATTGCTTCCTTGTTAGGTTTCCCACTGATATGAAGCCTTGGAAAAATGAAAGCAAACATTTTAATTCCTTTTTTTTTCTTTTTGTCTGAATTATTGTCTCAACTATTTCAGAAAGGGGAATTAAATTAAAGCTTAGCACACAGCCTGACATACAGCCGGCTAGGACTCTTTACGGTGTTACAATCTCTCAAAGCAAAGTCTGTTATGAAAATGAAGCACGTGATGACAGTGTTTAACTGTGTTTTACTGCACCACAGTGCTGCTGCCTTCTGTAAGACAGCAACATGTACAAAGGCTGCAGCTGAGGGAAAGAAATCTATCCACAAACAAATAAATAAGCAATCAGAGAGCAAAAGATTTAAAAAGTGCCAAAAGTAACCACTGGTTACATGGCCTATGCACAAAAGGGATGCTGTGGACAGAAATTATTCAGTGTGGAAATACAGTCATAGACAGGTATAGTTTGAGGAAATAGAGGGAAAAGGCAGAATCTCCTGTTATTTCTGCTAGTTTTGGTTCACTGCTAATCTTCTGCACTACTAACCGATGGAGGATGCACCCAAATGCACCCACCAGCGGCTTCACAGTTACTGGGATCCTGCTCAAAGATCAGGCACTGTCACCAGGTCACCGACCCTGCGGCACCAGCTGCCCCCACCCAACTCAGAGTGTTTCAGTGACAGAAGCAATCTTCCCAGAAAGGTCAGCTAAACCTCCCTTCTCTGCTGATCATTCCTGCAGCCTGGTAAGGAAAAGCATTTAACACAGAGCATTCATGGTTGCAAAACTGGACTTGTTTAATCCTCTGTTTAACTTCAGCCGTTCGCTTTCAAACAGTTCCCATCGCTGCTCTCTGCGACGCAGCTGTAACTCATCCTCTGCCCAACATCCTGGTTCCCAGCCACAGTGAACCCATGTGTGGGTCGAGCAGGACAGTGCAGCACTGGAGAGAGTGGCCGCGGAGGTGTCAGCGTGGGTCAGGGCTCTGCAGGCACCGCTGAAGAGCTCTGTGGGGATGGTGCAAACGAGCTGGGAAGTGCCAGCAGGTGCCACTGAGGGGGGCTGCTCAATGCCACTGCTGGAAGGAGGGTGGAAAACTGCCCAAACCCAATAAATGCTTTGGGGATTAACGCTTCATCAGCACTCTGTGTCAGTAAAATACCGGAGTGTACTCACTGCATCTGGAGAGGAGAATTGCACACCATGCACTAAAAATGGGGACTCTTCATGTGTTCCAGGATGGTCTGAAACAGTGAGAGGGTACCTGCATCTATACAACAACAGCCAGATCCCATATGAAGCCTCTGGCTGGTTAAAAAAAAAACAAACAAACAAACAAACAAAAAAGCTATAGGTCAGCTTAGTTTATGGAGAATCCTGTGTTTATGGAGTCTGTGCCAGGTTGTATTGTCAGGAGGCATGTTTGAAGGCTGAAGACTTCCACTGGTAGTCATGAGTTTGTTGAAAGATAAATATAGTATTAGACCTGGCATGCCATTCAGCTCGTCCAGTTTCCTACCCATGCAGCAGCCAGTATCATATGCCTCAGGATGAAGAATCTCTGTGTGTTATGAGAGAGGATCTGCACCAACCTCCAACACTATAAATCACAGATTAATCAGCAAGGCATGCATTTCAAGAACAGCTAAAACTTTCCCCAGTCTCTGACAAAGCAGCTTTACCCTGATGTCTGTAAGCGGGAACGAAGAACCTGTTCTCTTCTTCAGTTTGATCGCTGGTCAAGGTGAGACCTTTAGTGTTTAGAGTTGCCACTAAAAAAAACATCAGACAGACCCTTATTTGTGAAGTCAGTCAGCAGGTGAGAAAAACAGGAGAAGATAGCTTGGACCACCCTTCTCAACAAAACGTCCAAGTATATCAAGTTTTTTGCTTGCACTTTTACAGTCAAGGCCCTCCATATCCTAACAGCATTTTTTTAAAAAGGTACCGTGCCTCTAAGTTAAAACCCCCTCGTGAATCTCAAACCAGGATGAAGGCTGAGAAACCCCATTTTAAGAGGACAATTGATGAATTGTCCTGGGTTAAGCAGAGACAGAGTTAACTTTCTTCATAACAGCTAGCAAGAGGCTGTGTTTTGGATTTGTGCTCAGAAGAAAGCTGATAAAAAGTGATGTTTACGTGGCTGCCAAGGTCTTTCAGCTTCTCTGGCTGTCTGCAAACAGGAGAAGCTGGGAGGGAGCACAGCCCCAGTTACCAGCCCAGAATTTGATCTTAGGTTGGGATTGAGACCCAGAGCGGCCAATAATCTATTCCATAACATACACGTCATGCCCAGTATATAGGTGAGGACCCTCCAGAAGATCGGCCCTTTTGGTTCTGGATCTCTTTGGCTCCAAGTCATCTCGCTTCAGGTGGTCGCTCTCCTAAGGCCTTCCCCCCTCCATCGCCCGCCCCCCCCACTGCCGTCAGCTCTCAGTCTAACACCTGGACTGTTACCTCTGTTCCGTGAGTGTGGTTTTGGGACTCTCCCTGCTTTGGGATCATTAGTCAGGAACAGGCTGAGCCTTGGTCATCGGGTGAGGGGGGTCAGTATCACTGTGTATCACTCATTTGTATATTTGCATGTAGTGTTATTTTCAATATTATTATAGTTTAGTTATTAAATTGTTCTTATCTCAACCCGCGAGTCCTTTTTTCCCTTTACCCCTTTAATTCTCTCCCCTGTCCTTTGGTGAGGGGAAGAAGTTGGGTGAGTAGGTGTGTGGTTTGGCCCCCAGCCAAGGGCAAACTCATCACACTAATGAATTTGATGAAAGTAAATCATCATCACAGAAATCAAATAATCATTTATACAAAGTAAATAAATCTATCTGTGCACAAGAGCAGACTTTGCTAGCCCAATTCTGGCATAGAGCACATTTTAATTTGAGAATCTGCAGTGTACAAAGACAAAAAGAAAACTCCAAATGTCTCATATGTAAAATGTAGGGGTCCTTCAAAGTGTCCCTCAGATTCTCTCTGTCACCTGCTGTGGAGCCAAAATCTGTGATGAGGAAGGAACTCATCCTACGAGCCATGCACCAGAGAAATGAATACTGTGGTCATTAATTTCCTGGTTTTGCCATTCCCTGGGGGGAACATGCAGAAATTTAGGATCACATGAACTTTGGGAGTCCATTTAACAAATTCATCGCTCCAGCAAGACATTGCCAAACCTTTTCATTTCTTGCTTTCTTCCTATAGTTGTTGCTTTTGTCTTTTAGTGGGGGTCTCAAGTTTGCTGTGGGGTGCTGTGGAATGTTTTCTGCCTGCCCTGGCATACGGGACACGTATTCTGTGAGCTCATCCAAGCCAACTCTCCCTCTCACAAGCTGGCATGTGGACCTGCTCACCCCCCCCAGCAAAGGTGTCCCAATAGACCTTCGGTGCTGATTTTAGGTTTTAGCGTGATCACCTAACATCGTTCTAGACCCCAGTTGCTGTATGCACCTACCCATTAAGGAAAGTATTATATCAGTCTCTAAGACAACTCATGACAGAAGTCCAAGTAAAGCTTTTTGCAGAGAATAAACTCAGCAATACAACTGCATGATGCTATTGATTCAACTTAAACAGCAGTGGTCTCTTCACCCAGCTCAGAGGTAAAATAACAGTCTGGGACCTCTGGACAATCAAGCATTCTCTGAAGTATTTCAGTGGTGAAAGGCAGATAAAATCTAGAAGGCAAAGTTATGGCAACTTTTCCTCTGTCTCGTTAGAGCTGGTCAAACCTTGGGGAGTATAGTATTTTGACACTGCTCCTTTAAAGATAAGGGGAAAGGCAAGTGCTACATTTCATCTAGTAAATTATTTCTGGAGTTCCATTCCTGTGCACTCATGCACAAATCAAGAACACTGTTGTGACTCAAATATCCGTAGGCCTAATAGTGAGACCCAGGACAATGTGTGGCAAACAGCAACACGTACCCTCCAGCACTGAAAACTCTGATGGTGGAAACTCAGCTGCACGCTGCATCATTTCATTTCACTATGGACTGGCAGGCAAGCGTCTGGTACTATTTCCAGGCTACCACTGATATGAGCCCTGAGCCAGGGCAGAAAAAGGGCTCTGCCTTCTGTTGTGTTTGTGTAACATCCCGCTTTTGCAGATGGGGCTCAGAAACAAGCCGTGCGATGTGATTTGCTAGCGATGTGCTACACTGAGAAAAGAGCAACAGCATGTAAACCCACTGAAACCGCTGCTTCCCTAAAAGCAAGTCAGAACAGTAGATCCACAGAGAGAAAAAAACGGGCTTTTACAGGCTTGCCAGCAGAGAGGATTAATCTGACTCTCAGCTGCCCTGCCCACTGCGTGGGGTCATTCACACCAGCGCAATGTGTTGCTCCTGCTTTTCACAATGGTTTGCAGAATATTCAGGGCAGCAAAGGTCCAGTGCCTTTAAAGTTGAGTTTTACTTAATTCCTGAGGTTGCTGCTCAGTTTCGGCAACGGCAGCTGCTTGGTAGTGATCAGCACTTCAAAGTGAGCGTCACAGCCAGCAGTACCCCCCAGGCCCCTGCGGGGAGATGCTCCCGGCAGCACAGCCCTGCCCCTCTCAGCCCCTCTCTGTGTGAGACCCCACAAGGGCAGGGAGCGACTGGGGGGAAGTTATAGTGCCGTGCTCAGGCTTATGCAGGTGCTGTGAACACCTCTTCCTAAAAGCCAAACTGCTTCTAGGTAAATATATGAGTTTTTTTCAGGGAAGTGGTATGTCTAGAATGGAATAAGGCACAGGAAAGCATTGACATTTCCTATGGAAAGAACATTTCAACTTTTTGTTTTGTTTTGGCAAAACCAGAATTGTTTTATAAAATTTTAATAGGACAGGGCTGTTTCCACTACCCCAACAAATCAGGTGAAGTTTGCTGTGGCTTCAGGGGCTTCCCTGGAGCCGCAAAACTTGTGGGACTGGCAGCATCTCAGATTGTGGGGGTGCTGGAGGAAGGCAGGAGGGAGGGACATGGTGCAAAAAGTGAATTAGCCTCAGCCTTTCCACCCAATGTCCTGCTGAGGAGCTGCTTGCTATGGAGCCATAGGTGCCCAGACCAATTAGCGGAAGACCTAAGGCAGCTCATTTAAGACATGCAGGACCTCTTGTGCTCCCTTATGGCTGCAGATAAGCAAATAATTGCTGCCAAATACAGCAGCAGAGTGGATGTGTGATCCCCCTCAGCAGCTCCATGGCTCCCGAGTAAGGTGAGTGGGATGTTCAACACAGGACAGGTTTCAGGCATGGTGAACGTTAAAACCCAGGGGGACGGAGACTGGGAGTCCACAGAACTCGTTCTGCCTGAGCCCCTGCTCAGTGCACCAAAAATTACATTGGGCGTCCTTCCCATGTTTAACATATGTGCTATGTGTGCATAGGCTTTATCTGTTCTGTGTGCAACCTAAAATCTCACAGGAAACTCTGCCAAAGCACACACAGTTGTTTATCTGGGACAGATAATGGGAAAATACAGCATGTTCTCTGTCTTCAAGTATTACCCTTACTGACTTCTGGACGTGACACTTACAATTGCCTACTGCCTTACTCGCAGACACGGGACATCTGGCTTTTTGAAGGAAATAGGTGGGTTTGGGGTCTTTTAGCAGTGGGGGATTCGCTAAATGTTGATGGTGTGTTCAGCCTTCCTACCTGCCAGAGCAGGTGCCAAATGAAAAACACCCCGGTGAGCTGGAAAAGCCCTGCAAAAGCACCTATTCCCTGCTCTGTGCTTCTCCCTGGTGCTTGGCCTAAGCAAGACAAATTCGGTTTATGTCCCCTCTCCCAACCTCCCGCAATGTGCATGTGCCTGGAAGGCCAGGGCAGGCAGAGAAGTCCAGCAGATGCTTACAGGCCCTCCTCCCTTTCTGGCCCCTTATATCCCCCCTCTGCCCCATTTGGCAGATCCCCAGCCTCCCAGTTAGTGTCCTTTCCAAGCTCTTTGCTGTTTCAGACAAGCCCCAGGGAGCAAAGGGTGAACCAAGACCTGGCGGTTTTAATTGCACCCTCAAAGAAAAAAGCCCCATCTACTGCATGACCATGCTGAAAGTCCTTTCCTGTCACTCTTATGCAGGTAACACAACAATTGACTTCTTTATTTAATTTCCCTTGTTTAAACTGCCAAGAGCTGGCAACTCCTGAAAGAAAGAATTAAGTGGGAGAGGTGGAAAGAGCCCTATCTGCTTGCTCTGCTCATTGCCGTCATCTGGAGTGCTTTCATTCTGTGTTTGTACAGTTTCTGGTACAACATGGTCCTGACCCAACTATTCGGATGAATAAGCTGATGCTAAGGAGTTGTTTGCTGCTCTGAGTATACTTTCTTTTAGGTTGGTAATAATGGTAAGTGGTGCTCACTGTTGTCTCAACTATTTCTGTCATCAGTCCCTCATTTTTTTCTAGGATTGGTAATTCAACCATAAAAAATAGCCTCTGGATGGAAATCTAGCACAGTCACGATTAATAATTATTAGCGTCTTAAAGAGCTGCAGGGTCCAGTTACAGATTTGGACTGCAAATATTTCTAAAAATATGTGCTCTTGAATGAAAACGTATAAAAGATTACCTTTTTAAATAAAAGCTTAGTGGTTTGAGAGATGGTTCATATCAACGTCATAGCAGCTTTACTTACAAAAATACTTGATGTGATTTAATCTCTAAAGTGTTCTAATGGCTTCAGAGATTTCGGAAGAAATACTGGAAATTATTTAGATGGAAATATCACTGAGCCTGTTAGCTTTTTATAGAACATAAAAACCCTACCATTTGTGTGGTCCACTGGGAAAAACAGAAAGATTTTCAAATTTCCTTAATATCCTCCTTGCTCTATTCTGGAATCAATATCTATTGAGACAATCTTTGTCTCCATTCATGAGCTTCAGGTATCATGCTGAAAAAAAAACAAAAAAAAATCTGGAAATACGAAGAGTTGCAGAATTACCCAGGGAAAGGCAGAAGAAAAGCAGAGGAGTGACACAGAGAGAAGGAAATTAGAAGGGAGGGTCAGGACGTGCCAGCGTTTGACAGCAGAGTACAGGGAAAACCAGAAAAAGCAAGGAAAGATGCCCCATGGTCGTGTCCTTTTGTGCTGCAAAGTAACTGACAATGATCACCTTGGAGGGTCCCACTTCCAGCTCTGGAAAAGAAGATCAGGTGTTGTCACACTCCTGACTTTGCTGAGTCTCCTGCATCTTGCTTACTCCTGGCCTGCAGATTCACTTGGTGACCTCTCTGTGTTTGGGAGGGACTCCAAGCTGTGAAACCCTTCCTGGCACCACCACAAAGCCTCTGAAGCATTTGGTTCTGGGGGTGTGGGAGCCCCTGGGCAATGAGGATAGCACCTGAGCTAAGAATGAGAGGAGTGAAAGAAACCTGCATCAATCCACATCGAAGATTCAAACTGGTAAGCAAAAAAATCAAGACTCACAAAACAGGGACTGCTATATCCTCTCACAGCTGAAGAGGCTCTAGAGACTGCCTGTAAAGATTTAAGGCACAAGTTTAAAAACATTGCTTCTAAGCTAAGACTCACAGAGCAATGCAGAAGGAGCTGATGCAGGTTTTACTCTCCTTTGAAAGCCTTGTCTGAGGATCCTGTCCAGCCCTGCACAGCAGAACAGCTGGCAGCGGGTGGGCACATTCTGCTGGGGCTCTGAAACCAAAAAAAGTATTTCACATTGTCAGCTCCCAGTGGGGAATCCCAGTCCTTTGTCACCGGGCAGCGCCAGCCTTCATCGGATATTGGATCCGACCCAGACCCTGCCGAGGCCAGTGCTCCTTTCGCAGACTTCGAATCGGTCCCTCTCATGTAGTTTTACAGTTTTCGGTACCACCTCCAGCCCGAGCACAGGGAAGACTTCACCGGGGCTATACCCCGGCCGGTTTTCCCCAGGATGCTCCGGCGGCAGTGCTGCTCTCCCGGGCAGGGAGCTCCCGCATCCCGGGGACCCGCTGCCCCCGGCTGTTGGATGAAGGCGACAAAACTTCTTCCCACAGCCACCGCCCCTCGTCCCCAGCGGGTCTCCGGCGCTGCGCGGGGCAGAGGTGCCGCGGCCACCCACGCCACGCCACGCCGCCAAACCGGCTCAACACCACTCCCCTGCCTCTGCGGGGGAGAAGGGTCGCACCGGGGGATGCATCAAGGTGCGGAGGGGCTACATTGCTGGTGGGCTAGAGGTTGCCCTGCGGGGGGGGGGGG